>JADLZK010013161.1:0-226853 GCA_015847255.1 Hyparrhenia diplandra | reverse complement strand
CCCGACCCGCGCCGCACCAGAAACGAAAAAACCCGCGACACCGAACCAAAACCCTCCCTCTCGAGCCTCGATCCGCCTCCGCCCCGCACCCTCCCTCCCTCTCCTCTCGCTACGCCCACTTCGCCGCCGCGGACGCAATGAGCGCGGGCTGGAGGACGCTGCTGCTGCGCATCGGCGACAGGTGCCCCGAGTATGGGGGCTCCGCCGACCACAAAAGGAGCACATCGTGAGAGCCCCTCCCTCTTCCCACCCCTTCTGCTCTCCATGCTCTCGGCGACGGAACCCTAGGTTATCCGAGCGCTGATTTGTAGTTGGGATTTTTGCTAGTTTAGCTTGGGCGCTTGGTGTCTGGTTAGAGTGGGTAGGGAGCTAAAACCCTAGTTACTCGCACACGAGTCTGAGACCTAGGCTTTAGTATTATTGGACTGGACTGCTGCAGTTTGAGCTGGTTAAAAAATGTTTGTATGCTTGTACTGAATAATGCCAGAACAAAAAAATACTGGTAGAACACTATACCTTTAGATTCTGAAAGAAACTGGGCTTTGGAATTGCAATGCAGCCATTTTCCTGATTGATTGTGCTACTTCCAGACCTTGCCTTGGGTTATGCTTTTTCTTCTTCTATTAGTATCAGAGATTCAGAGCCTAAGTCTTGTGGCTCCTTTGTTGGATGTGGTATATGTAATATTGCTGTTTGATCTAACTAGATTTTATCATGTAGACAAAGCATCACATTTTAATCAGAAACGGATCTGGGCCGGAAATAAATTTTGTATGCAAAGAATTATGTTTTTATTTTCTGCTTAGCCAGCTGAAAGTTTGCACATCTGTAGTGCAGTCATTGCATATCAAAAAATTGGAAATGAAATTCTGTAGATTCTAGATATACAGATCTACACTTTGTATTTCTCACAGGTTGTGTCTGAACTTTATGGTTTCATGGATTGCTGTGCTTCTGTTGAATTTTTGTAAGTGAGTCAGTGATTGTAGTCGATGACTTTATGGTAAAAAGAGTGTCCCATGAGGTCTTAACCCTTTAGGGCAACAATTGGAGTTTCTGTTTACAGAGTGCAGTTTGATTGTATGATTTCTCCAGCAAAAGAATTGACATGATATAACTAGGGTACAAAATAAAGGTGCATAGCAAATTTCTGCACAGCACATGGTTAGAATAGTGCTCCATTTTTTTTTTATGCGTATTTACACTATTACACCATCATATAGCTGTTTCAACATATGTATAAATGATATGATTTGTGTAATTTATCTTCTAAACATGTTCTTATCAAACATTTACTTCATAGGAAACTTGTTATGGCGTGCTATCCGAGAATATGAACACTCCAGAGACACAATATTTGAGGTCAGTATGCAGCAGTCGAGCCTGTTCATATATTATTGTTCCTATTTTCTAATCTGGACCTTTTTGCTAGTAGTTTATAACTAGTAATTCTAACTGGGCTGCTTCCAGACGTAGTCCATTTGCTATAAGTCAATCTTTGAATTTCATAGAGTAACTAAGATCGGGGTTGTCTGGATCGCGACAAAGCTGGAACTCTTCACTTAAACGATTATATCATATCATAAAAAAATGTGCAACATACCCTTTTTGCGCATCAATGATATCAGTGAGCTTCAATTTGTTTTCACATCAAGCTTTTTTGCCACATTTGCAATTGCAAGCCACATCGCGTCAAACTCGTAGGTTAGCAACTTAGCATGCCACCTGTAGGTTGGTCTGTTGTGCCAGCATGGTGACACCGGTTAACATTCATGCGAAATAAAACTAAACATGTGAACTAATCAATGCATTCCTCACACTTAGTGTTTTTGAGCTAATGATACCATTATCCATGTTATATCGTGCAACTTATTCTTAACTGTTGGAATTTGGAAGCAATTCTTTAAATAAATTCAATTAAATAACTACACAAGCTTATTTTTATTTCAACTTGTCTGTAGAACTCAATTAAGATTACGAAAAGAAGCAATTTAACTGTTCAACATAATAAGTGATATTTGGTTATAAATATTTCATAATTCATAAATGTGCTAACAAAGCATATTTGACAAACAGAGCCAGAGCTTATAAATTAATATAACAGTAAGTATGAGATCCAGTCCGTCTTAGAACCGACCCCATGTCATGTCAGCTTTGTGGGATTGTAACACCAATCTGTGTCTCGATCATGACAACATTGTGAGTGAGTGCAAACTATTCTTTTCTGCCAGTGAATATAGATACGAAAAAATGTATGCAAAAAATATTCCAGTTGCTGCACTTTTAATTTTTTCTGTGCCTGGGAGGCATGTCTTCGTATAAAGCTGGCTTGAGGTGCTAACTGAAACTTTATCTTTTGCCTGAGCAGTTTCTCCTTCAGTGCGCAGAACAATTGCCTCACAAGATTCCTTTCTTTGGAGTTTTGGTATGCAAGTATATTTACTCTAAAGCTTATAGCATATTGCTTTTATGTTCTCTTTCTTTGCTAAAATTATATATGGAACAATTATGAATATAATGTTCACTTGTAACTGTACACATAATTCCCTTTCTGTGTCCATAAGAATGGACAACAAATACTAGTGTTATCAAAGCAAACTCCAGATGCACATTTCGTCCCTTTATAATTTGTAAGTGTTAGGAATTTATGCTATTGTACTTTGTGGTTAGGTCACTAGCATAGTGATACAGCATGAATCAAGTTGAGATTCTAGGATGGTGGTTTACATGTTTTTTCATGGATTTTGAGAGAGGACAGCAATGTTCACTGACGCCTCAGTTCATAATTTCACACACTTCTGAGTTCTGAGATTGGCCTTACTGACCTTGCGTAAACAAAATGTCATAACTCATAACCTGTCCTTTTCATTTATGAATATGCTTTCATTGTTGTTTGCTGCTGTGCAAAGTGGACGTTCTGTCACGAATATCTGCAATTACTTGTTCAGATTCTACATATTGATCATTTTGCACTAGAATCAAGCTTTTTTTGGAATATTTTTTTTTATTAACTGTCACATAGCCTCTGTGGAGGTTGCAATGCCACTGCCGAATATATACATTTTTTTGGAGAAACTAATGCCAAACATGTTCTCTTGTTATCTTTTCCATATTTACACTGGAATTAGCAAATATTTTGAATGGTGTGTATATTTACATGCAAAAGAGAGTAACCCTGTGTCTCATGATGTCCTCTAGGGTATATTGGTCTGTCTCGTTACATGAGCTTGACAGTGTTTACAGCGTGTTTTAATCTATGTTGCATCTTGCAATTTTTGCGAGGAAAATGCAAGATGCAACATAGATTAAAACACACTGTAAAGTGTAAACACTGTCATCGTATATCAACCAGAGGACATCATGAGACATTCGAACTCTTGAGTTTGGGTTGCCCTTTTCCATGAGGACCTAACCATGTAGCTCCCTTTTGTTAACTTGGATTGGATGAAATGATCACGGGCAAAATTGTTTTTCTTTTTTTTTTTTGTGGGCAAGAAAATTAGCAAATGCTTAAGTTTTTCTGTTTCCTAACCAAGCTAGTCCATACTTCACGTTGATGTGTTTTAACAAGACTTTTGGTCTTAATATTATTGATATATTGTATATACAATTAACTTCAGAGTCTGTTTTTGGATCCATGGTATATGGTATTTATTGTAAGAATATGATTATAACCTCATGAATCATGTTAATAAAGCTAACTCTTTTGGTTGTACTTTTTTTTTTTTTTAATCTCAGATTGGTTTGATAAACTTAGAAAATGAAGACTTCACCAAGGATATTGTAGATACCACACAGGCTAACCTACAGGTACCATTATTTGTAATTACATAATCACACTGTTAAATTTGTGATTACCGTAGCTTTAAGAATATCTGATGCCTTGATTGCAGGGCGCCTTGCACAATGAAAATCGTGATAGAATTAGGATATTGCTGCGATTTCTCAGTGGTCTGGTAAGTACAATGGCTGGTTTGCTTTGATTTTTATTTATATCCTTAATTTCTCATTTCCTATGTATCCTTAGTTGCATTACTTGTAATTTCACTGTGTGACATGCTGTTTTGTTTTGAACTGACAATGATCTGCATGCATAATTGTCCGTTTGTAATAGGTATATTAGAATTCGAAAAGGTCTTTAGAGGTATACTGTGAATCTGTGACCACCAGTTTCTCTTTACAATATATCATCAGTTGCTACAAAATCAGTCTATTTGAAATACAAATCTATTTGTGTAACTTTTAGACACTAAGCATGCATATAATTTGACTGTTGGTCTTATGAAGTTTGACTTTTTATGCCTAACTGAATTGAGGGAGTACTGTTTATGAGGGGAAACTCCTACTGTGCCGTGGAAGACTGTTAGTTGTTGTTAGTTCTCTTGATGCTCAACTAACTTGGGGATTGAATGAGCTGAAATTCTGTTCAGTTGCAGTGTAACTTCATGAATAGCATGCTTCTTAAGGCGGTAAGGTGAGGGGCATGGCGAGCCACCCCTCCAGATGCCGAGGCGTTTAAAGCGCTGGCCGAGGCGATGCCATACAAACATCTTGATATATATAAATAATGCACTAGAATTTAGAAGCAAATTGTACCTTAATATTGCCATTCTAGTGCAAAACATAAATTAGCAAAATGGCAAATCTGAAATCTCTCAATAGCAATAACTTAGTCTCTAATGACATAACACCTTAATTACTAGTGCTTCTTAGAGTCTAGTTGGCGTGATTAATAGTAGTTCACAATTTCACACCACATTACAGAATAAGACAATAAGTAGTGCACAAGAAAAAAACCAGCATGCACAACCCGTCAAGCTGTAAGATAAGCAAGCCAAGCCGAGGCAAACACAAACAAGCACCGAGCAGAGGGAACACAGGTAACATGAAAGAGGTAAGGGAAGACCTGGGCACTGACTGCATAGAAGGGAGAATTAGAGTCACGGGCACACGGAGATTGGCGGAGAGGCGCAGGGTCACGCCGTCTCTCACTAGCAGAGGCATTGCTGGTTAACCAGCGGAGAAATGCAGCCGCACGCGGGTCTCCAGGGATCCGGCTCTACTAGTTGTAGCCTTGTAGGTTCCCTCTTCTCTTCCCTTCTCTCCTCTCTTTTGCTTCTCCCTCTGACCCTCTCTCAATTGGCGTGAATGGGTGGGGCACCTCCTCGCTGGGAGGTGTAGGCACAGGGCGCTCCTGCATCTCTTCACACATGCGGTGTCTGCTTGGAGTCACCCAATGCCTTGTCGATGACTTGATGCGGGAGGCGACGCCATATGCAGGAAAACTGTGGTGAGCCTGATGCTCCGGTTGAAAAACCGCTCGGATGCCTAGGCAAGGCCTTAATAACTATGATGGGTAGTATGATGATAACCTTGTTTTAGAATATGCACAATCAATATATATGGACTTTGACTAATAAATGATAGTGGTAAGAGCATGCTATACTTTATACTACTGCAGATTTTTTTTTTCACCAAAGATTTTTTTTCACCAAATGATAGTGGTTCACAACACTTCTTTCTAGTTGGGCACAAGAATTAAGGAGTTAGGTATAATGACATCTTACCCTCAATTAATATTTTCTAAAGCGCGAATGCATGCAAAAACAGGTTAGTCATTGTTCCAATTAAGAAGGGTAAGGCTGAGAACAGCAAGCTGAAGTTGCCTAGGTATTCTAGAACAATATGTATTTTGAAGATCGTGAAGGAGGCTAAAACAAGTTTTTGAACCGGAGGGAGTATCAATATGTATTAGAAATCAGGAATACCAAATGATTGTTGCAATCATTTTGTTTGGCCAATAAAAATCATATCTATGTATCAGCCACCTCATTCTTCTACCTGACCTCAGTCGCTACCAATTAAACCCTCCTTTATCTCTCTCTCTATTCTATAAAAAGGCAAACATCCGGTTGCCTTTCTGTGAAGGCGAAGCCACCCTGCCCCCTTGCGGAATTTATATTTAGGAAGCCATATTTCACAGTAGCAGCTCTGAGAGCTGGGCTTAGAGTGCACCTCCTGTGGTTGTTTCAGTGACTCAATTAGCTGGCTCCTCCCTGTAAAACTTTTTTTTTTTGACTGAAACCCCCTGTAAAACTTATGTTACATGTATAGAAGTGGAGGACCTTCTGCTCCAGCTCCTAGGATGTGCTTATTTTCATTACATATTAGATATATTTACATCTTTTAATTAACATTGTTTGCCTTGATAACCTTGCATATAGTTTGTCATTGTTTGATTTATGGCTCTAAACTATGCATTGGGTTAGCAGGTTGTTTAGGATAATGCTGCCTTTATATTAGGTTTTGAATTTGCGATCTCCTATTGATACTCTTGTTTTAGTTTAAATAAAGTCAAATATGGGATTTGCTTTCAAAACCTCTCAGAAAGAATGTAGGGATTTCTTTCTGATCTTTTTATTGCATGTCAGATATTTTTTCTTATATGGAGACCTTTATGCATATATTGTGGTTATAAACATATTATATTTTTGCTTCTTGTTTACTACATTACTGTATAAACGGAAATGTAAATCTTATTTTTGTTATATATTTATATGTAGATGTGCAGCAAAGTTGTAGTTCCAAGTTCAATCATCGCGACATTTGAGACTCTATTATCATCTGCTGCAACAATATTAGATGAGGAGACTGGCAATCCTTCGTGGCAACCACGTGCTGACTTCTACGTGTATTGTATTTTGGCTTCACTTCCATGGGGCGGTCCAGAATTGTTTGAGGTAACTTAGATTTACTCCTGTAATTAACTGTTTAGATGAATCTTGTTGTCCTTTTGTTGCGTCTCACACTCAAAAAAGAGAAGAATACCGTGTTTATGTGTCACTGTTCCATACCCCCCCCACACACACACAAAAAAAAAAAAAAAAAAGGCATGCACACATGCTACATTTTGATAGCATGGCAAGATCTGTGTGACATGTACTTGGAATTTTTGAATGGTTCTAAACTTCTAATAGATGAAGTAGCCTATTAGTGTTATCAATATCCAGTTGTTTGTGACACTTCTGTGCTGGAAGATGACTTGAGCATGACAACTCTACTGTGGCAAATCGAGCAGCTTGTTGGCTAATCTTGTTTAGTCAAGGATTTGTCATGTGCTGTTTAAGTTGCTTCTCTTTGGCGAAGTTTCCCAGTAGAGCAACCGTTCTATGTCCCAGCAGAGCAATATACACAGGGGAGACAGATAAAGAGAATCATGGAACTTTTTGTAAAACTATTTACTAGAAGATTTAGTAGATGGTAACTCATTGATGATATGCACTTATGTACTGTACCTTGCAGCAAGTTCCAGATGAGTTCGAGAGAGTTTTAGTTGGCATACAGTCTTACATAAGTATCAGGAGGCATTTTGATGATATTGCTTTCTCAGTCTTTGAGACAGATGAAGGCCACTCTCCTAACAAAAGGTAATGCTAATCTTCCTGAATGTACGGACCAGAAGCTTGTTTATTTCTTGATTCATCACTTAAAATCTTATGTGATATTGAGGGCATGTTTGGTTCCCACCTTGGGAAACACGCCTTGGCCTGGGGTTGGATGTGGCTTCCTGGCGGAGCTCCCTAGAGGTCTGGAACTAAACACGCCCTTAGTTCAGTATTAAAGGCTAGTCCTTTGCAGGATTTCTTGGAAGATCTATGGGAGCGCATTCAAGTTCTTTCTTGCAGTGGATGGAAAGTTAAAAGTGGTATGCACAACCTTTTACCCTAACTGTCTTTTTCAATGGCTGTTTGTATGCAAGCTGCAAACTGATATTCGGTCATTATTTCATAATATTCCAATTGTGGATAGAACTCTTTAACATTTTTTTTTTTGCATTGTAAGGTCTTTATCCTTTTGTCAAGTCTCAAGTCACACATTATATCTTTTCATTTTATTAATATGGCTATGAACTGGAATCCAATTACTTTCCTGGCAGTTCCGAAACCCCACCTGTCATTTGAAGCTCAGCTGGTGGCTGGAAAATCACATCGCGTCTTTCCCCTATAAGTTGCCCTCCACCCACTCCCTCGCAGTCATCTTCTGAAATGTTAAAAGGTCAGGAGAAACATGAAGCCGATATGAAGTATCCTCAGAGACTTCGTAGACTCCATATCTTTCCAAACGAATAAAGCTGAGGTACTTTGCAAATTTATAGTTTAGATAGAAACACTTCGATAATTGATCATTTTGTTTTTTCAAAATCTAACATGATATTGAATTGCTTCTGTTTTATTTATTTATTTATTTATTTTAATCCTCAGTTCTATGTACTACCTCCGTTCCAAATTACTCACTATGACTTTTTTCCTAAGTCAAGCTTCTCTAACTTTGACCAAGTTTATAAAAATATATATTGTCACCTACAATATCAAATAAGTGCACTCTCAAGACATAGTACATGGTGGATGGAATAAAACTAATTTACTGCTGTAAATGTCGGTTATATTTTTCTGTAGACTTGGCTAAAAGTTAAAGTAGTTTGCCTTAGGACATAGTCAAAAGCGACTTCTAATTTGGAACGAAGGGAGTATGATCTAAAGAGGATATATTTCTTGATATTTTGTGCTGAGATGCTTCTTCCATTTCTTTGCCAAATTCTTGCTATGGGTTGAAGCTAGTGAAATAATTTAAGTGACACACATGAAATAATTTTATAGGATATTTCCTAATCTGCTGCTTTGGCACCTGAAACTAATCTTGTGAATTTGTTTATATTATATGGACTTTAGCTATTGGTCTGATAAGTTCTCTCTTGAAACATATTGTGTGAAGTAACTCACTCTGCTTCTTCATCCTGGGCAATTCAGCCAAATAATGTTGAAAATATATGTTTTGCAATTATATATATTTGTTCATTCATTTGTGTATGTACTAGTTTTATCACCTGGTGTTTAACAAAAAAAATGAACATATGCATATTGGCTTCAATTATACATCAGTGAAATCCAATCTTATTCTAGTTTCTGTATTAATCATTTGTTGTATCTATATTCTACTACAAATAAGAATATAAGATACTAAAACTATACCTTATCATATGGCAATTGTTCTTTGTGTTTTGCACATCTAATCAGCTGCTGTTGATTCACAGAACATGCAGCCTGTAGATCGTTTTGTTGTTGAAGAATGCATTTTGGACGTGCTACTCTTCTTCAATGGATGGTCAGTTTGTACCTTTTTTTTTTTTTTTTTTTTAAAAACATCGAATGTACTTTATTACCACTCTTGTTGAATGGGATACCAATATACATGCTTCAGGGGATATTTCATATCTGACACTTAAGTGTATCCATGGAAGATATATCTGACATCAATTAGTTGTTGGATTTTGCTTCTCTGTGTAAATATGCATTAGTGGTTTCAATTTGGGTGATTAACATTGAGATGGCCTGCAATGCTAGCTAAGCAGCTATATGGTTTATTTTTGTGATTAGTGTTGGACATCCTGGAGTTTGGATCATAATCCCAGTTTTATGTTTATGGTATATAGGAGATCCTGCATGATGCATTGCTGGCTGTGGTTTCTTTTTGTGCTCAGTGATGGCCATAACTAGTTTTCTTTTTCTAATCATGTATAAGTAAAAGAAATATGTTCTGAGACCAAGACCGAGACAAATGTACTGGCATACTAATATTCATGGCTGTGGTTTCTTTTTGTGCTCAATAATGTAAAAATTTCGTTCTGAGACCGAGACAAATGTACTTGCATACTAATACTCATTGTTTAGATGTTTGACCTGGTAAATCCCATGGCATTCTATGTTTAGAGAATGGTGGATTTGTTTAATATTTTAGTGTGGTAATGCTCGTTTGTTCATTTTCTGAGTGACTTTTTAATGCTTGAATTTTCTTGATGGCTATAGCTAAAACTGTTAAATTTTCTGTAGTCTTTAATGTGAAAGGAATCTGATCCTTTAATTTAGTATGACATCTCAGGAACATCCATTGGATTTTATGTTTATGATCCATTTAATAAGTGCAACTTTTTTACTGATTCCATCTTGTCTATGTTTTTCTTTGAAAGTTAGTCGGAAAGAATGTGCATTTTATCTGGTCAGCCTTCCTGTGTCATTTAAGCTATGAATACCTGATGGCAGAGACCATATTTTCACAGGTATTTTTTTTTCATTTTCTAATATTAACTTGTTTAAGTTCGAAGTTAATACCTGTTTTTTATATCTGCATTCATATGATGGGAACTGTATTGTTTCAATCTACTTTGTCTAAACCACTTCTCGTTTTTATCTGCATGCATCCAGAACAATAATGGAGTTAACCATAAATTCTGATTTAATGATTTTATGCCTATTCTTTATAATGCTGCTTCCAATAAGCATTTAAATAGGGTATTTGGTAGAAACCGCTGCCTTGACAACCCAAGTTGATGTATAGTTACAATTGCAAGCACAATTCTCTAAAACATCTGCTTTAGACTGGAGCAACTAGTTGGAAGAATGTTTTATCCTCTTGCTATCAGACAATGAGTGAAAGATAGTTTAGTTAAACCGCAGGGAATTTGTTGCCAAATATAAACAATGCTTCCCAGGTCCCCGCAACCCTGAATGAATTATAAGTCTACTGGTTTTTAGCTGATCTTGAAATAATTTGTGGTTCTGTGCAGAGTAGTCATTACTGTGGAAAATAGGTGGTCCTAGGCTATTTTCCAACCTAGATATTTTAATTGTCACACAGTTAATGGATTTAGAAGCATCTGGCACATTCTGTCTTAGGAGTTATTATTTGCCTAGGATATGCTACAGAATCTGTGCATGCTATGTTGCATTTCGAGGTTCTCTATACCCTGTACTTAGGATAGTTTTTGGTGTTCTTATGATAAATAGTTTTCTAACGTATATTCTCTTGCAGCTACTATTGTTGCCAAATCCACCATTCAAGCCAATTTACTATACATTGGTTATCATTGATCTTTGCAAGGTAGTCCTTTCATATCTCCTTGACAGATGCTGTCTGTCTGTCTCTCTGTTCGTTAGCTGTTACAGTAGAATGTACGGCCGAACCTGCAATGCTCATTTCATGAGTTTTTTTTGAAGTATGGGTCAAGTATTTGAGTTTAAGTTTGATTTTTTTTGTTGTTGCATCACTACATTAACTAAGCATAGTTATGAAAATACCACAATAAATTTCACTAGCAACGCCAGTGCCCCTGTGTTAATGTTATCTACAAATCAGATTCCCATTGCATGATTGCTTACATCTAAAGAGATATGTTTATATTTTTCTGTAAATATACTTCACTTTTTTATTGTGAAAAGTGAAAACCATTGTGCTCTAGATGTCTCAATTGGATGGTTCTAGTATTAATGTGAAGTTGTGAACATGAGACGAGGTGGTATGTGGTAATCTGAAGAGTTAAATTTATCTACATACAATTTTCATTAGAAAGCTATGTTTGTAGCCTTTTTTTTTTTTTTTTTCCAGTACCTAAACATGAAAATGAACCTGGCATGTTAGAAAATTTTATCCACTAACGTTTTCTTATCCCTAGTGATTGATTTGTTTTTAGCTTCCAAGGATATATACTCAATTTGAGCCTCACCACATTAAGGTTTATTTCAGGCATTACCAGGTGCGTTCCCTTCAGTTGTGGTGGGAGCAGTGCATGCTCTTTTTGACAGAATTAGTAACATGGACATGGAGTGCCGCACCAGACTTATACTATGGTTTTCACACCACTTGTAAGTCGTTATTTAAGATTTCTTCTTTGTGTAATCATTATTTGACCGTTTGCCTTTTCTTCATGTTGTCTGTTGATTGGTGCATTCTTCTTACATGTTCAAAATATGACTCCCAATAATTAGCACAGGAGCTTGAAATAATTAATAATACATCATATGTATCGTTATTACAGCTCGCGCAAATGATTCCAGAACATAACAATTATATTGTTTCAATCAAATAGTTGGTGGTTGTTACTGAATTATAATGATATTCCTCTACTTCTACAGGTCAAATTTTCAATTCATTTGGCCTTGGCAGGAGTGGTCTTATGTCAAAGACCTCCCAAAATGGGCTCCACAACGTGTTTTTGTCCAGGAAGTGTTGGAAAGGGAAGTACGTTTGTCGTACTTTGAAAAAATCAAGCAGGTTAATCTTGTACTATTAGCCATTACTTACCAAGGAGGGTGGTTTCCTTTTGTACCATGTTGATGTGCATGCTTTTTTTTTTTAAAAACAGAATTAATAGGTATCTTGCATCACCTTTTCTTTTGCAGAGTATCGAGGATGCTGCTGAGTTAGAAGAACTGCTACCACCAAAAGCTGGGCCTAACTTCAAATTCCATAGCGATGAAAGCAATGAAAACACCGATGGCCAGAAGTTATCCAAGGAACTTGTTGGCTTGATTAGAGGAAAGAAGACTACAAATGATATTATTTTATGGGTGGAGGAACAAATAATTCCAACAAATGGTACTGAATTTGCACTTGATGTTGTTAGCCAGACGCTTCTTGATATGGGTTCAAAAAAGTTTCACCCATCTTATCACTATTTTGGAGAGATATAATAAGATAATCGAGAAGCTATGTCCAAATGAGGAAATGCAGCTACTGTTAATGAATGGAGTCAGTGCTTATTGGAAGAATAGTACCCAGATGACTGCTATAGCTATTGATAGAATGATGGGTTATCGCCTGATATCCAATTTGGCTATAGTCAAATGGGTTTTCTCTCCTGCCAATGTTGAGCAGTTTCATGTTTCTGATCGACCATGGGAGGTGCATCCTTTGTCCCTACAGTTTTGCATTCATTTGTGGTAAAAAAAGTAGTACATATATCTACCAAATTAAGACAATATTTAAGGAGGTCAACAATTTTTCATCATTATATAATTGTGAAAGTGATTTTTTTATATATAAAATGGGAGTTATGTTTTGTTTGGATGCATATTTATGGTGATTTGCATCCTCTTGATGCTTCCTTTCCTCATCTTCGGTTTGGATATATCTGATTGAAAATTTTCCATCAGATTCTTAGAAATGCTGTTAGTAAAACATACAATCGGATCAGTGACCTCCGAAAGGAAATTCATTCGCTCAAGAAAGGTCTTCGAAGTTGCTAAAGAGGCAAGTGCAAAAGCCATACAGGAGCTGGAGGAGGCCAAATCAGTGCTTGAGATCGTAGATGGGCAACCTGCAATTGCTGAAAAACCAGGTAGGATAAGGCGGCTCAATTACGTGTCAAAAATGCAGAGGACGAGGAAAGAACTACTGAACAATCTTTAGAAGCGAAGGGAGCTCTTCTTGCTGGGGCTCTTGAAGAAAGCAAGGTGCATTATTCGTTTTTGTTAGATTTTTTATTGATTTGTATGTGCATTGATATATTGATAGTAATATAGCTTAATCTCAGTGTTTTGTGGAGTACTTTACTATCATGAAGTCCTATCCTTCTACCTACTTATTGGTGTCTGGCTATTTGGTTTGACAGGACTTGCTTAAGTTACTATTTAAGAGCTTTGTTGACGTGCTCACTGAACGCTTGCCACCTGTCTCTGTTGATGGAGAAATTCCTAATCTACGCACTGGAGATCAAAATGTAAATTTTGCACCTCAAGATCCTGAAGCGGCAACAATGGAGATTGACAATGAAAATGGAGCAGATAATAATAGGTCAGTCTGATATTCAGATTGCACCACTCATATAAGCATAATAAAGCTACCCACTCATATAAAGCTACATTTTCTAGCTTAGATGAAATGTTACATTAATGGGGTTTCATTACGAGTTAGGTTTTGCTGTCTTCCACATCAACAACAATTTTGCAGTTATGTTCTTTCAGATGATAGGGCAAATTTCGTATATCCAGTAGAGTATCTTAACTTCTTGAGACTAGTCCAAATGTGCATTTTCCTAGATAAAGTAATTCCTAAGGTCCGGAGTGTCGAAACAGTGTCATTACTGTGACTTTGATCACAAGCAATGGTATGCCTGGTATTGGTGTTAACATCCAGTTATATATAGATTGAATATTTTAGTAGCTATATTTGCCATTCTCTTGTTCCTAACTTTGTGCACCATCTTTACAGTGAACTGAATGGGCGAAACACAAAAAATGGATACAATGTTGGAGAGCTTGAGCAATGGTGTCTCTGTACACTGGGTTATCTCAAGTCATTTTCTCGTCAATATGCAAGTGAGGTTAGATTGCTATCTCCTATTGGAGGATCTCATTACTTTTATATGAAAATCTTGTTGGAAGCTGCCTAGTGTAATTAGCAAGGGCCAATTTCTTATCTCATAACAAATGATCTCTTGCATGCCCTGGCAATGGTTAGGACATGTTAAGGTGTATTAGATCTAAATATTAAGATTGCATACTGAAAAACTGCTCTTGCATTTACAAAAGCTTTACTTGAGCACATCATTCCATTGGCTTTATAAGCTTCTGACCTCACACTGATCATTTAATCATTTATAATGTCGGGTACAGATTTGGTCGAACATTGTAATGTTGGATGAGGAGGTCTTCGTTGGGGATGTTCACCCACTTATCCGAAAAGCTGCTTTCTCTGGTTTGTGCAGACTTACCAATGAAGGGTCTCATCCTTGAATTTTTTGACACCCTACCCACTTCCTTTCTAGAACGGAGTGTATTTGATCTGTATGATACAGAAGACAAATTTTAACCTTGTTTAACTAATCAGATAGGTGTAAAAAGATTTCAACTTGATTTCTTATGTTTTTTTTTTCCCTTTCCTTGTTTGACTCTTAAGAAAATTTGTCAGGTAACTTTGTCATTCTGAAAGTTACATCCGAATATGCTTGGTTTGATGTTTAGTTTTACCTGAGGACGGGGTGTATTGATGACTGATGGTATCAAGCAAAGCGTCAATGATCTGATAAAAACTTAAAAACTGTTAAAAGTTGCATATGCCGAGTACTTCCCCTCCATGTTACAAATCACTTTAGTTTTCTATTAGGTCAATGGGAAACATCATATCTCAGTTTCCAAGAGTTTCGGCATGAGGCATATGCATATGGACATATGGTGCGATGGAACCATGCCCAATGGATCGGCTCGCTTAAGCGGAGCCTTTGACGAGTTGATTAGATGTCGTAAAGACTGTAGAATATAAAAGTGAAGCCCATGCAGATTGTAGACAGCTGGAGCCAGAGTCATTTTTAATATCAAAGAGCCACACTAAAAAGAGAGTTACGATTTTGATTTTTTTTTTTCCCAAAAAGAGCTACGTTTGGAAAACTATTGGCGTTATTCTGCACGTTAGAGCAGCTCAGTTTGGGAAAAAAGTTTCACCATAAGCTGGGTAAAAGGACATACTGTTTTTCTCTCAATTGAGAGGAAAAATTATCATTTCTCTATACCCTTTAGAAAGGGGACGCTCCATCCACTCCATCCATCCTCTTCCACTCTGCTCATGCAACATACGGAAGGATCACTTGTCTTATTTGGTATTTGCTTAAAAAACCTTACCAAACACATTTTTTTTTTCTCTCTTTTGTTCAGTCCAATATACGGTTGCAACTCAGTTTGCAGAGCTCATTGCGACGCCCCATTCGGGTACGATAGGTCGGCCGTACGATAGGTCGGCCTGACTTTTTCTTTTCGGTGTGTTTAGATCCCAAAAAGTTTGGACAAAAATTTTGGACGGATGGGATATATGTATGTCACATCGCATTAATCGTAAGATGTTTCGCTTGTTAGTGGTAAATATTATCCTACCATGACGTATTGAAAAGAATCGCCCCAATGCACATCTAAACCGTATAATTAGTTTTTTAATTACCTACATTTCGTACTTCAATACCCGCTGCATGTGTGATGTCGTACTTGCAGCTGCCCCTGGCCTCGTTTACGTCTCCCGGCACGCCATCTACTTAAGTCGCCACTCGCCAGCACATCGGCCTCACCAGGCTCCCCGGACGTGGTCTAGCTCAGAGCCGATGGTTCTGCCGCCCCATTTGCCCCTGGCCTCTGCCCCGGCGGTCGAAGGCAAGGCTCTCGGCGCCGCTGACACCGCTGGGCAGCGGAAGGCAGAAGCTCCAGCCTCCAGAATCCAGAGCGCGGGCGTGGTTTTGATCGGCTAGGCGGCGCGAGGAGGGCATGGGCGACGGTGAGCAGAAGGACGCTGCCAGGCTAATACGCCCCATTCTCGATCACGTTCTTCATAGATGGAGCTCCGTACATCAGATCCGAGTAGACTAGGTCGCTACAATATGTACAACACAAATTTACATAGTACTGTGAAATCCAAAAATCTAACCGAGATAGGAGAACAGTTTGATGTGTCTCCACCTTTTTTGCTAAAGAAAACAGGTGTGTACAATGCTGTGGTAAACAAGCGGGCTGCGGGCTAATCTACTGTGCAAAAGATATCTCCAGGATCATGCATCTCATATGGACAACAGCTCCACACACTTCTTCCTCAAAAAACCTGGGTACAATATCTATAATCAGTAGAATTCCCAGTCCAACTACTGATGCACTATATTGTGTATTCAGTCAACACAACAACTTTAAAAGACCACATCAATTCACGATCTGTTACAAGTTTTATTAAATGTTCAATAAAACATAACATACCAAAGTTCTCAGAACTGGAGGCTCTCCAGAACTGGGTGCAGAATGGATTTAAGAAACCATTTTTCATCCTCTTACACGGGAATGCATATACATCACAATTGTATTCTACAGAATCTGTAGTTTGTACATTCCAAGTGTATTTTACACAATGAAGTGAGTATACGCAACACACATAAAAAGCATAAAGGCATTTGGCTTTGGGCACAGATAACAAAGTTAAACACACTTTGGCTTAATTTGGGCACAGATAACAAAGTTCAACACACTACCTAATCCAACATTTACACTACTTGGCTGTACTTGTGTGGATTCTTCTACCTAGTTCTTGTACCTCATCACTTTAATTCTTCCTATAAGAATTTTGTTTCCTTGTTTAAAATTTAAACCGAGTTGTTTAATTGATTCAATGACTTGATTGCCAAGATGATGTTATTTTTGGTTCATGTTAAGCCACAGGGACAACAAAACAGCTCAAGCAGGGATTTTGTCCTGAGATAACATTATATGCATTCTTTCCTCAAATGAATAACGATTTAAAAAATGCTGGTGAAAAATACCTGCTTCAACTCCAGTCCACATTGATACTACATGAGGTTTCGACATATATATTTGGTTTTACAGCTAATCGCAAGTAATCTCTGACCTGTTCAAGATTACACAAGTGTCAGGCAAAGGAAACGAAATGGATAAAAAATAATATTTAGAGTTTCTTCTGTTAAGATGAAACATACCCATCGAAACAGGCACACATCAATGCATGCTTTACACTACTGCAAGAGGCAGTACTACTGCTCCCAAAGTCCAGAGCCTTGGCTTCACATAATTTCCAATTTAAGAAAGGGAATGCTTGATGTCGAGTTCATATGTGTTCCGGACACAAGATCGTGCCCCTTCTCTACAGATGCAATCTATAAAAGAATCACCACCATACCTAAGACACCTTCCCCCAACTCCTCAACACACACACAAGAAGAAAGAAAAACCCATGTTACCTGTGCTGTCTCCAATAAGGAACTGAGTGTCAGTAACCAAAAATGGATGCTGTGAAGTGTTAACTCTATGCAAACAGATAATGCCAAAAGGTAAATGTAGAGCACAGATCCCATCACACATCAGTCTGAGTAAATTCATTTGTTTTGCACTGTAAAAATATACTGAGATAGCTGGAACCAGCATCATGGAGCACGGATTGCAATTTTAATCCAATATCAGCTGCTCATTGTGTGACATTCTGTGCAACTCTGATTTTTTTAACACATCATCAGCTGCTTATTGATTCCATTGAAACCCGAACAAGTCTTAGTAGTTCATTCACATTGTTGAAGTTATGATCCAAGACTGTTTTTACCAAAGCAAGGTCATCATCAATGCCACCCCTTTCCTGACTCCCAGCAGCAGATGCAATCACAAACTGTGCTTTTCGAGTTGCATCGAATGCCAAGTTCACTTCATTTGTCTAAAAGAGCCAAAAGAGAGAAAAAAAAATCAATATATACAGACTCTATTACCGAATGGTGATGCACTGAATTGGCATTATGCTAGCTTGGTTTCATAAATGCAAATCAGCCTTACAGTAATATACAGTTGCTACTGAGGATTAAGAAACACAATCGTAATCTACTTAATTTCAGGTTACTCAAACTATCTCAAATGGTATGGGCATATGACAGCATGAGCACAGGGGGCAGGGGAAGCTTTTTCTTCTTCAGTCAAACTTAAATTATGTGCAGCTACTCCAAAATTCTCCACTTCATCTAATTTAGACGATTCTAAGTTCTAACTCAGTCATCTGTTATTATTTTTTTTAAAAAAAAAAAAAAAAAAAAACTCAGTCATCTGTCATTGCTATTGCTATGCTCAAACACAGCCATTATAATGAAAAGGGTGCCATTAAGTGTATTGCCAATGATCAGATCCTTTGTGATCCGCATGGTTTTATTACCAACCAAAATGCTAACAACAGCCAGGGCAGCTACCTAACGACTTGTAACCTAACAAAACTTTTCGTCCATTACTGAAGCCCATTTCAGCAAAGAAAAACGAGAGCCTGCACCATTTCCAATAATTCCATTGATACTGTAATCATAGCTTGGTAATATATAGCCTAGCAAGGGAGTCATGAATGCTGGAGAACTGGCTGGCCCTACCTTAACTAACAACTTATATCGTTATTAGTACTCCCTCCATTCCAAATTATAAGTCACTTTTACTTTTTGGTACATCCATTTTGCTACGCATCTAGATATAATAATATGTCTTGATACATAGTAAAATGGTGAACCAAAAAAAACCAAAACGACTTATAATTTGGAACTCTCACACAGTACTTATAGATGCTGCAGTACCAAACTCCTTATTTGTTTCCACCGTGAGTATTGTTAGTGCAAAACTATATAAAAAAAACTAAATCAGATTCTGTAGTATTACATTGCGATCAATTCTGCCTGCTAGAAATAGGCCCTGACATTTCACACTTAGAAAGTTACAAACAAGATGGCAACAACAAATTGAAATTCAATTTCGAATATGCTTCTCATTCAGGGACAGAAAGTCCTCCCAAGCTGAAAGTGAAATCAATTTGTTCTTGTTAACAGCCTGTTGGGACATTTAAAAGGTACTTACATAGGCCAGTAATCTCAACAAGTGAGCTTGGTTGTGAACAGCTAGAGGCAAATGATTGCCTGGCACATGGGATGAATTGCCACCCTTCAATGAGGCCTTTGATAGTGATTCACCTACATAACAGCAACACATTAAATACAAATATAGAAAAAGTTCACAGAGGCACAAAATTGTCATGAAATTAGTTGCCTCAGTTTTTCTCTTCCCTAGACCCCACTCATGTGGGAGCCTCTGGCACTGGGTCTGCCCTTTTAAAGTTTGATAACATGTAGCATAGAACTTACAAGAGAAGAAGCAATTTAAAAAAATGTGTGATACTAAATACATGCAGTGCAAATAAAAACCTTCCAGATTTTAAAATACCGTTAGTCTGAGTGGAAGGCCTGTGTCAGCATCAGGTATAACCAAACTACCTGAAGTGTAACACCAGGTCTAGTATAAACTACTCCTTCTGTCTCACAAAGAACGTCTCACATTTCAAGGACAAATTAGTGAACAATTAAAATGACACGCCCCTACCCCCACCCCCATCCCCACCCCCTCCCCGTCCACAATGTGTTGGTCAGAACAAGGTAAATGATTGTGTCCACAAACTCTATACTATATTGCCATCATGGTTCTATATAACACTACTTTTAGGATTTCATGCCCCACATACTAGTCCTAAGCTAGAGTTGCATTCTTTTTGGGACAGAGGGTGTATACTATTTCTGGCATGTGCCTGGCCACAATAGCTGGATTTTGTGTTGAACTTTCATGATTCTACCAAAGTTTAGGGGACTTATAAGAAGATTAATGATATGGGTATTTTCTTCAGTTACACCATGATAACCAGTACAAAGGGCATTGAATACAAAGCATTCACAGAAATAAATTAGGTTTCACGAAGATTGAATTATTTAAAATTTGAAATTCTGTTGTACAAATAAGGGTCAAAAGTTGTTTGTGCATCAAGTACCTCGGGCTATCTGTACAGCTGCCTGCAGTTCCTGTCGATCTTTGCTTGCACTACGGTGTTTGTAGTATGCAGCCTTGAGGTAAGCAACTTCTACACACTTGTACGCTAAAGCAGCAGCAGCCATTTTTTTGCACCGTTCAAATTCATAAGCACAAAAGCTGGCAAGTGAAAGAACTTCATTTAGCATGCACACTTAGAACAACATGGCTATGCAAGTATAGATAGCAGCAAACTTAGAAACAATTTCTGTGGAATCATGAAAGCATCCATAGCAGCAACATGACTAAAGCAGCAGCAGCATCTCAACTACTCCTTATGCACTAAAAACTTAATTCAATTCAATATGGATTGGAGCAACAAGTAATCACTATGTGCCTACATTAATATAAAAGACACAATTAAATTAGTTTAGCAGATCCAAATTAACTGTTGGATGGTGTCAAGAAGAAAGCTAATCTAAATTTGTAGTTTTACCTTAATACTTTTTAGACAATGAGTTTTACCTATGTTCTTCATTTCACAACCGCAATGCAATGAGTCCACCGGGTAATAGCAACTGAATATCATAAAGACAAAGTGTGTATAGCTTACTTGCATAATTTTGCAGTTTCAGAGTACATCTTCATTGACCGAGCTCCATCATCTAGCCTCGAAATGTCAAAACTAGAAGTTTCTAGAAGAAACGCAACATGCAGAAATTTCAAAGCGCCTCAAAGTACAGACCTGTACTTTTGAGTTCTTGTCCTTTATTCTGCAGGGAGATTTTTCCCAGAGAAATTGTAAGGAAAAATTCATATCATGCAACATTGGTAGATCATAATGATATAAAATTTCATGCAATGAGGGTGAACAACCTTCAAATAATTTGCCTTATGTTTTAGATCTCTAGCTTCCTTGAGAGCGAATGTAATCATACTAACATCCTTCCTCGTTGGACTTGTGTCCAAAGTACTTGAAGTTGCTTGCTTAATAGTGCCATGTTGCACTCCAGTTTCCACATTGAACCTCACTAACTTTGCTTTAGACTTCAATGTATTAGACTTCTTTTCCTTCAAGTTCTTCTTGGACCTATTGCTTATACCATGTAAAGAGTTAAGCTGAATATCCTCCAATTTCTTCACTACATTCTTCTTGCAAGACAAATCTAATATGTCTACATCAGAAGAGTGTTCTTTCTTCTCACTGTGAAAGGGTACATCCAAAGCATTAACATTCTTCACGTTTTCCAATGAATCATACCCTGAAGCAATATCTTCCTTGTGTAAAGATATGTCACAAGTTTCATGTGAACCCTTCATTGTTTTTGCCTTTGCAAGCAAAGCTTTGGGTTCATCAGGAACTTCCACACCATCTGAATCACACTTGTCCTGGCCTCTGTCAATTTGATGCCAATCCTCAAATTTAATTTTCTTATATATTTTCTGTTCATCTTGATCAATCCCTATTTTAATCTTTACCTTTGGATGAGCCTTGTTCCTTTCCATAATACCTCCTGGGCATAAACAATGAAATTATGTGTCAGCAAGAAATTTGGATAACGGGAGACAGAACAGAATGAAAACTTATTAGACAGTAATGCGTATCAGACAGATTATACATAAAAAAAAAGAAAGAAAATGAAAGAACCTTCATCTGAGAAGCTACAGTGATTCTTGTGCTTAGGCTTCAGCTTTTCAGAAATGAGATCAGCTGATTTGCTCACTGGCCTGGGACCTTGTTTGCTCACAGAATCTTTCTCGGAACTGTAGTGTGTGTCATCAGTAATTCTTTCATCTCTGATAGGGTCCTCTTGGTTGCTCATGGAAGGAGTCAACGATGGTGTGTGATGAGAACTCTCAGCCAGACATTTTCCATGGCTTGGAGCATTTTTCCTTTTCCTATTCCGTTCAAACTGTCCACTTATGTTATAGGCGCTGGGTGTTGCTGTACCTATACCTGCAGTATGAGGACTACTACCTGAAGAAAAAGTTGTGGCAGTAACTGGAATGGCAAACAATGCATTCAGAGCCTTTGTTGTTTCATCCTCACTGATGTCACATCTATTCATGCCAGGCCTGCAAATAATTTGACTTATTGTTTAGTAATAGAAAATTTGTGCTCTTATTATACTTATGATCCAAGGATCATATGAACCCCATTCTGAAAAGATACTGCATAGCTGTTGCATTTGCACACCTCATTGTACTTACACAGCTCATGGGGCACTTAGCAAAATAGGTGAAAATAGGTGGAGAATTAGAATGCAAGATAATATCAAAACTATTAAGTATAACGATATTTAGCTATGTTATAAGAAATGGCATTTAGTTGATTTTCTCTTTTTCTTCAAAGTGATAATTGCTTTGAGTATACGCTAACCGGGTAACTGACAACTCACAAAATGTAAGACGTTCCTTATCATATGCAAACATTGATGCACTATAAAGAAGGATAGAAAAATGGATATACGTGGACCACAAAAGAAATCAAGTATTTCGAGCCTAAGCATAGATTTGAACTTACAGCCAGTGAAGCATGGTACATTTCCACTTTTTTGGAAGCATAGAAAGGTTCGTTCCATAGGGTAGAAGACGCAATTTCTGGCATATGTTGCAGCGTACCCAGTGGTCCTCGATCACAACTGGTGCAGGAACAGGATCTGCCTTCATAGTTGCTACACTGCTGGTCGGCTGCATATACAGCTGTCCGTGCTTTACACTGGCTGGGATGTCTTTCCTTGCAGAAACAACTTCAAACATATTCTCGTTATTTGTGTTCATCGTCTTCTCGTTTTGGCTGGCAGGCACTTGGATGTTAACTTCCTTGTTCATAATTGCACTAGCATCACCTTTATATTTTATAGCATTTGTATCCATTGGCACCTTTTTCTTACTGCAAGGTTTCATCTGCTTGACCACATTGCCTCTGATAGGTCCAGGTGGATGAAAAGACTGTGAACGTCCTTCCAATGCTCTAGATACATTTTCCATGTCTAACTGTGTTTTCCAATCCTTTAGCACTGGAGCAACTTTATTTCTTAATTGCAGCAAATTGCCATGTAGAGGTGACAACAAGAAGCCTCCAGGAACTGAAAAGCATGTCATGACCTGAAATATGATGCAGAAGAAAAACAGGGAATTCTAGTTACGGTTTTGCTTGACAAGCTAAACAAATATAACTTGGCCAATAAACAATAATTCACCTGTAGGATAGTCCGAGGAGATTCATATGGAACAAGCCCATCAGGACTCTCCTCCATGGACGAAGGTGAAGAAATATCAAGGCCCAGGCCACTATATATAACTGCATTTTCTCTCGGCAGATCATTGTTGAGACAAACTTCAGTCTGAAATTTGAGTGATTTTGAGTCACTACCACTAAATGAGGTGTCCAAAGAATCAGAACCTGCAACCGATTCCTCATCGTCTGAACTCGGGCATTTTTTCTTCTTGAGTAAATCACTAGCTGAAGGTGCTCCGGAACCATTATTTTGGGAAATGGGCTCCACAGCTACAGTAGAAGGGCTTTGATCCATTCTCTGCGTCAGTAAATCATGACATTACCAATACACATGAGTGCACATTCATCAGAGCATATACTTCTTAACAACGCAATGAATGTCAATAAAAACCTCAGCAGATGGTTGGTAAGGTGATCCTGACGTACTAATGTTCGCTGCAATGTGTGGGCTTTTCGGATTGAGACAACAGGGAGAACCCTGATACGTGGGTAAAAATGAACCATATCCACCAAATTTCGGCCCTGTCAAAGATTGTGCGCTGCTTAACATCCTTGCCAAATGCATCAAAAGAAATTAACCGGCAACAACAATTACTCTTTACCAAGGTTCTGTACAGAAACTTCTCCTTCAAATTCCTTCTGAAAATGTCCTAGAATATGCTGAATTTTTTCATCCTGCAACCAAATGCAGCACTCCTTAGACAAGAATGCAGTGAAATAATTGATGAAAACAAAATAATTTAGTCAAACGTGTAGATAAGCAGCACTATTCAAATTTGTTTCTGGTATGTGGTCCTGAAGCATTGATTGGTGCGGAACATAATCACGTACTAAACAAGACAATTGTCCATTCAAACTAACACCTACTGAGCACACAAATCACAACAAGTGTTACACTACTAATCATTGCACAATGCTGAGAAGAGATTGCAACCCCAAATACCAAATGATACTCAGAATGTAGAAATGGGAAAAGTTCATACAGTTAACAGTCCTAAATATAGAAGTATCTGTAAACCCTTCAACACTTGCTAAAAAATGTGCATCTTCAATTAGTTATGTTTAGTCCCATACGGAACTTGATGGGCAGGAGATCAGATATCACAACTCATAATGTGGGGCCAGCCAGCAGCCACAGCTCTCACCCATTAGGCGTCTTTTTGGGTTGATTTAGACCCAATCCTTTGGTTGGTTATGGGCTTGGCCTGCTAGGGCACCGGCTGAACTAACACAGTTAAAAATGGCCAACACTACTTTTAAATCACCCTGGTTAGCTGGTCTCTTAACACAGAAGAGAAATCAATTAGTGCATATCACGAGATCATGCATCTGCCATTCAATTTCCTTGTAGAGATGAATCCATGAAACGCTCGACCAAATTCGACAATTGAGGTACCACCACATAGACATGTACCAGTTGTTCATTTCCCGGAATCAAACAGTGAAACAGAGAAATGCACTCCCTCGCACCACCATGGTGAATGTGCAGACCTCAGAGCGCTCACTGAACCCAAAACGGGTCTAACTGACGAAGTACTGAAGCGCGCCATTGCGCCAAGCCTAATCATACAAAGCTCGCAAAATCACTCTAGCGAAGATTTTGGCTGTTGGGGGCAGCTCTGCTCTGCTTACCGAAGCGAACTGGACCCTTCCCGCGCCGACCGAATTCAGCAGCGCAGGAAGCCCGACGCCGAACTAACGAGAGGGAGGAGGGCGCCAGGCCTGGGAGCCGCGGGGTACTCACAATGTAGGAGAGCGCGACGTCGGGGTCGACGAAGGCCTCGTCGTCGGCGTCGGAGTCGGAGTCGGAGCGGGCCTCCCCTCCTCCAGCTCCTCGGCCTCGCCCGCCACCCGCCTGCCGCCCCGGGTCCCCGCGCCATCCCGCCACGCTCCTCGCAGCGACTGCATCCCGCCGCCTCCTGCCTTCCGGCCCAGCGCGGGGCCGAGCTGTCGTCTGTCCCCGCGGGCGAAGGTCCTCCTCTCACGATGGAATCGCGGGAGAGGAGGTTTCCTCCCGTCGACGTCGTCGTCCCGATCGAGGACCTCGCCCCTAGGTTTCGACAAAGGAAACCGACTTGCTTTGCTTGCGCGCAGTGCAGTGCAGTGCAGTGGTGGCCGTGCCGTGTCACGTTTGTAGGTTGGCCGGCCGTGTCGGGATGGTGAAGGTGGGCAGGGCAGGGCACGGCGGGCTGCCTGTTTGTTTCGGTTTCGGGTTGCGTCTTCTCGCCGCAGCCGCAAGCTGTTTGTTTCCTCTCCGGCCTTCTCCGGAGAGCCTCTCCCCGCTCTTCCACGGCTGTTTTGCTTTGGGTGGTGTGGTGCTGCGGCGGCGGATGGAATGGAATGGAACCACCGGAAGAATATAACTTTGGGTGCTCTTTCAGGTAGCCGTACGAGTCATGCCGATCGCGTGGCGCCGTCACGCTACAGGAGCAGCGAAATGGTCCAAGGGATCGTACGGCCCGTGAATAGCCCAATGGGCTGGCGCACCGGCCCATGAGCATGAGTAAGGGCCTGTTTGGTACGAGTATCTCGGATAGCTCCCTGAAGTCGTTTTGCTCAAAAAAAAAAAAAAAAAAAAGAAGCTCCCTGAAGTCGTTTATAGCTTGCTTTGATGGAAAATCCTGACCATTTGCATCAAAAAAAATCTTTGAATGAACAATATAATCCCCATACATATACGTACGGCGTTGAAAATAATTAAATATTAGTGTAAGGCTTTGTTTCTCTGCAGTCTTATCCATCATAATCCGTATAGACTTTAGAGATTAGAGTGGATTGAAATGCGGCCAAATAAACCCTTCACGATCACCTTGCCATATAAGTGCACAAAAATAAGCATTACTATGTGGGTGATCTTGCTACTTCAGTTGGTAGTGAGCTAAAATTGGATTACTATTTGAAATTAGCAACGGGATGCGCCTCTAGCTAGCTTTATATATAGTCACCCTGTCCCCCTTGTATTTATATACCAGTAGTTTAGCCTAATCACCAGGAGCTGGTTGCAAAGATGTACATCAGAGTCTGATCCACTGTTCATGCTATTATTGGGCCTGTTCAATCTAGCTTTTGTGGCTTCAATTTAGTTAGGAGTGCTAACAAGACCTTTATCATGGGATATGTTATATATAGTACTAGTAGTGGATCTTACTAATTTCTCTGGGCCGGGACTGAGATTGAGAGCTAGCGAGGCATGACCGCTTCCGGATGCGTACGTACGTCTATATCTTCCATCTGTAGTGGGTGCGGTGATCACGCACGCAATGCACAAGCCATTGCGGCAACGCCCCTACCGTACCAAAAGGCCGGAAAAAGCATGAAGCTAAGGTTGATGATATATATGTAGGATATCATGCATTAGCCCACCCAATCACTGGGAGTAATATACTAGTTTATATACTAATAGCAGTGCAATCAGTGCGCAATCTCATCTCCAACAAAAGCAACCATGCTCTCTCTGATCGACAGATCGATGAACCAAGATGGAGACGATCCAAGAGATTACGTAAGTAAAATAAAGCAAAATGTGGGCTAGCTTTATTGATCGGGACTGCCGCGCCGGAGAGATCGATATAAACTAATGATACCGTACGGACATCCATCTCTGGCTATCGATCATAATCATAATCATATCATAATACACAAGCGATAGTGGCGTATACAACAGGCATAGGTAAAAGAGACAGGATTATATTAACGCGACCTTATAAGCCCGACACATATATACGCGCATATATATAGGGCACCACAGGAAAAGAGACATTCATTCGTCGTACCTACAGTGTACTTATATATGGGCACCACAGGAGAACATTCATATATATATATATAGCTATACGTCTACTTGTACCGTGGTGCCGCGCGCGATACATATATAGGGTCGTCGTATACACGCATGCTTACAAAAAGTAAAATGAATAAGCCGAAGCGAGCAGCAATGATGATAGTCAGGTCAGGTCAGTCGTCGTGCTCCGGAACATGCATGGATCCCGTCAGACCACCTCCACGGCCGTCGGATGCGCGGCCATCATCACCATCACCGGTGGCGGCAGAGGCGGCGTCCTCTCCGCTGGCAGTGGCAGCAGTGGCGGCAGCGGCGGCGGCGGCATGATGTCCACGACGACGTTCTTGGGCCCCTCGTCGTCGTCGTTGGTTGTCACGGCCGCCTCCACGTCGGTGGCGTCGTCGGCGTGAGCCTGGTGCAGCTGCTGCTCCTTGTCGGCGACGGCGTCGGCCTGCACCGCCTGCTGCTGCTGCTGCTGCTGCATCTCCGACACGGCGCCGTTCTTCTTGGGGTTCCGGTTCCGGTACACGAAGTAGAGGGGCCATCTGGGCCAGCCCGAACAGCAGGCCCAACACGTTCGGCATCTGCACATACACAGCAGCAGACGCTCATGCAATGAGTGTAGTGGATCAATTAATTAATTACATATATTTTTGCCCTAATAAGAGATTAACAAGTAAATAGATAAATAGATTTTTCCTGAGATGAACTGCCTTTGCAGGCAGGCTTTTCAAGAACACGGGAGTTTGGCCTATATATAAGCATCTGATTATACAACACCACTTCTTACGCTTTGCAAGTACGCATTAGCTAGGTTATTCTGCAATGCTTTTGCAAAGCAATACTTGTAGTGCATATGTCACCACCGGTAAACATATATACATATATATGCACTACAGAGTATGATACTATATGATGAGATCTTTTTGTTAGGTTCTGTAGTAGACAGAAAACAGCTGGGTCGTGGGTGGTGACACAAACGCAGACACCTGTACTTCACTTCACTATGTGCGTGATTACATAATAAAAGTAAGTGTGTATTAAACCAATTAACAGCACCTTAACTAGCTAGCTAAGTCTGTACGTATGTGTCTACCTTTGCAAGCCTGCTTTCAAAAGTGAGAAAAGCAAAGCTAGCAAGAGATGGATAAAAAAGCGCGGGAAAAAGATCGAAATACAGTGTACACGGCCGGCATCAGCAGGAATAATGCGCGAACTTGCGTACGCTCAATGTTCGGCTAGAGAGGGCAGCAATCATCAATGTACAACCTTTCACCATCCCTGGTGCGCAAATGAATTGGCGCGTCGTTGTAACACTCACACTATTCTCGATCTTAATAGAATGGTACGCAAATCTTTCGAGTAAAAGAATGCGCTTGTATGCGTGCTTACCGCGACAAAGAAATCTTTCATGAGGAGGCCGTAGAAGAACCAGACGACGGCGCTGATGGTGAGGAAGAAGGAGAGCCAGAAGGGCATGAACTCCACGCTCTTGGTCCTGATCACTTGCCGCTGTTTGTCGACAGAAAAAAAAAATATTCCGGCAGTTTATTAATTACTACTTAGTACTAGTTACAGTTGCCAAAGTATACTATTGGACACCCTGGTGCCCAGCTGGCTAGCTTACGATGATGGTGAGAGGAGCGACGAAGACGGCGAGGGCGAAGGCGGCGCCAACGCCGCCGGCGATGGAGACGCGGCGCTGTCCGTCGACGTAGAACTGCAGGAAGGCGACCATGGCGCCGAAGAGCCCCATGTTCATGGTGAAGAGCAGCTTGAGGGTGAAAGTCATGGCGGGCTTGGGCGCGTAGGTGAGGTAGATGGCGAGGTAGACGGTCTCGACGACGGCGGCGATGCTGTTGATGGAGAGGAGGAGGAAGTCCGTGCTCAGCAGCGCGTAGTAGAGCCACAGCATTGCGCTCAGCAGCGCCACCACGTACGGCACCGATTGGAACGACTCCGTCGACTTCTTCTTGTAAACACGGTAGAACGTCGGCCTGTATATATGTGTTTTATGTTTAGATCATCATAAAACATAAAAGAGGTGATCATCGATGATGATAATTAGGAGGTAGCTAGCTACAGTTGTTTTGGTTCTGAACAATATGTTATACTGCTCTGATAGATACTCACACTGGTGCAAGGGTGACCAGGAATGATAGGATGTTGCCTGCATAAACAGATCAGGGGAAAATTAGCTCATATATTGTACATGCATGTATGGCAACTCTGAAGTAGTCTGAACTGATATGATAGCTTGTCACTTGCCAGGACTTTTACCTTAGAAAAAAGCTAGGACTGTTTTTATATATTTCAATTCAGCGACAAACTGACTAAGTGTTTACTGCTGCTCAGGGGTGGATTAACAAAAGTAGGTACAGACAACTAACTGTGTTACTTTGTGAGAAAATAATGCAGCACATCTTCCACAAAAGAAACCAGCTGTGAGCATGCATGCATGCATATATATACCTAGGATTCCCACAGCAAAGACCACCGAGTGCCCAACAGTAATCATCTTGAATGAAGGGTGTATATATATATGCTCAGCTGCACTTCAGCAGTGGTCTCTCAGCTCTCTATAAAGCTGCGCAATAAGATGGAGAGGCTGGGTAGAGCTTGTGTTATTGCCTCTGGTCTCTCTTGACACAATGCGAGCTCCCTTCCCTGGCCACCCCATGGTATTTATAGAGGGCCCGATGGAGAGGGAGCCGCTTGATAGCGCTGTCACTTTTCTTTAAAAAAGAACTCGATAACTAGGTAATCTGATGAGGAGAGGGTCTCTGTTGGTTTGCTGAATTATGGATGAGTTGAGAGAGCTTTATCTGCCCTTCTTCTTCCGGTACTCCTCCGGTGGTGGTGTGCATACGTGTTGGCGGGCGCACTTGACACCCTGATCCTAATCACATCCTCGCCTGGCTTATGTGTCAGTAATCCGCGACATGTCGCACTAAGGAGGCGTCTCAGATGACACATGTATATTGACTTGGCTTTATGCCGTGTACATGTGTCGATCGAACTCCCTCATTTGTTCATGATAACACAAGCACACATGTGTTGATTGTGTTCATCGATCTAGCTAATACTATAGCTTCTTTGTTGTTGATCAATGACATGATCAAATTTTTTTCCGAAACCGGGCACTTGCCGGTTCTGCATTAAGAGAAGTGAGAATGTTTTTTACATCCTAGCGGACTCCCATAACGAGGTGCCAGGGAACCCGTTAGGCGGACACACAAATAGAAGACACCGGCTTTAACGGTGGCGCTTAGAGTGGTGCGCTAAACTGAAAACCAATGAGCGACTAGCGACTAAGCAAAGTGATCAATTTTTTTCATGCTCAGAGGAATATATATATGAACACCATATATATAGTTGTGTGTAAATTAAACCTCGTTAGTATACATATGCATATATATGCTTGCATGGATGTAGGATCGACAAGATATAGCATGATCCCTATATATGCCTTTTTATTAGAAATAAACCTCCACATGGGCATTCATGAATTGAATGATTAATTAGTGCATCTTTTTTTTTTTCTGAATACACATATGTAGGCTGTAGCACTTGAACTTGGGCTAGTTGGCAGCTTCATTCGACCAAACAAAGAACTTAATTATATAATGAATTGAGAGCTACGTACTCCCATCTCACCAAAAGTGTTTAAATTTCTTTTATATAGAGAAAAGGATAAAAAGGGGCACACTGAGCACATACTTTTACGAGCGAGCTGGAATTCCATTTCTCCATCGTTCTATTTGTCGCAGATGATGCAAACACATATATATCTTGGTTGCCAACCGTAGCGCCTTTTTTTATTGGATTTTAACCATCAACACTACCTATATAGTGCATGCTCGGCAGGCAGGCAGGTAGACATGGATCTCACATGCATATATATATCTGGACTTTGAGTTCTCATTGCTGGCATATGAGTTCTTGGTAAATATAGGTGTTTGGGCCTTTGGGGCATGCAGCATAACCTGGCAAATAAAGTTGCAATCATGCAAGTAAAATACTAATACATCACTCATTCTTTTTACCAAATTAAACTAACTGCTGTGAAAAATCTTAAGGTAGCTAGGTGCTGTGAAAAATCCTTAGCAGCAACGACCACCGTACCCTTAGTGGCACGGTTACTTTGGACCACCGCGACGACCGACCGTGCATGCATTACGCATACTACGCGGTCTCGCCCGGGCGCGTCGTCAAAAAGCGTAGCGCGGTAAGCATTGGAGGCATGGAGCACACTGTACACCAGATGGAGCAGGAGGTTACTACACACGTCGTTAGGCCGCGACGAGATCAGGACCGTCCACTTGCGCAGCCTATACTAATGATTGGGGCGATGATCCCGCCCTAGACCTGCGTGCGTGCCTGGCGAGCTGGCTGTCCACCTATATCTATATCATCCTCTTCTTTCGAATTCCGATCCAGGGTTATTAATATGTTATCATGTTTACAGGAATATATTATTTTTACTAACGGTCAAAAACGCTTTTTTCACAGCATGTGTGTTGCTTCGCTATCGATCGTAAAGACACACCTATTTGCAACATTGAACATCTAATTGTTCTAGAAAAAAAAGTTTTAGAGGCAGTTTCGTTTAGATATTCACCGCTATCGCGCCCCTCGGGTCTCCCACGGTGTGCCTTATCGATGTGCAATTCATCTGTGCTTTGGCGTGCGGCTGCGGTGCATGGGGCGGCTTCCTCCCATGGGGCACGGTGGCCAGCACGGCAAGCGACGTGTTTGGCTCACCGAGCCCCTAGAGCCTGCGAACATAAGCGTCAGGCAATTGTGAGCGGTGGTTGGGTGCTGCTCGTGCTCTGCGTGGTCAAATGGAATCTAGGTGAAAACCCTGCTCGACCTTCTTGCTGGCAGGCAACGACGGCATAGTCTACGCCATATACCTTATCGGAGGCACCGTCGGAAATTCCTTTTGTCTCTCATGCCATTGGGGCAGGATTGGGGGCAAAAACTCTCTAGTTCTTCTTTCCAACATTGGTTTCATCTATAGATGTCACTACCCCTCCTGAAGGCTTTGTTGGAGCACCCCTGTTCCTATTGTGCCACTACCCTGTTCTTGTTGTGCCACTACTCCTTTCGTTGCTCTTGTTGAAGTCGACCGTGTGGTGTCATGCATGTGTGCGCTTCAAGTTTCTCTTCACAGTGATGTCCAACTATGTAGCTTCGTGTTGCTACGGTCGCTTGTGCATTGTAGCAAATACTTTGCCACTGCCACTCTTCTTCCATAGATGATTTTTCGTTGCTCCTACTCGGGCAGATGCTTTGTCGCCATTGTCACTTCGGTCTCCCCCTATTGTAACAGTTTCTTTGTTGACGAGTAGGGGTTACCCACTTGTGGATGCTTTGCTGCCTCGTCCGCTCTGGCGGATGCTTTACCGTCGTGTGCTATCATAGCAGATACTTTGTCGCTACTATGTTGTGTTTAGTCTTCGGCGGATACTTCGTTGTCTTCGATTTTTGGTGGATACTTCGCCACCCTCGCCGTGCCGACCTCCTTGACGGGTGCTTTGCCGCCAAGGTTGCTCTAGTGTTCTATCTTGGCGAATGTTGCTGGTGAAAGCCCATCCCATACACTGTGGATCCTTCATCACCAAGGCTTCACTACGGGTTACTACTGTATCATTGAGGTCTTCGGTCATAGGTCTCGGTCTATTGGGGGTTTTGAGGTTGTGGTCTTTGTACCGTTTTTCACTTCCTTTTCTTTTGTGCCTTTATGTGTGCTTGGGACTGCTATGGTAATCCTACTATTACTTGCATGTCATCCTTTGTTCCAAACTCTACTTCTCTTAGAAAAATACATACCACGGAGGTACGGTCGAGGAAAAACATATATGCCACTATGATTCAAAACAACACATAAACTTCAATCCAATATAGCACAACTTGTTCCATCTTAGCTACAATAGTATACTAGCATACATTTGCTCACTAATACATCAGCCTTAACATCTCATGCATAACATATCAAAGAACACAAAAATCCTTTTCATGCCAACTCATCCATACTAACAACCACTTCACATATGAACCATAATAGCAAGCAAGATGCTAGTGACTAATCAACACATATGGTAAGGAAAATACCACATCATAGAGGACACCAAGATTTTACGTGGAATCCCCTTCCAAGAAAAAAAAAAGGGACGGTGAGACAGTTTCGGTGTGAGATGAAGCAAATACAAGTGGCAGGAGCCAACAAGTATGATGAGAGGTTCCAACTCCCCCCCCTCAAATCTCTCTTTTAGTGGTAGATTTGGTAGATCAAGGCCGCCTCTCCTCTGCACTCACTAACTCTAGTTCTCTACCAAAGACAGCAAAACACTCTGCGTATTCGTGAGTTGGGGAAGAAGCCTTATAATGACAATGTTCATAATACACCCTGGAGCTCGGGATTACCACAAACAACCCCAATTTCAGTATACAACATGTATAAGTATTGTTTAGCTAATTGGCTTCCAAAATGGTGAAATTAGGAGTTGTACATCACATCATTGGAGGTAGGCAAAACTTGAAAGTGTGTTTGGTCGTTTTCTCCCATGTGTGTCATGTGTTTCCTTTAATAAGTGACTCTACTAGATTAACTAAACCAAGTCCTTTTGCAGCCCTAAAAGAATGATACATAGGGGATTGAATAGCTAAAAAAGTGTTCTTTCCCTCCGTTTTAGTAAAGAAGGGGGCTTACCAATCCCCTTCCTTCTTGTACACCCTCCCTAGCAGTAACCGTAGTCGCTACTCTAGATAGTCTACAATGTACTAGGTCATACAATATACCTTAGAGTTTTTTTAGGAGGCTTTTTGTCAATCTGCCGCAGTGTACAATTCTCTAGCTAGACATTACAATTGGGCTTTCTTTATTCGGTTTAACTAGATGTAGAGGATCAATGTTGTCAATATGATGGAGTTGCTCTTATGTTACAATATATACCATGTATGCATATGGCTCGATATAGTGGCTCTCCGCGGTTGTGTGAAAGAGAAATTAAATTTATTTGTGACAGTTATTGAGACAATTAAAACCTCGTCTTTGAATACTAAACTGAAAGTAGCCTATATATGTTTTTTTTTTAGATAATGGATAATAAAATCCGGCCTCTACATCCATGGATGTACACAGCCACTTATTACAATTTGATGGAAAAAGAAAAAACAGATGCAAGGCGAATGTCTGTAACATAGACATAGGAACTAAAGCAAACGGAAGTAGCCTATATATGTATATAGTAGTATATTATATCAGATATTTGTGAGCATGATCAATAGCTAAGGTTACCGGGCCATATAGTGACCTCGGACACTTTAGCGTGCATGAGAATCTCTGGGCATTGGCTGGTCAAATTAATAACCTGTGCTATCGTCATAAGCAACTAAAGTAGCGTCACCATCGATCATCTGAGGAGGAATGGGATGAAAGCCGTAGCTTTATTTATTTCTAGCTTGGCATCAATCTCCTCTTTGCCCATATCCAGATGTCGGTAAATCACTAGCTGGGGTACAAGAGATGGACACAGCCTATCCGGTGGCTGATATTGGTTGTTTCAAAGTACTCCATGAGAGAAAACAAGCTGTAATACGGCTGATAAGGCGGCTGAAACTGAGTACGTACTAACACAGGTAGGCATCCAAAAGCTTCTCTACTTCTGCTACTACACTGCAAAGCTAATTGTTAGGCCAGAGACCATTAGCTAGCTATATATCATCTTATAGTATTATACTACTAGCTTTCTACAGGTGAAAGTATATGAAGAGTTAGTTTGTAACAATGCTCCCTCCATCCACAAAAAGAATGTAATTCTCACATACGAAGTGTCAAACAATGTAAACTTTTGACTAAATCTTTATAAAAAATACTAATACTAATGATACAAAATAGGTATCATTAAATTAGTTATAGAATATATTTTCATAATATTACTTATTTAGAGACGTAAATTCTATTATTTGCTATAAATTTGATTAAACCTGAGCTAGTTTGATTGACACGTTTTTCATAGTTGCATTCTTCTGTGGATAGAGAGAGTAATAACCATCCGCGAGTTTCATCATTAGTGGGAAAATAATTAATCTGATATGTATCTGGCTATATCTGCACTTGCATCTATCGATTGCATCATCGATGTGCACTAGGGGTCACTCAGTGCGTGCGAACACCACTGTTACTAGTAGTATACAGAAAGTTCGGCTCATCAGTTCTTGGTGGGACATGTGGCACCAAAAGGGCGTCGCGACTCGTTTCTTGTATGGAAAGGCAAAGATACCGCAGCAGGCAGGATCTTCGCACGCGCAGGGCTAGTGACTCGCACTCTATTAGCACCGTGTAATATTAAACATGCATGATGAAGGACAATACACTAGTTGCCGGCTGCGCTGCGCCACTCGGTAGCCGACAGCATATATAGGCCATTCCGGCATGGACTAATGTACAGATGTTCTTAGCCAATTAAATGAACTACAATCTGATAGAAGGTTTGTGATATAAATATATATATAATGCATGCTAATAATGATCAACCTGCAAGAGCAGTGCAACATATGAATTATTAGTAATACATATGAGGGTATCAAACTGACTTTAGACCACCTTTGGTTGTAATGATTAGAAAAGATACTCTATTCCAACCCTAACATTTAGGGATGTTTTACCCCCTTCCCTCCGCTTCTCCTTTTATACATAAGCTAGAATCTCATGAGATAAGTATTATTGTCTCGATGATACGTTAAGGAAACAGAGTGGCGCTATGGATTTTTTTTTTTTTTTTTTTTGAGATTAAGTGGAAATATATATTATTAACGCATGTCAACCAGTTTGGTGCAACTCCCTCCTTCCTCTGATTTCTCTATGGAAAGTGTTTCTCTGAGAGCGAGCAGTAAAACTTATATGAGAAATGATACATCAAAACATCATGCAAAACTTGTGAGAGAAACTTTGCTAGCACAAATACATAAATAAGCACATGCATTTCCCATGTATATATCTACCATCTATCTGGATAAAAATTTTTTTGACAAGAGCATGGATAATAAACTTTGATGTTGCATAAATCCTTACATATGTCATCTACAAGATGCTAGAAGCAATGCAACTATTATGGTGAACTGAAAGTGAGACATGACCTGATTATGATACCAAATATAAGTAATAAAATAATTCATACATGTTTAAAAAAGATAACATTAGCACAAATTGATTTGACCATAATGAAAAAACTTTTCTTTTGTACATCACACAAATACACAGTAGACTTGGTAAATATCACAAGCAAACCCAACTTGCATCTTTGTTTGCTCCTTGCATTTCTCTCCTCGATCTCTACTCCCTCTGTCCCATGGAGTTCGCTCGTTTTTGACTTTTGGACTTCATGTTTGACCATCCGTCTTATTCAAAATATTTATGCAAATCATAAAATAAATTAATCAATATTCAAGTATCTTTATTGGTAAAATAAGTCGTAACAAAAATAAATTATATTTGTGAAAAAAATTGAATAAGACGAAGCATCAAAAAAGATGGCACGGAATCCAGGTGACAAACTCAATGGGACGGAGGGGAGTACCTTTTAACTCTTTTTTTTTTTTGAAGGGCTACCTTTTAACTCTTCTGTTCTCTTGATAATTAATATAATAATTAATATACTCTTACATGAGTTCAGTCTATTCTCTAGACTTTCTTCTCTACACCTATGTTGCTCTTAGACATTTTTTTTAGATAATATTTGTGCTTAGACATATTATTACTATATGCTTTCAGAATCCATCAGCGATACCAACTAAAGCATTTGGGAACTAAAGCTGTAAAAAGCTTCTAAGATACAATGGTTTTAAAGGTCGAAATAACGCCAATTTAAATTACAAATTGATCAGTGACAGTTAACTGTATGGTGAAAAAACAAATTAAACTATTTACAGCCATGGTGAAAATCGCAAAGCATTAAGCATGCATAGTAATTCATTCTGTTGTACTGCTTTACTTATATATAAAAATAATTAATGAATATACTAGAAGTCTTTTGATGCTTTCTATATTGAGAGATTAGACAATGCCGACCTTTCCTCCTAACTGAACAGCTAACTGGGATTTTATAACCCTAGCTAGTGGCATGATATAACATGGGTGCGATCGATCTCTCAGCTAAAGAATTGAAGAAAACGTGGAAGTGGAAGTAGCTTAACAAATCTAATCATATTATTACTCTCTACGCTATGTGTGCTGATCATCGTAAATATTGTACGAGATTCTGATGACCTAACTTCCTTTTGAGTAAAAAGTACAAAATGAGGGAAATGTACTGGAATTGTTTTGTACTTTTTGTTTCTATACATATGGATTAGCTATACACCTACGCCACCTAGCGCGTTGGAGAGAGAGAGAGAGAGAGAGTACCTCTGATGCATAAGCATGTATGGGTACATTAATTTCTAGCTAGCTAGTGCCGTACGTAAAAACTCTCTTCTTCCGAAGTGTTCCTAGTGACGCATCCTAGGCCAATTTGACTCTTTTATGTGAAGCCAGAGTATTTATAAGCATTCACTACGGGAAAATCAGGCTTTCCCGAGGGTACAACGTTTTGCCGAGCGCCGAAAATCTGGTGCTTTGCCGACGGCCCCTCTCGCGAAAGGAAAACTCTTGGCAAAGACTACTTCGCCCAGAGCCCAACCCTCGACAAAGTACAGCTTTGCCGAGCGCCAGATTTTCGGCAAAGATATTGCACCTTTTTGCAGTGGTGGACATGTTTTCACACCTGATTTATTTAATTGGGTTACGGTACAAAACCTTGTCAATTTTGAATGAATCTCCTGAATAAATCATATCCAATATGTCCCAAAATCGGTCGCTAGCTAGATCGATCCTCCACGGAGACACATGCATGTGCACGTAGTACGAGGGACTACACATCCATGACAAGTACATACAGCTAGCTGTGCACTGAGATTTGATTATGGTCTATGATTTTTTTCTATGAACGGAAAGGACTTGCACATAGGGGAAGATTGTTTGATGTGATTGTGTGTGCGCATGCCTGACGCTTTTTATCGCTTCCCCCACTGGGAATGTACGGACTCCGGCCTTTTGGCATAACAAAAATGTAAGGTAACATGTAACCTAACCGATAGATGGAGCAAGGTCACACTGTATATGTACAATGCACTCAAAGAGAGTCAAAGTATGTAGTACTCCGTATGTATGGACTGAGCCAGCAGTGGGGCGGGTGGGGCTCTAGCCCCCATAAAATCCAGTAATCAAGGTTAATTACTCTAGCAAAAACAAAAAACCATCATTAAAAAATCTTCATGCAAATTAACATCTCCTTTGTTTCAGCTTCACCTAAAAATTTTTTAGGCTTCGTCACTGTCCGTATGTTTTGTTCTCACTCAATCATGCGAGACAATTTATAGGGGGTAAGCTGAATATATGGTAGAAGTGACCTACGTACCAATGCAAGCTACCAATCCCTCAATATAAGCCTCTCTGCGGCTGCCAGCTGCGTGCAGACTGCAGCTTTTTGCTCACCGTGTTGTTGACCATACATTGGTACCTTGGATGTTGATGCGCCGATGGCTAGAGAGATGGAGACAGAGAGACAGTTTTTTTTTTTTTAATTAGCAAGGAGAGGGAACTTCGTCGACGTCTATGACTCCATGCACTATCGAGTAATTAAGAAACAGGTTGGGTGTCCCAAACATGCAGAGAAAAATTATAAACGGTGGCTCTATGTGAGACAAATTTTGCATGAATATATAACTTCTTCCGATCCGGTTACAAAAAAGGAAGACGAAATGTCACCATTATTTAAAAAGGTGGCTTGCGGTTTATTGGAATCCTTCGTTGTTAAGGTGTGTATGATTTATTTTTTTTCGAAAACGTGCATTGGCACGTACTACATTAAGAGAAGTTAGAAATTAGTAAATTACACATGATCCGCAAGTAATCCATAGATTACTGACGAATCACACACAAGTACACACAAACAGCAAGAAACGAGGGGGGAGGGGTGGAGCGGACCCTCCAACTAACAACCCCGACAGCTGAACCTATTACAACTGGAGAACTCAACACCTAGGTAGCTAGCAGTGATTGGAGCCGTAGACAACAAGAGCTCAGACGGCAAAGCATCCGTCCAGACCATCCTTGGCAGCAAAGCATCTGCTCTGTTTGGCGTTGTCACCACTAAACCCTAAACCCTAAAGCAATGGAGGTCCATGAGCATCCGCCCAAACAAAGAAGGGTACCTCGGCGGCAAAGCGTCCGCCGGAAACGAGCACGACTACGGCTGCAACAAACACTTGCTAGACACACCCGGTGAGGAGAAACATGAAGCGCAGATAGGAGCAGCAAGACGACCAGAGTGACCAAGATGGGGAAGCGACGGGCGAGGAGAGGAGCATGAAGCCCAAGGACGACGCCTTCAAGAAGGATGCGGCGCCAAAAGCCCACGCCGTCGTCCGCCCGACCACGTCGGGCTAAGCTTTCGCCCGGGGCTCCATGCATCCAAGTCACGCAGAGGGCGAGCAAGGCGGTGCCATCCACGCCCCCATGGTGTCGATGATGCACCGCCAGAGCGGCCGCCCACACCACCACGGTGCGAGACGCGCGACCGCAACCAGGCCACGCCGCCGGAACCCGAAGCTCTTCCCGCACGCCGCCCACGATGAGCCGCCGGAACGTTGCGACCGCGGGGCCAACAGGACGCGAGGAGCGGGCTGCGCTGGCGAGTCCAACGCGCCACACGGGGGTGAGGCGCCTCCGGCCATCATTACGCAGCCCAAGCACCGCAGCGGCCTGGATTGCGACGAGGTGGGCGCGCAGAGAGCGCCGAGCCCGGTGAAACCGGTCGCTCCGGTGGGCTTGACCGCCGTCTTGGCGTGCACGTCGATGGCGGCGGAGGTGACCACGCAGGGGGCCGGCGGCCGGAGGGTGAGCCCAACCCGCCGCTCCCGGGCCGGATCCGGCCACGGGAGAAGTGAGCGGGAGGGAGCCATGGACGGCGGAGAGGGCCCAGCCCTGCCGGACGCCCGGCGCCGCCACCGAGACGGGAGGTCGCAAGCACCACCATCCGGTGCCCTAAGGCCAAGATCGGGTTGGCCCCGCCCTGATCCACACGCCGGAAGCCGGGCCGGCGCTGGGATAAGCGGCGCCCGCCGGCGAGGTCGCCGGCGAGTAGGGTTGGAGGGAGAGAGGAGCGGTGGGGGCGGGGGAAGGAGGCGACGCGCGGCACGACGCCCTTTCTGGGACCGCCGCCGCCGGGCCACCGCCGCCACGGCGAGGCGGCGGCGGCGGCGGCGGAGGGAGGGGAGCGGGCGGCGGCCCCGTCGCCCCGGAGTCGCCCGCCTGGCGGGCGGGCGGGAGCCGTTGGAGAAAAAGTTTTCGAGGTAGTCGGTGTGTATGATCCAGCCACACCTTTTCTCTATAGTTGCCCCTGTTTCAGTCCTCTAACTAATAGTTAGCTTTATATGGTAGGTCATGCATGTTTAGATCTCTCAAGAAAAATTAAAACAAGATGAAAAAAAAATGAGACCCAAACAATTGGACTCTACTAGAGTCTCTCAACTATCTGCCATGAATCTACTATTTAGATATTTTCACTATGCAAATTAAAGACAATAAATACTATGACTAAGAATGGGATTTAAGCTCCCCTTATTTTTAACCTAGAATCCAAATTCTCCATTCAATAACTAGAATATGATTCTCATGTCCACACACAGACTCTTATTAATTAGTTAAGGGACTAGTATAGAAAAATATTTTCAGATGTAGATATTTTTTTCTCTTAAGAATAGGTTGTCCACATCTAACCAAAGGTTACTGTTAATCACTACTTAAACCATGACCAACAACTTAGCACAAACACCTCTCCTTACCACTACATTATAGGATAACTTGTGAGTATACATAGGATTGTATCTTTTTTACAAATATTTCATACTTGTAGTATTAAACATTTTGACTACTAAATAATCTCAAATAAAAAAGTCAAGTACAAAGTTTTAAATCTCGTTATTAAACATACAACTTTGATATAGGATGTGTGACTCTGTCCTAGATTGTTTGAAACAAAACATGCTTAAAATAAATATTTGAGACACTAAACAGCTTCAATTCAAATACTTATTAACGAAAAAAGACAGACCAACTTTGGTATTACCTCAATGCAAAATAAATGAAACACACCCTAATATAAGCATATACTGTATATATAAAGGACACGCGTAGTAGTACGTGTGTTGTGACTTGTAAGACTAAGTACTCCAATCAACTGAACATCGTGTTCGACCGAAATGACATGATGAAGGCAAACCTTTTCCAAAAGCCTAGCTGAGTCGTGGAGCAGATAATACCGAAGATAGTAGCCTAGCCGGCGCATTGTGTGGCCAGGAGGAAGAAGCTACTACACACCACATGTTACTTGTAGGATCCCTCTCTCCATCGTCGAGGTGGTCATCTCATCGCCTCTACTTCTGTGGAACGTTCTGCATGCGTGCATCTTGCTACATTTTCACTAGAAAGACGATCGACAACGAAGACGAAGGTGTGTGCGAGAAGCTAGTTTGTGTCATGCGTATACCAGTGCTAATCGTCTTTTTGCAAAAAATAAATTCGACAACATCGTCTTTGCAAATTATACTGTTAGCTTTTGTTGCTTTTGCCTGGTGGGCGCTCATATATGGTGCGGTGTTGCCGTACCGTACGTGTTGCTGCTACACACCGTCCCTGCCGCAGCGCTGATGATCGATGTGATGCGCGAGCTAACATGCACGAGTACACTGTACACCCAGCTGTGGAAACTGCGCAAAATCTGGCGCATTTTGTGCCAAGTTCTTATCAATAAAAGCCGGTAACGTGGTGGTCAAACTGTGCTGCGCGATTGCTTTTCCGCGATGTGAAGTGAGATTTTGCCTCTTACTATCACACGGTTTGACTGCGTGCGGGCGGCCGGCCGGCCGACGACCGAGCCGTACTCGTACCACCATGGTTACTTGAGGTGTGGCCTGCTGCGTGCTATAGCTATAGAAAAAAGGTCGTCAGATCGGTGTGTACGCCTCTGCATGCATGAGTCCATCATATCCGATCGATCCAAAGCGTGTACGTACGTACAGCATATATATAAATGGTTCTCTAGAGTCTAGAAGCTCGGAGATGTCCAGCTGACATAATGGATCGGACGGATTTGGCTATGAAGCTCGTTGCCATGATGATTAATCACCACAATATATGCCATAAAATGGTGCGGCCTCCGGTTGATAATTCGTGACAAATACAGACCTAACCCTACCTATAGGTGGAAGTTGGATGTATGTCCAACGGATATCCTCTAGTTAAAAAAAAATGAACTAGAAAAGATGTTTCCCATTAAAATTTGAATTTCTAGTTCATTCATTTGTTAAAAATCTATGGATATCCAAATTAGATTAGTCTTCCACCTCTAACCCTACCTAAGCTAAGAGAGCGTAAAATTGCACTGGTGGCCCTAAACTATTATGCAATATTTGTTCAAGAGGTTGTTCTGCTGATGGCTGATTTAATAGTGTTATGTGAAAGAGAATAAACTAAAAACTAAAAAGCAAGAACAAGTGAAACTGGTACATCATATATAGCATAATAGTCAAACTACATGTATAGGTCTATAAATTATTTAACTATACACCCAAAGCAGCTACATTATATAGAAAATTATCATGATGTGGTGCTCCATGAGAGTGAAACTGGTACCAATCTATAATCAGAATATGTGGAATATATTTCATAGGGGATGATTTATCCCCCAAAGTTGACATAAAAAACTGGTATACTCCATATTCAATGGATGAGATACTCCAATCTAATCCAAATTGTCATTGTCCAAACTCGATGGAATGGCTTGGAGTCATTACTTGTTCTTAACCTCCTTATAATTGCCAGTCATCAGGTCATCTCAATATTTAAGGGCCCTTGGACAAGAAAGCCGCAAGCCTATCAATCTAATCTCTTAGGTCCTATTTGCCACCGGTCTCTCCAGCATAGTTTCTACGGAGGAGCTCTACCAAAAAAGTCTAGAAGATAGAGCTGTTTGTGCTGAGATTGGTATCTCAACAGTGTTGGTTGTGCGCGCCCAGCTTACCTCAACGATGCTGGTTGTGCTGAGATTGGTATCTCAACAGTGCTGGTTGTGCTGAGATTGGTACTGTCCCAAATCTGCATGCCGGTTTTGTTTTTTTTTATTTGAGTGGTCCCCACCTCTGCAGAATGCACCTCGTTAAATGGACGGTTTTGCATTTCAGGCTGTATGATCTAAACAGAGAACGGGCTCAAACTCAAAGCGATGAAACGAACGGCCCTATAATTCTAGGGGTGTTCAAGGACGCCGGTTATTCTTGGTGTTAGTTATTTTTTATGCTCATACTACTTTCTTTTTGGAGCAGTAGTTTCTCCGTACTTATAAAAGTAAAAACTAAAGTTTATTTAAGGTTAAACCAAACTTATAAATGTCGCTACATTTAAACTCTAAAGTTTAAACTTATTTAAACTGTATACTTTTTATTGCAAAAAAAGGTACGTTCAGTGGGCCTTGTAAGTTTGTAGGGGCAATAAACCTCATTACAGGCCGGATCGCAATTCGAACCTGCGTCTGATAAGTGGACCCATTGTTCCTCCTACAACTTTAGTGGACGTACGTTCAAGAATCACTGGAGCTGGAGTAGCTCAGTTGGTTAGAGCGTGTGGCTGTTAACCACAAGGTCGAAGGTTCAAGCCCTTCTTCTAGCGACTATTTTTTTATTTTTTATATTTAACTTTTCTAGTTCAAGCCCTTCCTCATCTCTTTATTTTTTATATTTAGCGATTATTTTTTTATTTTTATATTTAACTTTTCCAGGTTCAAGCCCTTCTTCATCTCTTTATTTTTTACATTTAATATTTAACTTTTCCAGTTCAAGCCCTTCCTCATCTCTTTATTTTTTTTTATATTTAGCGATTATTTTTATTTTTTATATTTAACTTTTCCAGGTTCAAGCCCTTCCTCATTTCTTTATTTTTTTATATTTAACTTTTTTCAGGTTCAAGCCCTTCCTCTAGCGATTATCTCTTTATTTTTACTAAGAAATATGCCCGTGCGTTGCAACGGGAGAGAAAAAAAAACCTATCAAATTTTAATAGGAAGGGATCATGGTAATCATATAGTCTATTTACAATTTATCTTCATGCACGGTGATCACACCCTTGTTCTGTTCTGTACATGCATCATGCATGGTTGGTGTCACTCCCTGATCCATGACGCTTATCATATCACCAAGTTTTTGTGGATTCAAATGCAATGGCAACAACAGGGGAGCGGTTCACGGAGATCGTGGGCAGCCCGTACTACATGGTGCCGGAGGTTCTTCGCCGGAGCTACCGGCCGGTGCTCTATCAGTTGCTCCGCTGTAGGCCCACTCGCCGGCGCACGGCCGAAGTTGCATTCGGTGGAGTCGAGCGTGTCCCTGCTGGCACCGTGAAGACGTCATGTGCGCCGACGGACAACACCCTCGGGTCCTCTCAATGCTGCCTGGATGAGCTCCCACGCCGTATCTTTGTCAAGGCCATCGACAGCTTGCTGCAATTTGGTTCGAATTATGCGCTATTGAATTTTATTTCTATTGGATTCGGGGCTAGTTTGGGGATGCTAAGCAAGGAAGACGTGTTATTATATAGGAAGCAAAGGCAAATCCAAAGAAAAATCTTATGTTTCTTTTTCAATTTGGATTCGTTTCGTAATTCTTTTTATTTGACTTGCTGATGTTGGATTCTCCTTCCCCTATTAATTTGTACGTATACTTCTTTCTTTTGTTTTCACAGTTCGGCTCATTGTCCGCCTTCCACAGTTCGGTTTGTTCTCCGCCTATTCTTTTTTTTTATCTGTCCCCAACTCTTGAATACTTAGGTAGGAGCCGTAGGAGCAGAAGGCTATGCGGAGAGAGAGAGGTGGGACTCTAGCCGTGATTATAACTATGGAAAAGGAAGTGGCGAAAGAAATCAGAGGTGAAAAAAAACGGCAGAAATTTTTGTGCTTTATTAGTACTAAGAATATCTTGCGTCGTTGCACCGGTAACATTTATTGATTAAACCTCACACATCCGCATGAGCTCCGTGGACACGTGAATTCATATAATATATTATCATTATTATTTTCTTTCATTGATAGGGATTGTTCACAGTCCTGAACGTTGTGCAACAATTTCGATCTGAATTTCCAATATAAGTTCCACGTAGCACTTCAGTTTATCTGTCAACTGTAGTTTATACATCCCGTTTCAGTCTCCAAATCGTTTCATAGTAACATGATCAACTATGATGTACACAAGCATAATCCACATATTTGATATGTTCGGCTGCCTTTTTCTCGTCTTGTTTCGGCGTATTTTCTCTCACACAATACTATTAAATCAGCCGAAATCAGGCGACTTATGGAATCAGCCGAACAGATTCATTGTATAGTAATGACACAAGCTAACATCCATAATTCTTTTTATATATACACGTACAGTTGGATCTAGATAGGAAAACGTACACAACTCATATGGATTAAAAATGTTTTTATTTTATTCTCTCTTTTTTTTCTTTCCTTTTTTTCTTCCCTTACTTTCAGTTTCTCTCTCCCCATTATCCAGTACCATTACCACGAAGCAACGCACACCTTGGGACTTTGGCCACAACGCAGTTCCTTCGCTCGATTCTCCACCGTCGTACACTCGGCGAGGCCAGTCCTGTGCCAACGTCTGTGCCGATCGCCGTCCCCTGCCCCTCCCCAATGCCTTCCGACGGCCTCCGGCGCCACAAAGAGCAGTTGCACCGCCTCCGCTCCCCAACGGCCTCAGCCAGCCACCGCATGTGCGCCAACGCCGTCGACGCTAGAGTTTCTGGCTTCTCACACCTCCATCGTATGATCCCAAACTCTTAGAAAGGTCCGAGGAGCAACGCCGCAATGGAGTCCCTCACAGCACCACGGGATTCCGCGCAACCTTTTCTCCCGTGGCCAAATCGCTCCGAGGCTCCTAGATTGGAGTTGACGCTAATGTCGATTTTATGCTTTGATTTTTTTTTTTCTGTTTATATAGGGTTGGTGGCCACTATTTTTGGTGCTCGAATGTGATTTGGTATTTGATTTTGTTACTTTTTTTTTTCCTTCTTTGATTCTGCTGTATCTTTGAAACGTATTGTACCTGAACTCTAGAGCCTATTTTGTATCTTTTAAAACGTACTATACCCAAACTTAGTTTTTGTCTGTGACGGATTGACAGAAGCCGTGTACGTGAAGGAAAAAAAGAGACGGATTGGCAGGCAGACGGAAAAAAAGAGGTCAAGAAATTTTCTCTCTTTACTAGTAGGTATAGATATAGATATAGATGTATAGATTTAACTTTTTTTTATTTTTTATATTTAACTTTTCCAGTTCAGGCCCTTCCTCATCTCTTTATTTTTTTTTTTATTTAGCGATTATTTTTTTTTTTTTATATTTAACTTTTCCAGGTTCAAGCCCTTCCTCATCTCTTTATTTTTTTATATTTAGCGATTATTTTTTTTTTTTTATATTTAACTTTTCCAGGTTCAAGCCCTTCCTCATCTCTTTATTTTTTTTTATATTTAACTTTTTCAGGTTCAAGCCCTTCCTCTAGCGATTATCTCTTTATTTTTATCTAACTTTTTCTTTTAGCTGATCAATTCACCCAATAATAATGAATATCCTTTCCTCTAGCGAATATCTCTTTATTTTTTTAATTTAACTTTTTCTTTTAGCAGATCAATTCAACAAAAAGAAATTAAACACACCTTTCTACTTTGCTGAACAATTTTGTACAAGGGCAACCCTTCCTAGAGAGAAAATGGCAAATTTGCCATTATGAAACTTGAGCACTCATACCAAACTATGCGTACCGCAAATATGCTTCTTGTTCTGCCTCTCAGCCTTATCCCTTCCTCACTAGAAAAAGACGAGACGGACCAAAGCCATCGTTGTGACCACCGCCTTGACTGTCCGCGCTAGGCCGCCGCCCGTCTTTTTCCTCTGCTCGCCTGTAACCCAGCTTAGCCCGTTCGTGCACAAGGCATGGCCGCCACCTCGCCTAGCGAAGTAGAGACACCGGCGGTCGACGGCTCCCACACTACAAGTCGAGCACTCCAGCACCAACCTGCCACGCAACAGTCCCGCACCTCGGCTCGCATGATGTTGTCGGGCCACTAGGCCGCACCGTCGTCGCCACCCGGCGTGTCGGTGTTTTGAACCGACGGTTCTTATACATTCGCGCAGTAATTTTCTTTGCGGCGTCCCGGACCCGGATGGTGATGCAAGATGACACAAGATGTATCTTGTTCGGGCCAACGTCGGCCCTAGTCCAGTCGAGGGGGTGGAGTCGTGTATCTACACCAAAGTGCTTGTAGTAGGGGAATACAAGCTTAGAGAGAGTCGAGACCTCAAGTCTCTGTGTGCGGTGTTGATTGGGCTGAACTGCCACTATCGTGTGAAGTCAAGGCGTGAATGCTCCCGACTAGCCCTACACTACGTCTGGGCTCCTCCTATTATAGGTTCAAGGGGGAGCCAACAGGTACATATTATAGGTTGGTCGTCCTTGTACTTGAATAAAGATGAAATGGTGTCTGTACTTGTCGTTGTGGAAAGGGCACTATCCTTCTCCCGGTTTTCATGTTGACGCCGAGGGGCATGGGCCCGTGTGTGAGTTGGTCGAGGGCCATCATTGACCGCCGAGGTCCTTGCTTTTCCGAGGGGATTCCTGTCGAGGGGGTTGGTAACAGTGCCCGAGGGGCGGGTTGACAATGACCAAGAGTTGTAGCAGTACTCTCCCGAGGGTGCTCCGTCGTGGCTGCAGTGTCACCCGAGGCCTCTGAGGATGGGCACGTGAAGTGACGTAGCAGAGGAAGTGGTTGACACAATGCTCGGCAATGCGTGACCTGTGCTTAAAGTGGGTTCCGGACGAGGTGATAGCCTGCAAAGGGATTTGGCCACCACGGGGTCCCCCTGGCGAGGGAATCCAGGGTGTCAGGGCGCATTTACTCCGCCCGTCCTGGCTGTCGCGGCCGGCGGCAGACAGGAGTCGCCGAGGGGCGTGTCGTAAGAGAAGGGCCTCGGGCGAGCCGAACAATCCCCCCTCTCCACGAGGAGGGGCTCGGGCGGATCGCTGATTCCCACCCGTACATGGGCCCTCGGATGATGACTCTTTGGGCTTATCATAGTCTTGACTGTGTGCGTAGGGTGACCTTCCCCCTAACTGAGGTATTTTGAGGGTACCATTTGTTTTGGTACCCGACACGACGAGAGGAGGAAGGCATCCTCCTCCCAGGCCTCCTGTAGCCTCGTATCCGCCGGGGTTGCCGTGGCGAGTCGGAAGCACAACACATGTGGTGTCGTGGCCTACCAGAGCTACAACCTGAGTAAGGGGCGTGCAATAGGCCAGCAGGGAGCTCCCAGCCCATCGATGGTCACGGCGGTAGGTCGTTTGGGCCTCCTTGGGCGCGTCCGTGTTGGAAGCATTGACATTCTGACCTGCCGATGGTTAAGTTGCTTTGGCGTGCTCGTGTGTTGGAGGCTCGGTCCGAGAGGAGCCACACGCCCGATGCCCGCGACTAGTAGCGAGTGATCCACCGCAACGTTGGGCGCCAGGGCACTACGTGTGGGAGGCGGTGACGCCAGCGGTGGCGGAGCCCCGCCCCGACGCACGGCCCAACGGAGGAGCACCATCACGTCTCGACACCGGCAGCCGAGCACAAGCTTGGACGGTGGCCCTGACCTCGCTCAACAAATGCTCGAACAAAGGAAGAGGACGGGAAAGGGACAGGGTTGTGGCGGCGGTGGCGACGGATTGCTCCATCTCGTCTGCCTCCTATGAGGAAGGGATAGACTGAGGGGCAAAACAAGAAGGAAAAGTATGTGAGGGCATAATTGCGTGCGCGCATTATTTGATAATGGCACACGAGTAGGCCTGCCAATGGGGATTAACCCGCCCCACTCCCACCCCTCCCCAATCAACTTGCTTCTAATCACCCCACCCCACCCCACCCCACCCCAAAAGTTTAGTTAATCGCCCCAGCCCACCCCGCCCATTAGTATGGGTTAACCCATGACAAGTCATATAACCCAAAAACCAACAAAACCCACTTATAATTAGGAATGCGATGAACCGTGTCCATGCATGAATCCATGGAACTCAAAGGGCCGAACACGTTGGTCTGCAGGATGTATGGCTGCCCCGTCCGGTTTCTACGAACTCGAAGTCGATCTCGTCGTGCTCCGAGTTCTGCGACGACAGCTGCAATATATACCAAGGGCGATTAGACAACGCCCGCCGGCAATGGCAATCGGCAAGGCCGGGCCAAAAACAGAGCAACATACAGAAGCAAGGTATGTATGTGTGTGCGTACGTAGAATGCGGTGACGGTGCCGGCGGAGACGCCGCCGACGAGCTTCATGTGCATGCGGAAGTGGCCGAAGAGGTAGGGAGCCCCGGGTCTGGAAGCCCGTCCCCGTGGACTTGTCCAGGTACAGCTGCAGCTCCCGCCCGCCGTCGATGTAGTGGATGTGGTCCTGCGCCCACGTCGGCACGTAGTTCTTCTGGAACGGCATGTCCACGGGCTTCCGCGGCGCCGCAGCCGTCGCCATCTCCACCATCATCAGCACCGCCACTGCCGGTGGCGGCTTCCGAAGGATGGGACGGGAACGGGAGTTCCCTCTCTCTGTCTCTCTCTACCTCGATTCGCGAGGAAGAAGAGAACTTGTGAAATACGACGATGGAGCTTGGCCCTGCGTGCAGTGCGGCGGCAGTTCTGCGTCGGAGGGCGGCGCGTGAAGCCGACTCGGAGGAAGACGGAAGACCATCCCAAACCCGCTCCCAACCCGCAGAAGCACACGACCCAACCCGCCCCAGCCCACGAATCTTAAAAATCCATTAGCACCCACCCATGTAATCCCTATCTAAACACCCGACCCAAAATACCCAATTCCACCCGGGATCGGAGGTTTTATATATATAAAAAAAGAGTAGCGATAATTCATCCACGTCCCTACGCCTCGCGCACGGCGCACCTCGTCCAGCCTCCCAGGCAGCTCCACCAGCGAGGCCGTAGACAGTGTTCTCCGCGTCGTCGGTCGCAGGAGTTGCAAGCGCAATCTCGGAGGCAGAGGAGGTTGGCCGGGACGTGGATGCAGGGGCCGATCGACTCAGATCTCGCGAGGCTTGGAAGCCCGATAATTGTAGGAAAAAAAAGTGTGGCCTGCTCAGACTTTTCAGCTGTAATGGCCCAAAACCATTGTGTTTTTTTGGGCTCACCAGTCTTCTAAACTGGTTTATGGGCCTGTATGTTATGTTTGGATTGAATTGAAAGCCTTCCAAACAGGCTCTGAAGAAGAAATTAAAACCTCTCGTCTCAACCGAGAATTTGGGCCCGAAACCATAGAGAAAACAATAACCATGTCGTCTCCTCTGATCCCAAAATCTCTCCATACTCAGATACTACTGTGCACACTCAATGATACATACACCACTCGAAACCGTGTTCCATAATCCATCCATCCATATATACGAATTGCATCGCATCGCATGCTGTGTCGACTTTCATCGGCAGACGCCATGACTTTCATCAGCAGAATCGAAGACCATGCGATGGCTGCACGAAATCCGGGAACAAGTAAAATCTGCACTGCACTCACTCAAACCATGCATCGTTCTTCTTGTATGCTATGCAAGTTGCACACGCCAACTTTGCTTGGTCACTCATCATCGATGGCGAGCAAGCTCGATCCGTGCCCGCCGGCCGGCCGGGCGCCGTCTCCGCCGCTGCTTCCAAGCAAGCAGCTAGGGACCGACCGATCGGGATCATGAGATGGAGTGGCGGCGTCGGCGCTGGAAGAGCACCTTGGCGTCGGCGGTGGCCTTGGCGCCGAGCTGCTGCAGGCCGGGCTCGGCGGCGGGTCGCATGCGGAAGAGCCTGCTGAGGCTGCGCGCGAAGCCCCGGAGCAGGCGGTTGGCGGGGCCGACCCGCACCAGCTCCCGCTTCATGCTCACGTGGTCCTTCTCCAGGTCCGTGAGCCGCATCCGCATCCGCGCCACCTCCAGCTTCAGCTCCCGGTTCTCCCGCCGCACCGACGCGTAGTTGTCCCGCGGCGACATGGCGCCGCTGCCCACGCCGCTGCCGGACCGCATGTTGTTCACGCTGCCCTGCGCCGACGACGCGGCCGCCGCGGCGCACCCGAAGAAGAGCGCCGTGTCGGGCCCGCCGCCCATGCTGCCGCCGCCCCCGGCCTGGAGCGCGCTCCGCAGGCGCAGCTGCTCGAAGTAGAGCACCTGCACCGCCATCTGCACCGGGAGCCGCTCGTTCTGCGCCGCGTGGCTGCACGCGTCCGGCGTCAGACGCTGGCAGTCGATCGCCTTGCACAGCCGGTAACGCTCCGCCTCCTTGATGTTGGGGTGCACCTGCAGGTCGATCGACGATCGGTAAGTTCAGCTGGCTGGTTTATTATTATGGCTGCGTCGATGGATGCGTGCCTTGAGGAAGATGTCGACGGCGCGGTAGAGGCCGTCGGTGACGACGCGAGCGTGGTCCGGGAGCAGCTCGGCGAGGGAGATGAACTTGGACGGCAGGATGTTGGAGTCGAGCGCCACCTCCGCGAGGTAGCTGTCCAGCAGCTTGGCGGCCTTCACCAGGAGGCTCTGCTTGGGCGACCGCGGGCTGTCGTAGTCGAACCCGGCGTCCTCCTCGTTGTGGTCGTCGTCGAGGTTGAGGAACACCGAGAAGATGCGCGCCACCACGTCCGTGTCGTACAGCGAGTGCTGCTGCCCGTGCCCGTGCCCGGCCGGAGTGGCCGCTCCCGCGCCCGCGCCCGTGCCGGCGGCGATGAGGATGTCCTCAGGATGGCCTGGTCCAGCTGCATGCCGATGCGCTTCTCCAGGTCGGCCCGGCAGATGCTGGACGCGGACACCAGCATCGCCGTCTTGAGGAGCCCCGAGAGGAACGCCATCGGCACGGGGCTCTTCTTGGACTGCGCCGGGAGCAGGCCCACGATGGCCTCCACGACGGCGCGCTGCTTCTTGACGGCGTCGGCGTCCGCTGCGCCGCCGCATCTGTGCACGTCCCTGGCCATGAGCCCGTGCAGCGAGTTCTGCGCGTAGTTGATGAGGATCCGGGTCACCGTCTCCTGCTTGAGCCCCTTGGCCTTGACCGCGGACAGCAGGCGCTGGAAGAAGTCGAGGCCGAGCGCGGCCACCGACTTGCCCCACCAGTCGCCCGGCGAGTCGAGGTCGGCGGCGAACGCCGCGGCCGGCTTGAGCTGCGCCGCGCACTGGTCCAGCTTGGACAGGCCCGAGGTGAGCTGCTCCTTGCACACGTTGGTGGCGATGGCGGCGATGAGGCGAGGCACGAGGCCGACGTCCTCGGCGGCCGGGAGCAGCGCCTCGCAGCTGCGGAGCACGGCGACGGAGCTGGCGATGCTGGGGAGCACGGCGTCGCGGAGGAACGCCTCGGCGCGGAGCTCCAGGCTCTTGTCGGAGAAGTCGTCGGTGATCTGCAGGTAGTGCGCGGCGCAGCGCAGCATGGCGACGTTGGCGACCGTCACGTCCACGTGGACGCCGTAGCAGAACTTGGCGGCGAGCTCGAACGCCGGCGCGCCCCCGGGGTGCCGTGCAGGCTCAGCCGCGCCAGCTTGGCGTCCTTGGCCTCCGCCACGAGCCGCCGGATCTTGCCGCTCCGGGACACCAGCGGGAACTGCGCGAACAGCTATGCCGTCGGCGTTAGCATGTTCTGCCGCGTTGTTTGTGTGCAAGGGTCTCAGTCTCTCACCTTGTGGAGCGCGAAGCTGGAGGTGCCGACCTCGACGGTGAGGTCGCTGGAGACGTCGGTCGGAGGCCTGCAAGACGTACACACAGAGCTGAGCTGAGGATCGGAGCACGGGATCCGAGGAAGGGAGCGGAATGAGTGAGTTACCACTCATTGGCGTGGCGGCTGATGAGGCTCGGCCGGAATGTCCTCTTCCCGGAGATGCTCTGCTTCAGCTCTGTCACCGTCGCCACGCCCATTGTCTCTCTCCTCTGCTAGTCGGAGTCCTCTCCTTTCTCTCTCCCCAATGAAGCTAAGCAAACACTGCAAAGGGATGCACGCCTAAATATGTTTACGTGGGCGTCAGGACAGAGGACAGTGCAGCTTATTAGTACAAGTACTCCTACTAGTGCTTTTTAAGAAAGTGGTGGTGAGTGTGCGGTGTGGGAGTGCGTGCAGAGAGAAATCCATTCCAAATCTGATGCCCATGGCCAAGGGCCGCAGTTCAATTCAGAATACTCCTACTACGGCTAGCCTAGCCGTAGCCATGGAGGTCTGAATGTCTGATGATGACGGCTTGGACTGCAAAGCCATTCGGCAGGGGGCAAAGCCATGAGTTAGGAGTCCATGGTTATTATAAGAAATTGTGAAAAAGAGGGACAGGGAGCATCATATACATATTCACATCGGCTTTTCCCCTTGAGATGTTATCATGCTCGTAGCGTAGGCTGTTACATTCTCCTAACGACCGCTTCCTGATGATGCTGCTGGGGCGAGCTGCCGGGAGGGCTGCAATCATGCGGTTCGTTCATTCCAGTCCTGGTTCAATCCAATGTGTTTGGGATGAGATTATATTAGAAACGTGCATATCTGTAAAATGTGCTAGAGTTTTCTACTCCCACGGTTCTGAATTGTAACTCGCTCTGAATTTTTAGATATGTATATATATATTTAATTATTTATGTGTATATCAAAAACTATGTACTCTCTTCGTCCTTTTTATCTATCGTTGTTTCTGTAATGCCACAATTTAACTCGATTTGAAGAAAATACGTGCAATATTATATCTTCAAATAAATTTCTTAAAAAAATTAGTTTCAAAGATCTTTTCAATGATACTAATTATATAATATAAATATTATTTTTTAATATATCTAATTGAAGTTATTTTTTTGAAAAGCATAAACGACATATATTTATGAATGGAAGGAGTATCTCAAAAAGCTAGAATGACTTAAAATTTAAGATTTGGGGAGTATCTTTACACTTCACTAGCAAATATATGTATATGCTGCACGGGAGGAAAAATTCTCCTACGCCCCCTAGTTCAATAAACATGGCCAAGACCCCCACAACTCAATGCCCTGCCTGCCCTCTATGAGTTTTTAGAGTCTAGCATCACATCTCACCCATTCTGTTGTGTTTCTCCTCTTCATACTCCTGCTAATGGGGCGGGGGATTGATGGGTTTTTTTTGGGCTGGTTTTAATACGCATGGATGGGTGGAAATTGGTGACATTATGAAAAAGGTCGGGCAGGTTGAGTTGACGACACAAACAAGTTCACATGGGTTCAGGCGCTATCGTAGATCCGTGCATAAGTTGCATATCATCTTCTCGTCGTGACTTCGGGTTGGGGCATTGGGCCGACGAGACGGGTGATAGTTAGGGCTCTTGAAATATGGGTAGGGGCGGGCTCAACCTCACTAGGAAGTGTACCTCCTCACCCCTTTTTTGATGGCAACTGTGATGTTTCAACTTTATCATGACACATTCCAACACGAGCTCCATGGCCCGTGATGCAAAGCCGTTATATATGGATAGGACTGGGGTTTGGGGTTTTCCACGAGGTACGTGAGAAGTTCTTCTTCTTAAAAAATACCCGTGGGGACGTCATTCCCCCGCAGCTCCCATTTTTGTGTATTTGGACTGTCAATTATTCTTACAGTAATATATCATCAATTGCTACTAAAATCCATTGATATTTTAATATGTATGGACGTGAATCTAGTTGTACAGATTTACCTATGAACTGTATAATTTGAATAGTTGCTTCTTAAGCTTTACAAAGCTTGACTTAGCTGAGCATAGTTAATGTTGTTGCTCTTTGGAATGTTTGGAAGCTAAGAAACGACATTTGTTTCTAGAATGTAGGTTGGAAAAGGATCATCTTGCTGACCTAATTAACTTGCATGGTGCAAAAGTTTTATGAAGATGTTCCTTTCACCTAAGAAGTAGCTGCTGAATCCTAGATACTTGGAAATATGGAGACAGTACGTTGTAAATGATAGTCTCTCTCTCTCTCTGGATCTCTCCATATGGCATTGTATAAAAAGCGTGTGGCATACAGTAAAACTAGGAATAGAGGCTTGGAGGCTGTGCCAAAGTGGCTGGCTGACTGTTTAGCCCTTGTTTTCCTCATATGCTCCGTACACACACCTGATAGGATTAGACAGACCCCTGTTATGAAGTGATGAACCTATGATGCACATGTTTCCACCTTCGTCTATATGGTTAAATTTTGCACATTGATCCGGCATGCTATATATGCTATCAGATCGCTGCTGTGATACTGCCTCCTAATATAATACTAATTTTTAATCAAGCCTTTGTGGGCCGATGATCCCTGTGTGCAAATGGCTACCTTTTGGATATAGTATTGCACGAGTTGTGCCTTCTGCCATTCTGCTTTTTCATGAATGGGTGCCTTGCGAGGCGGAGCAAATCATGTGTGGCAAGCAAATCATTTGCGGCAGTAGCTGTGTGTTTATGGGGATACGAACATATATTAATGTCCTTCTTACATGTGGGCTTGTGCCACGCGTCAAAAAGGTTTATTTCTTTCTATAAAAATTTAAAACCAAAAAAGAGTATTATAAGAATTTTTGGTCCCAATTTGAACACTGGATTTTTTTTTTTCATGTTTCATATGTTTTTTATGAAAATAAACAAATTTTGTGAAATTCCCAAGTTTTCTTAAAGGAAACAATTTAACCTTTTGCATGAAAAGAACGGTTCCCCTTCCTTATGAATAGGGGAAAGATACTATGCTCCAAATGGACCAGTTTTCATGTACATTCTAATGGGCTAGTCATGAGGTGCACTTATATTATTCCTAAAATGTATCTAAGCTAACATTCTCATCATCAAGCATGAACAATTGTATTTATGCACAAAATTATTTTGACCAAAGTCAGTAAAAAAAAATCCTAACCTTTTTTTTTTTTATTTTTTTATATCAGAACTGTTTTATTCGCTCCCGGGGAGTCAAACTCAAGCCTATGCACAAAATTATTACAATCGAGATTAATGATTATAAGGATTAGTGTTTGAATCTCTATATTATGGTTGGTTGAAGTGAGAAAATCAAGTTGGGCACATAATCCCTTGAAACTTGGTCTCACCTAGATTATTGGATCATGGTAATCAAAGGTTTTATTATAAAAAAACTCATTGTACAGTCAATCTTGTTTGGATCAAGTTTTGATTATTATTAAAATTATTAATCACAAGGTATCCAAACAGGGCCTTACAAAATGTAAGAGGGGTGTACGAAGGTCCTGTTTGAGCTTTTTTTAGTCTCTTAACTGGGAACACACACATATATTTGTTCTGACCAGAGCAACGATCACATAAGGAGGCAACAAATTTTATTTAGGGTCATGCTTAGGTGAGACACCAAAGTTGCGATCCCAGGGATCGAACTCTGGCGGGCAGCTCTCACACCGAGACGTTAGCCACCGAGCTACTCGCTCGTTCGTGTTCGGCATAGCTATAGCTCTAAAAAAATCTATGAATTTCCTACAGCTGGGTATCTATGGAATTGGAAGCATGCATTTTAAGTGTATTTACGTGACCTATTTATTTATATTTTATTATTACATTTGACTAAGCATAAATATTTGATCCACCTTCATTTGGTCTTCAAATTACATACCCAACATGGATCTCGGAGCTATGTTAAATTAGCCTAAAAGGGCACTGAGAAAATTAGTACCACCCCCTGCTGGACGACTAAACAAGGAAAGATTCAACCAAACACAAAAGAATGGTCCATGCAAAAGCAGAAGATGATTACCGAGTTTAAAAATCTTAAAGAAGAAGATGACGATGAATTTCCATCACTCGTCATAACAAAGAATCTTGACTCACTTTGAGAGAGATAGAGGTGGCCTACTTCCTTTTTTGGAAAAGGGAGGATTTTATAAATTCATAATCATTCCATTGAGTTGATCAATAGTTGTAAACCCACTTTCGGCCACTACAAAAGCACACAACCTGAACCAAACAAATAACAAAAATTGCCCAACATTCTAATGACAATCAATCCTAAGACTAGAGCCACATATGTGGCCGGAGAAAAAACAATGTGACCATTTGCGCCAATTGTCGCAATGCCGCCACAACCAAAGCCTATGAAGTATGCTTCTGGATGATAGCCTAGGTACGAAGCCAGCCCCACCTGCAAAGTAGAATAGCAATGTTTTCTTTCAAACACCAAATTATTTCTGAATAACCATAGCGACCAACAAGTAGCTACTGATCCCAGCAAAACTAAAGGTTGTAAAATCCTCTCAAAACCCTGTAGCCAACTCCCAAACATATGAAGAATACTACGAGGTTGAGGAAGATATTTATGCAGGCCTAAAATCACATAGGTAAAGCGACATTCAAAGAAAAGGTGTTTAATTGTCTCTTTGTTTTTTGGCAAAAGGAACACTTTTCACTGCCATACCAATTGCATTTGGCTAAGTTATTCTTTGTTAGAATCACTCCTCGACGATGATACCAAAGAAAAAAAAAATTTAATGGAACCTTTAACTTCCAAATATTTTTATATAAGTTGGTTACATCTACACAAATCTAAGCCGAGTAATGTGATTTCACCAAGAAATGTCCCTTTGAGTCCAAGTTCCGGGTGGAACACGTGAGGCTCTTGTGTAAGCAAAATATTAGCAATGCGTGGATGTATAGTTCATTCCAAGCTGCTAATTTAGGACCAATCAAATCATGTCTCCATGAAATATTTTAGAGGTGATGTACTCAAAGAGGTGTCCTACTACAAAAAATAATTATGAAATGGAGGATAAGAGAATATTATCTTACGCCTTATTCTGAACGCGGGAAGTTTCCCCATTCCCGTATTTTTTTTCCTATGAAAATGAACTGATTTATGTGTTCGTGTCGTGCGTTCCAAACAGGTTCCGTTAGGTTTCTTCAGTGATGAGGCCATGGCCCATGGTGGTTGGGATTTTATTTTGTTATCTTATTTTATGCTTTGCAAAATAAGATTGATATCTTAGTTGTTGCATGCAATGACTAGCTGGATTCCCGTGAACCGGCCACCAGCAGCATTGTTGTTCGATTAAGAAAGTGATGAAAAGCTCGATCTATGCATCATGATGGCAAGTGCTAACCCATGGATTTTATTAGGCGCAAGGAGGGATCAAAAGTAGGGCTTGAGGCGAAAGAGAAGCAAACACTACTACTATTATATAGTTATAATAACAAGAGCAAATTAACAAGAGAGAGAGAGATTCGGTATTATTTGTCATGCAAAAATTGCCTGGAAAGCTTAGCATGCCAGCGTTTTATTGGGCTATTGCCTATTGGCCACGTTTCTAAATGTGCATGCCGAACTGCATTGCTACACAAATCATTCACCTACCAGTTGGTAACTTAATAACTGCGGCCTAATATTTAGTAGTAATTGTATATATATGTGCCTACTATCTATTCGGTGATTATTCCATTTCACAGTGTGTGAGTGTAAAGTGTCTGCCGGGGTCAGACAGGAAATCATAGGAGAGATGGCAAAAGTGCAGAAGCATTTTGGTGTTTTTTTGACAAAGGTCGACATGGGCAACGCAGAGATGCTTGCTTTTAGTTCCTCTATCTATTCGATTCGCTCGTGTCCATTATAGTATACTATATATTTTTGTAGCAAAAAGGATCTTATATTTTATTTTAGTCCTATCCTATTCTATCACTTAGTTACCAAACTGGCTAGGGGATGCATAATAATGATGCTAGGTGATTACGAAGACAGTCACAACACAAGTGCTCCTCTCTCTCTCTCGCTCTCTCTCTCGCTAGGTGCGCTCTTGAGCCTCGCCAAAAAAAAAAAAAAAAAAATGAAAAGATTGACGAATTGAATAATATTTTGAATTAATTCGTAACTGTGCTGCTACGTGCATGCTATACATATATATACACGCGAAATTAAAATTTCAAACAAAATTGAAACCTCTGTACGAACATATCGCTTAACTGTAAAGCTCTTTCTTGGGCTCACTGTTTGCTTAACTGAAAAAGATTGGACGCTGCACTGTAGTATAGGATGGAAGCCGAAGCTGCAAGCTGCAGCGTGTGTGATTGATGGAAGCTGACAGCTACTAACATTTTGTCGGATTGCATGCTTTTGAGAACAGGGACGGACAGGCAGACATGTTTCCCAGTCTCCCTAGCTGCTGGATTGCCATTGCTACAACTAACTGACGACCGGCGGCTGGCAGATACCTGAAATTTTGGGAGAAGATGAGATGTAGCCGATCGATCGAAGCGACTGGACACGCAGGAAGAGCCGAGCACACATGACAGAGCAGTGGTTAGCTAGCTAGCTACTCCGTATACTCCAGGAGGTAGCGCCTCAGAGGCAGAACAGCCAAGGTTAGTTTCCTGTCTTAATTGGGCGCACAGGCGCAACGATGGGGAAGCTTCGAATCATTAGGCGGCGGCGTAGGCACGCCAAGTGGCTGGCCTGGCCGCTGGCCGGCCCGGTGGTCATGGCCGACCAGAAGAAAATATAAAGCAGCAACGAGCTCATCATCCTTGCTTGGACTCGCAGATCGATCGATCGATCCATCACCTATCCTCGCCTCGCCTCGTCTGTCTATTCTGAATTTCTGATGCAATCATAGTCTACTCTTTCAAAAAATCAAAACTGATCGACGCTTTATCTGCACAATTTTATCTCTGCAAATTAAACTGAATTCTGATGGTTGCTCTTAAGTACTACTATCAGAGAATGCTTGTGTTTATGTGTTCTTAGAGCGAGTCTCGATCAGCATCGACGTTAGTACTGTTAGGGCACGTACAACGGCAGTTCTGGCCGTCGTCTCGAGAGGGTAATTTTACAGAAGCCCCCTCGTTCGTTGGAGAGAGAACGGAGCCGTCGCGTCGTGAGACGACGGCCAGGGCTCGTGCTCCAACGCGAAGTCGACGACCAGCACGGTGTTGTAGGAAGCCGTCGACTTGAGGCGACGCCGCGGGGATCCAGCTGCGCGCACGAGAGGGAAAATCGCGCCAAAAATCCCCACCGAAGCTGTCTTCGCGCCTTCGTCTTCGAGCACGGCTCGCCGCCGGGCACCGAGGCAAGACGTGGCGAGAAGGGCGCCGGCAACAGAGCGGGGCAGGGTGCGGCGGAGCAGAGCCGCTCCTCGGCGAGCAGGCAGTGTCGGGAATCGGGATCGGAGAAGGGCACGGCAAGCAGGGCACCGGCACCAGGGCGCGGCGGGGAGGGAGGGGCAGAGTCGATCCGTGGAGAGCGAGCGTTGCTGGCCGACCAACAACAAAGGCTGGAGGAGGACGAGCGGAGCCGGCGGCGCGCTGGCCGGACGTGCTCGTCGGCTGGATCCCGTCGGCAAATGGCGGCACCACCACGTGCGGGATGGAGCAGGCGGATGGCGCGGCGCCCCCAGGTCACGACTGCCACTCCAAAGAGATTAGAGCGAGGGCACCTGTTCCGGCGGCGCTTCCTCCGCCTGTACGACCTGCTGGACGGTGGCGCTGGATCTCCGTCTCTTGGTCACTGAATTTTTCTCTAGCTGCTAGATGGCAATGATATATTTCTAGGATCATTATTTTTAGTTACTGATAACTGGATATTTCTATTGAATGAATGTTTCTATTAGCAAGGAAAAGGAGATAAAGAAGGAAGCCATGGTGAGATTCTGGACGGCAAGGACATAATGCTAGTTCTGTCAGTTGGAACCTGTCATAATGCCAGTTATGTGAAATTGTTCTTTCTGAATTGCAATCAATTGGAATGCACCTCCTGTCCATGATCCATCGTATCCATATAGAAAGGATTTGTTGTGTATCAATTAGCAACACAATGGTATATAAATTGATATTCATGATTGATCGTGGCAACATACAAAACATTAAACGTTTTGTAGACAAAAAATAGACGATGAAATGCGTGGGTTGTCACCGGTACCGTCTGTTTAGCCGCCTATATTGTAAATTCTAAGACCTTACAGACACAGCGAGTTGTCTCACTGTTGTACATGCCCTTATGTGTTCTCACCGCGAGAGTCCCATTATATTCACAAAGCAGGATTTAACTATTTTTCTTTAAAAAAAAAACGCAGCAGCGAGCGATTAGCTTTCTGAGCTCATCATGGGCGGTGCCGATCAGCCGGTCGATGCTTATTAGCTTATACCATAAATATACAAACATTTTGTTGCTGGGAAAAGCGAGGTAGAAGCGTCGTTGGCAGCTGCTTGCATTATATTGCTTGGTAGCGCAAAAGAGGATCAGAATTAGGCGCTTGCTTACTTTGGGTTTGAGGGGAGAACGTGGTCTGCGCGAGACACTTTGGGCTTTAGAGCTAAGCTAATCATAGCCGCGGCTGTGCTGTGCTGCGCACATGAATGATTCCTACTTTTGGCTGCCGTTCCGTCCAAAGGGGAAGCAAACAGCGAGACCTAGGAGAACTGAGATTATCTAGCTAGCTCATAGTTGATCGAGCTAGCAAGGTCCGGTGCACGCATGGCCGCCCATGCGTGAGCCCCTCCTCCATGGCTTCCTCCTCGTGTGCATGACTGACAAGACAAACATATCTGGTGATCAGTTAGGTGCCGTTATTTTGGAGGGGTAATGATTCTTTTAGAAACTAGTTATACTAATCACCCCTTATTAAGTTTCAACGGATTATAGGAAGCTATTTTTTTTTCTCAAATAAGCGGAAGGCTTGCACATCTCTTTACTAAGAAGATGATTTTTGTTACAACTCGCCGAAGCGAAAATCCAGCGGTTGGAATAATACAATGAAGCTTTGCCCCTACGCATCTAGGAAGCTATGTGTTGAACTTGAAATGCTTTAAAAATCGTCTGTTTGGATGGGATTATGCAATTCTCAGATTTTTTTTTTTATATTATTTTTTGAGTTATGTGTTGAAATGCTTAGGCCGGCCCACAGCCCACGGTTACATTGAGCTCACCCCCTAGGCCGGCCCACTGTCTGTAGCCCACAGCAGCCAACAGCCGACAACAGAAGCCCCGAATCATCTCCATACCTACAAGCGGCAGGCCCAGTGGCCCACAACCGTGGCCCTCTTCCCGCGCCGCCTCCATCCGCCGCGCCAACCTTCTCCCCCCGCGCCCCTCTTCGCCGCCTGCAGTCCTCTCAGTCTCCGCCGTGTCGTCGTCTACTCCGCACCGAACTGCAGCGGGAGCCAACGAGGAATCGCGGACTAGGGAGTGAGTGGAGTTTCGGAGCTACGGCCTACGGGAGCGGGAGCGGGAGCGGGAGCGGTTGTGAGCGCTGCCATCGATGGGCCTAACGGTGAGCGACGATTCGGGCGATTCTAGGTAGCTAGGTGGGCGTGTGGCGGCGCCCCTGTGGCCTATCAGAGGCCCGCCTGCGCGACTTGCGGGGTCAGGGGTCGGTCGAGCTCCCGCAGACAGCTGCAGAATAGGAGGTCAGGCCTCAGGAGAAGCCGGTCCGGCGCAGCACTGCAGCAGCCCAGCAGTGCACCAAGCCAAGGGCGGCAGCAGGGGTAAGTACCGATTGAACTGCCTCTGCTCTGGCATGTAAAGTTTAGGCGATTCGTGATTGCAAGCGCTTCTACGAATCTAGAAGATGGGAGCAGCAGTGCAGCACTACCGTGTCAAGTGCCCTGAAGGTGTTCAATAAAATGCCTAAGCTTGCTAGATTATATGCCACATTCAGTTTTGAATTTCTGATCCTCTGCTGCACTATAAGTTTTAAGTCGATCTTGTTCTGGCATGTACAAGGTAGTGTTGGATGTGCTAGGGTGTTCAATTCATATTTTTATAATACGTTTCCTGTCTGGTTCACTGTGGTGTATTTCAAGAACAAATTTGTCTTACTTTGCTGACATTGACGTGTGATTTTGGACTCATTAGATATCTGGATGGCTCTGATTGAATAAACCATGAAGGAGATGCCCTTGAATAGATTCATGCCCTTCCTTTCAAAATGGTGTACTTCTACTGTTCAGACATCCTCATCATATTCATCTTTTTCCTCGTCCTTGTCCCCAATACAACCATGGTTATTTGTCGGTCTTGGCAACCCTGGTGAGAAGTATCAATCCACCAGGCACAACGTAAGTTGCACATCTCATCTTGTATTTCAAAATTTCTCAATGTCTTTACTTATTCTTGTATTTTTCTTGCAAATTGTTTGCTCACAGGTGGGTTTTGATATGATAGATGCATTTGCACAATCCCAGGGTATACCCTTGACTACACATTACTTCAAAGCCCTCTTTGGTGAAGGTTTTGGCACCATTACGCACCCTGAGAAAAGAATATCACTCCTCATATTTTGTGATGCATGTTTTTGTTTCTTAACACAAAGGATTAAATGAATGTGGTTTCCTCACCATTGATTCAGGGATGGTTGATGGAGTCCCTATTCTTCTTGCCAAGCCCCAGACTTATATGAATCTCAGTGGAGAATCTGTAAGTGACACTTCTGGGCGTGTTTCCTAGTTCTCCTTCCTTGTACTGTTCTGTTGTTGCATACTTTGTTTCTTGCACTGATTTTCTGTGATATGGGCTTTAATTTGGTTGATGCAACTAAATACTATCAGATGTTTCACCTGCTACCTCTTGAATTTGAGGTACCATTGCACAACATGTAAACATAACCATGTTAGTTCTATTTAATTTGATGATACTAATCTTGATGCATTATGAGTTTTTGATTATGTATGTCTTTAACTGGACATACAATTTTTTTTTTTACAATTCTTGTTTGATGACTTACTAGTGATCAGTCTCTTTTTTCACTTGTAGGTTGGTCCACTTGCTGCCTATTATAAACTGCCACTTAATCGTGTCCTAGTGGTAGGTGTTCGTTTCTAAATTTTGCTAGTTCCATGTTACAAGGGAATATGACTTCTCTAGTATGTGAGTTTCAGGTGTTTGATGACATGGACTTGCCATGTGGAGTTCTCCGTTTACAGCCAAAAGGAGGTTTTGGACGGCACAATGGGTTAAGTAGGCTTTATTTTTTATTGTTTTGTGGGAGCATCTTCCACCTGACATAAGAAGTTTATATTTCGAAAGGAAAAACATATTTCACTATGTTTAAATGAATATATCAGCAATGGGACCACTTTATCATCACAAACTTGGCCATTGTCTTGGTCCCCTAATCTGGGTTATGCCTCTTGGAGACACGAAAATCATCTTTTTGAAGTTCTGTAGCTATTTGCCCTTTTTTCTATGGTGTTGAGACATCATCTGGGTTGCTCTTATTTTTTTTTCCTTTTTGTTTTTATGTTTCCTTAGTATGTTTCTCTTGCTTGCACTTTCCATTTTGCATAATTTGGGGGGCATCTAATTAGTTATCTGAAAAAGGTTGTCCATTACTTTACAACACTCTTGCTTTGTGTCAACTTTTGGATTTTTTTTTTTGGTTGGTATGAAAATAAACCATTAGATATATGATATCCATTGGATGTTTGGCAGATAAAAGATTTATCTGATCTTGACAATAAACATTTACCCTTTTAGTTTACCAGGTTGAAGAGTGTTATATACCACTTTCGTAAGAATCGAGAATTTTGCCGATTAAGGATTGGTACTTTCTACACTTTTTGCCCTTTAGACTTTGTTTAATTTTGCTGGACAAGAATTCATCTTGAGTTATTTAGGAATTGGACGGCCACCTGGCCAGATGGATCCTAAAGCCTTTGTTCTTCAGAAATTCAATAGGACTGGTCGCGAACGGGTAAACTTCTCACTTGTAATATGTGCTTCTGCAGTTCTTGTTTCATGTTATGCTATTTCTTTTAATATTATCTGAACTCTGCTGTTGCTGTTAATGAACTAGGTAAGATTCACATTACCTCATTAGTTGTATTGTCAATCTTTTATCTGGTCCCAGTAATAGAAAATTTTGATATTTATCTGACATGAGTATTGCCATACAATATTGGTTCCACTATTCCAACAAACTTGTATGTATATGTAAGCATGCTCTAGTTTTGGTGTAAAACTTCAACGTTACCTTGGTAATGTTCACAATGCTTTCTGCTAATAGGAGCACTTTATTGATACTGGGAACTTTTTATTTTGGTGGGCGCTGTTTCTTACCAGCGGTCTGGTTGCACATTCCTGAATAGTTTAGGAAGCAACCACATTATATGGAATATGGTGATGCTTTTTTTATTTTTATGCTGAGAAGGTTGATTTAGCCTTGTAGTCTGGTTGAATTTGACGTCAAAATTAAGATCCAAGGTTGAGATTGTCATTTAGAGAGTTGGGCTTGAGCTACATCTGAGCCAACCTCTTGAAAACTGTGGGCCTTGAGTTTCCTTTCTGTCCAAGTTAATGCTACCATGTCATGGAAAGATTTAGTTGAAGTTGGATGCAGCTTGCCAAGCATGGAAGGTTGGGAAGTAAAAAATCTCATGGTCATACTGCTGAGCTTTTACAAGTGATGATCATGGACTCATTCTACTAATGCAATTGTCACAAACATCAGATCAGAATTTATTATCATTGTATCGCAAACAATATTTAAATTTTAAATTTTACAAAATTGTTGGACCACCATTCAAGTCCCATAGTGAGACAACTTATATTATCTTTATTTGATATAGTGTAACAACCAGAGCTTATCATGATTGCATTTTTTTTTTTTTTTTTTTTTGCTACAACCTAGATTGATTCAGCCATAAGAGGGGCGTTGATATTCTCAAGATGGTGGCCACCAGGGGTTTTGACAGAGGCGGCAAGATTGTCAAATGCAGATCAGAAGTATAAGCATCTGAGATCACATGATGTTCAGACTAACGATGACTAGCAATAATTTTAGTGTGGCATTCGTAATGTAAAATGCTTATTCTGGTGCTTACTAGTACATTCATAACATAGACAGTAGGCTGTTGTCTAGAGCAAGATAGGCTTGAGAAACAGGCGCTTGATGACCCCTTTGACCGTCGCTGAATGTGAATGCGTCCTTGTTATCACCGTACATTAACGGCATGCTGGCTGTTATGTTGGCAACTCGTTGCACTGCTGGAAGTAGTTCATTGTTCTCAAAGCGTGCTCTGTTTATAGTTTTCCATGCATCTTCAATCAGGAATTTATCTTTGCTAAGGCAACCTCAGTTGCAACCCCATGCTCACTGATGTAGCATTCGACCGAACTGTCCACATCATTGTTGTTCTTTCCACGCTGTGAGAAACACATACTACTGGGCAAAAACACTTATGATCTTTAACTTTGATTGGTGACAACCGCGGGGTGTTCTGTCGGCGGCAGGTATGGCTACCTTGCCATAGTGGTGGCTCCGCCCATGGCGGCCATGGTGTTGCCCGCGCCGCCGAGCGCGTCCGTCCGCTCCCAGACCCGGCCCGGCATCCCGGCTTCTCCGCGATCCCGCCGGCGTTGTCGCTGATGGGACCGTACGCGTCGATGTTCAGCCTCGTGGCGATGGTGCTCATCATCCCCAGCGCCGCCAGCGCGATGCCGTACATGGCCGCGAGACGGAAGCTGGCGTAGATCGCCGCCGCGATGGCCAGGATCGGCGCGATCACCGACTTGTTAATTTGTGTTTGTACACCTTCATCTACACTTGTTTATTTATGTTAAAAAGCTGTAAGTCCTGTGCAGAAATCAGGATTGTTCCACACAGCACCGAGTCAAATGCAGTATTTCTGTTTCTTTCAGTTGTCTTGTAGCATTGGCCGTGTAGTGTTTGCATGCAGCCGAACTCTCTTGAAGGTGGAATAACTGTACTGATTGATGCTGCAACCAAATATGATGATTTTTTTTACACGATATTGCCTATACACGTATTTCATTAAGCGAAAAAAGAATTTGTTACAACCACACTACCGTAAGGTTAGCGAAGCTCACACGGTTGTAGCACACGATCCATATATTGTAATTACATAGCGATTATACGGCGACAACCGGCTGCTAGCCTGCTACGCAACACTACAGCTGCTTTTTTTTTTTTTTTTTAATTTACACAGTACATAACGCAGATGCTCACAACACGCACGCACACTCACCCCTAAGAACACACGCACGCAAAACCCTACCCCTATGAGCACCTCCCGAAGGGACCGAGCACCCGGGGTCCCGAGATTCCCCGAAGTCACCATGGGCGCCTCGTCGTCGGCGGAACGCCGCTACCACTTAATGCATAACGCCGGAAAAATCCTGAGAAAATCCCGTGGAAAGGTCGCGAGCACCAGGATTTGAACCCCAGGTGGGTAGCGTCCCACCTGGACCGTCCTACCATTGGACTACAAGCCAATTCGCGAGTTGAACTTTTTGCAATGTCCGTAGGCCTTTTTGTGGAATTACTTTTTTAGACTCTTTTGTGGGGCTTCTTTTGGCCCGTTACAAACACGGGCTTTGTTAGTCATGCCACGCCAATTAGAGCCCGTTGCAATCGTCCCCAAACTACAGGTCAATGCTGGCATACCATACTTTGTGGGGAGCAAGGCAGGCAAAAAGAAAGACATGCTGGGTGGCGTGGGATGACATGGTAATGCCTAAATGCTTGGGAGGTATGGGTTTCCCGCGATTTTGAGATGTTTAACCTTGCTTTACTTGCAAAACAAGCTTGGCGACTTCTCCAGGAACCATGCTCTTTAAAGCGCCCGAGAATTTTGAAGGCAGTTTACTACCCGCGTGAGGAGTTCCTTGAAGCTCGGCCGGGTTCGTTGCCATCGAAGATTTGGAGATCAATCCTAGATGGCGGGGAAGTGCTACAACCGGGCTTGATCGGGACGGATTGGTACAGGCGAATCATCTAGGATTTGGGATGACCCTTGGCTACAAGTGATGGTATGCGGAAACCGGTACCATGCAGCGATGTGGCCCGCCTCGGATGGTGGCGAGCTCATTGACCATACAAGGCACGGGGATCAAGGCAAGCTGCAGCAATTCTTTACATCGATGGATATTGACATCATCGAAAAACATCCCGTTAACTCACAGATTACAAGATGATTTCTGGGCATGGTATTATGAGAAAGGACGGAGTGTTCATCACAAATCAGCATATCGGATGCTTTGAGTTTTCGAAGATAAACTTTCAGAAAACCCTATGAAATCTAATAGGGAGGAGGCTGAAGGAGAGTGGAAGTGTCTATGGCGTGTTAAAAGTGCCTCCAAAAGTAAGTACTTTCTTGTGGAGGCTGTCAAGGTGTTCATTGCCTTCGGCTATATTCTACACCAGAGACACATTGTTGAGAATGGCAGATGTGTTATGTGTGGTGCCCCGGACTCGTGGAAACACTCTTTGGTGGATTGTCATTTTGCAAAGTGTGTTTGGGCCCTAGAAGATGAGGAGATTGTGGAGCACTTGTGTGAGTCAAATGAGGAGCACCCGAGAATCTGGCTAGCAGGGCTCTTTGAATCACTACCGCACGATGCAGCAGTGAGGGTGTCAGTCGCGCTTTGGGCGATATGGCATGCAAAGAGAAAGGCAATTTATGAGAATATCTTCCAAAGTCCCTGTCAGCGCATGCTTTCATCAACAAGTATTGCGATGACCGAGGGAAGCGACGACAAGGCGGATCGGGGCAAGGTGGGCGTGCACATAGTAACCAGCCTAGGCGCCGATGGTTACCACCCGGCAAGGCTCTATCAAAGTGAACGTCGGCGCAGCCACCTGTCGAAGAACTTGAAGATAGCGGCGGTGGCGGCAATTGCAAGAGATCGGGGAGGCAACTTCTTGGGAGCATCGGGGATGGTGCTCGAGGGGATTTCGATCCTGGAGATAGCGGAGGCAGGCGTGCGAGAGAAGGTTTGGACTTAGCGTCGACCTCAACCAGTCGTTCTTGAAGCTAAGCGTCGGATTGTGCCAATGTGGTCAGAAGCTTGAAAGGTCCTAGACTTGGTCCGTATGGCCAGATAGTGCCGCGAAATAAAAAGCAAGAGCAGCCGGCTTGGTGGAGTTTGTTCATGAATCAAGAAAATCTAATGAAGATGCTCATGTAGTAGCTAGATCGCTAGTTTCAGCTCCTACAGGCAGATATGTATGGTTCTTGGCGCCACCATTTGGCGTTTGTAACATCGCAAACCATGATATATAATAAGTGGTTTGAGCTAAAAAAAGAGTAAATTCTCAAAAAAAAAAACATGCTTTGTGCAGTATGACTTTTTCTTTTTCACAACGCTGCTGCCATGAATTATTTCAGCTTGTTTTTTTTGGGTGGGTACAGATTCCACGCTGGGGGGTGGAGATTCCACCAAGCTAGAATTTTTTTTTAGGGACGGCAAAAGCTTTGCCGTAAATTTTATTAGACGATTAGAAAAAACAAAACAAAAAATTTACATGTATTTACAACACTCCACTTTCGACCACTTTACCCAGCGCCCTAAACAAAAAACCACTGATAAAAAACAAGAGATCGGATGGTAACAGAAAACAAAAAAACGAAGCTCTATAATTGTGATGTTGACTCTCCATTATTTTGCTCCGTCGCTCTTCTGTATAGCATTATATCATCTTTGCACTGACCCGCCACTTGTAAGGGATTTAGAGATGTGTGTTGAAAAATTCGTCTGTTTCATTCTTTCCATATGTTCCACCAAAAAAATAAACGAAGATAGCATCCACTTTCCTCCTCTGATTCTTTTCAACTTTCCTCCTACATCTCCACCAATACTGGTGTAATGACCCGTCTTCATTTACCGTATCAAATGCCGGCCAACTAATCTTGCCTGAATTTTGGCATAATCAATGTGATTATAGTATTGTTCTTTGTTGATACATTAAGACGTAGTAGTATTCTGAAAATATTCATGCCCGGTTTTGTCCCTAGCGTCGTCGTACTTCAAAGCAGGCCTAGTTCATTATGTACTTGGGCACATTTTTACTATCAACAAATGCCAATGCCTTGTTTAGATGTCGAAAAAATTTGCAAAAAAACTCTTGGAACTCCTTTAGCACATTGTAGCACGTTTCGTTTGTTTGTGGTAAACATTATCCTACCATGGGGTAACCCAGCAAAAAGAATCGCTCTGCCATGATGTACATCTAAAAAAAGCTGTGCGATTAATTGTTTTTTTTCTACATTTCATACTCCGAACATATGTCTTTTGGTGTATTTAATATAATGTGATTGAGAGAGTGGAAAAACTTAGAAGTTGGTTTAGAAATTTTAGCCATCTAAGAGCAAGTATTATGGAGCCAGCAAAGCAGGCTAGGAGGAGAGCCATGTCAGAAAAATCAGAGCTGGAGGAGAGAAAATGAGAGAGTGCGGAGCCGGCGGCAAGCTAAGCGTCGACTCAAATCCGGCGGATGCGCGAGCGCACCAGCTCATTGGCTACGCTACTGTTTCGCTCTTTGAGCTGGTCTTGCTACAGCCGGCAGCCGGCTCACCATAAAACTTGCTCTAAACAAGGCCCAAATACATTAGACAATCCAACCAATGACATTCTCCATCAGCCAAATCAAATCAAACAGACAAAACTTATTAAATATTTTTGTTGTCGCACGATCATCCTCTGATCACCAAAACCGAAATGAAATCAAATTCAATTAATCTGGCTATAAATACTCCATGGAAATACGCTAGATTTGCATCCATCACTTGAAGCTTTCTATACAAGAGAAGAAAAGAAGGGCAAAATTCCAGCTACACGTACTTGGCGATGGAGCTACTGCAATGTGTCTGTTTCCTCAGCGCCGCGCTCGCCGCCGTCCATCTCCTCGTCACCATCCTCTGGCGCAGCGACAGCCCCCGCAAGTACAAGCTCCCACCAGGCCCTCGGCCGTGGCCGGTGATCGGCAACCTTCACCAGATCGGCTCGCTCCCGCACCGCTCCATCCACGCGCTCTCGGCGCGGTACGGCCCCTTCATGTCCCTCCGCTTCGGCTCCGTCCCCGTCGTCGTCGGCTCGTCCGTGGACGCCGCCAGGTTCTTCCTCAGGACCAACGACGCCGCGTTCGTCGACCGCCCTAAGTTGGCGCCCGGGAAGCACACCTTCTACAACTACGCCGACATGGCCTGGTCGCCTTACGGCACGTACTGGAGCCAGGCGCGCAAGCTGTGGAAGACCAAGATGTTTGGCGCGACGCAGCTGAGGTCGCATGAGCGCATCCGCGGCGAGGAGGTGCGCGCCCCTGCTCCGTGGACTGCACGGGCAGTCCTCCGTCGTGCTCCGGGAGCACCTCCTCGTGCAGAACCTCAACGCCATCTCACGCATGGCGCTGGGCAGGAAGTACGTCGGCGTCGGCGTCGAGGGCACTGATGATTCGCCGATGTCGCCGGGCGAGCTTAGGTGGATATTTGACGAGCTCTTTTGCCCTCAGCTTCGCGGTCTGCATTGGGGACTTCATCCCGTGGCTCAGCTGGTTGGACCTTGAAGGCTATGTCAGGAGGATGAAGAGGCTGGGCAAGATGTTGGATCGGTTCTTGGAGCATGTAGTGGAAGAGCACGACGAGAGGCGGCGGCAGGAGGGCGACAAGTTCGTTGCCACGGACATGGTGGACCTGCTGCTGGAGCTCGCCGACGACCCCAACCTCGAGGTCCCCATCCAGCGGGATGGCATCAAGGGAATTGCTCTGGTAAAACGTCACTCCATTACATCAATCATGCATCCATTCTAAGTTGAATGATTTTTTTAATCAAAAGTTATCTTTCCCCGCCTAACCAATTTTAAATCGAATGGTTTCCCTAAAGTAGAGTAACCGATGGCCTGTTTGTTTCCGTGGCTGGGGACGCGCGATATGCAGAATCGAGATACGCAGAATCGTCGATTCCCTCGCTTTCCGAATAAGCGGCGTTGTAGTGTAAAAGTGAACGGTCAATGGCGACTGCGTTCCAGATAATCGCGTCTAACGCGAAGCGTTCGGCGGGATTATCTGCTTTCGTCGCCGCCGCCACAAAAATCGCGGTCCAAACAGGCCGAAGATGCTCTAACAAACGTGTGCGTTAGAATAGGAGAAGAAATCTAACATCAATGAGAAACGAGGAGCCGGAGTGTTCCATATTTATTAATATTAATTAATCTTTTTTTTTTTTTCAAGCTAAATGTGTGGTCTTTTTCATAGTCCTGAATCAGAAGAGTCAACGATGGAGTCCTTAATATTTTTGTTTCTATTCTTTTTTTTCCCTATATAACATGAATCATTGTTTTTTTTTCCTACAAGCAAAAGGAGTCCGTGATGGAGTCCATTTCTATTCCTCTTTATTTCTGTTCTTTTTGTGTCATAACAAAGGAGTCCCGTCACCAGTGATCATTAGTGGTACTCCTCCGTCTCGAGTTTGTCACCCCTGATTCCGCCATATCTTTATACGATGTTTTAGTCTTATTCAAATTTTTGCACAAATATAATTTACTTTATTACGACTTATTTTATCAATAAAGATCTTGAATATTGATTAATTTATTTTATAATTTGCATAAATATTTTGAATAAGACGGATGGTCAAACAGTGATCAAAAAGCGTGGGGAGGAGGTCATAATACGACGACCCATTTTATGTGGCCTTATATCAGGGCCACTATATATTGACAGGTAAAAGAGTGTGATGGACTTTCACATCATGTCACTACAAATCCTAGTGGCAGATTTAACGAAAACAGCTCATAAGTGATTGGTCACTCGCACATCTTAATGTGAACAATCATTTTTACGAACAACAAAAGGTTACAGCACGTCCACTCACTCGACCACACATGTCAACATGTATAGTGTAGTAGTGCCCTAATATAACAGCGCCTTCTGTAGCAGTGCAGGTCAGGTTTCCACCATTAAAAATGTTCTCTAGCTTTCTCCCTCCCTCCTCCGCCGATAGCAGCCTACACCCGCTGCCATCTTACCATGCCCGATGGCTGGTATACCACGATGCATGACGTCCTCGTTCTCCGCCACCACCATCATGACTAGTGCTTGCAACGCCCTCATCCTCACTAGCATCCTCTTGCCTTGGTGCCCTAATCATAATCCTTTGTGGTGACCTTCTTTTTTGACATCCTCAACCATGAGAGCACTCACACCCATGTGTGCAATTCCAATCACTGTCAAGGTAAATACACAAACCGACAGGGTAATATTTGTCCTGTCGATTTCTCAAACCTACAAGTTAATAAGATTTTCCCTAGGTTATGTATTTACACCGTGTATTTTACGAAAACCATCAAAAAAATAAATTTACCCTGACGGTTTTCTCAATAACCATAAAAAAAATCCAAACTGTCAGGGTATTTCAGACTTTCTAGTAGTGACTAGAGCATTTGGTGGGCATGGACTCCTTTTTTTCCACCTCTCTGAACTTAGAGTATGGATTGTGTTATCTTCCATTGCTAGCTATGCACTTTTGGCACCGACCATCTTTACTAGCAAACACTATTGTTTGTTTATAAGGCCATGATGGCCGAGACTACATAAGACTAAAGCCTTGTATACTCGTTTGGCTAAAAAACGTGGAGTGGAGTTGAAAAATGTAGAATGAAGCAGTCCTAAACACCCCTATGACGATCATGTGGTTTCTCTCTTTTTGATCTTTGAGATTGACACTTTGTCTTCTCAAAAAAAAGAGAGAGAGAGATCGACGCTTTTTTGTCCTCTTAAAACGCCAAAACTTCTGCAAATCAGTATGCTTGAATTGTAAATTGTTGACTACATGGAAAATACTCCTTCCCTTATGAAATATAAGGAATCAAGAGTTCAAAATCTATAATCTTTTTCGTCTTGTAATACAGCGTATTGCATTCAAAATTTGTATCCAAATACAATGGATGCTAAGGGACAAAACAATTTTGCATTAAATAGTTGCATAAATTTGGTAGTCATTATATCGTTACATGGCATTTATCAACCAATGCAAACCACTGTGAATATGGTATATATATATATATATTAGTCCTCTTAATGAAAAACGGGTGAAGGGCTATCTAAAAAAATGGTATATATATTAGTATTTTTCCATATGAATCAAACTTCTACCGATGAATAAGCATGCATCTGCTGATATGCATGCAGGACTTCATCACTGGTGGCTCGCACACCTCGGCGGTGACCATCGAGTGGGCCATGTCGGAGCTCCTGAGGAATCCTGAGGTCCTTGCCAAGGCCACCGACGAGCTGGACGACGTCATCGGCCATGGCAGACTTGTCACGGAGCAGGACATTGGGAGCCTCCCATACTTAGAGGCCATCGTGAAGGAGACCTTCCGCCTGCATCCCGTGGGGCCGATGCTGGCGCCGCGGCTGTGTCGCGAGGACGCGTCGGCGTCCACAGCAGGCGGCGACTACGACATCCCCAAGGGCACGCTGGTGTTCGTCAACGTATGGGCCATCGGTCGCGACCCCGCCGTGTGGGGGACAATGCGGCGGAGTTCTGGCCGGAGAGGTTCGTCGGCAACGGAGTGGACCTGAAGGGCCAGGACATGGAGCTCCTGCCGTTTGGGTCTGGTCGCCGGATGTGCCCGGGCTACACCCACGGGCTGAGGATGGTGCAGCTTACCCTGGCCAACCTGCTGCACGCCTTTGCGTGGAGGCTCCCTGATAGCGTGGCAACGGACGAGCTCAACATGCAGGAAAAAAATCGGGATGGCCCTTGAGCTCATGGTCCCTCTCCAGGCCGTCGTCGAGCCCAAGCTGCCGGCACACCTCTTCCAGAGGCCCTGAGTGTTCTGGTGCGTCATGGATGTTTATGCAGCGCTCTCAACGATAAGCAAAAAATTAGAATTTATTGCTTTAGAAACAAAAGGATGGAAACATTTATACTGTTATCCATTATTAAAAAATGCATGTTTATGCAGCCAATCAAAATATGTCTGTGTGTAACGAACACTATTTCAATTGTTATTTGTTAACCTTATATATATGTCTACTACTGTGTACACTCCCCAGAAACTTCTATAAAAAATATGTTGTTGTGGTGGAGCTAGTATATCCAGATTCAAGATCTTTACTAGATGGATACCCCACGCATTGTTTGCTGGAGTTTAGGAAGTGGTATCTTGTAAATAACAAGTGAATTAATATTTCACGAAAATATATGAAGCACAAAATTTCTAAGAAAAACTTTTGGGTAGGATGGAAGAAAGACGTTTTATATTGTTTGAACAATAGCAATAATACAATATAATTGGGGAAGATTACATTATTGCTAATATCAGTGGATCTATAAAAAAGGTTACCTCAAGAAATTGTATGCTTACTCTCTCTCCGTCTCTTAAAAAATGTCACTCTCGATTCCTGAGAGGTCAAACACATTTAAATTTGACAAAATATAGTATTCAAAATATTAACATTTATGATACATCATTACTATCATGAAATAGATCATTGAATAATAATAATAAACTTATTTTTGGAGATATAATTGTTAATAATTTTCTATAAACCTAGTCAAACTTCACAAAAAGTTTATCAGCACGCGTCTCGTTACAATTGGTATCCTATCTGTACGTGAACCGACCCTACAATTCACTTGCAACCAACTAATATGTCTACTACTATGTGCCTGCCTGAAACGTTTGTGGGTCGCACAACATTGTACGAGCTTGGCTTATTATTGAGCACCAACTATTTATATTTATATACTGTATGAAACTAGAAGCATGTCGACTTCTGTACAGCTCTTACATCCACACTGAAAGAACCAGAGCAAAACAGGAAGAAAAACGCCTTTGATTTGCTCTGAAACATGTAGCAGCTAGCCAACAGCTTATCTTCTAGCTATATGCATGACTGCGAACGACTACCCTGAACTGCATCAATCAATTTGCACAGTATCGTCATCTGCGATGACAACGTCAATGGAGTGTCCGGACGTAACAATGTTGCTGGCAATACTCTCTTTGAGCTGCTCGACGCTTCGCCCCACAACGATCCTGCAGGTGCTCCAGTCGTCGGCCGCTATCTCAACTCCCATGTAGGTCAAATGGTCAGAAGCGCTCCAGAACAGTGCAAACACACCCCTGGAGAAAAGGAAAAAGAAAAACAGAGAGCCCTATGATATATAAGAACAAGTGTTGTGCTAGGCAGCGACAAACTGAAGCTACCAGTGCCGAATTCAAACAGGCGCCCACCCCACCTGCAACAGTTTGGATCTTCTCCGCTGCCATCACAGACTTGATAGGTTGTGTTGCCATCGACTTCATGTTCCCACACCTAACAACACATGTAAAGAGTTTAGGATCACGTTGCAAACATGTGTATGGTAACATTCAAGACAAAATGGAACATGCTGCAGGTTCTAACAAGTGGACTCAACAGCGTGACAAATTAATCAAATCGAAAACAGAGAATGGCAGTTTGCAACAATTCGTTCAACAACTGAAAGATTAGTTATGGTTTCATTGTGTTTACATATTATGAGGATGCTCATATCATTTTGGAAGCAATTGGTGCACTCAAACCCACATGCTGCCAAGCAAATAGCTATCGGGTCCAACTTTTTATTTCAATCCACAGAGAAGATAAGCACACCAATGAGAGAATTTGGACAGCGTATCCTAGGTTTGCTCAGGAGCATACCTCTCTGGGGAAGTGCTTGTAAGTCAGTTTTGGGAGGAAGAAGTAATAAGGAGGCAGATGAGGTACAATATCACGTGCATGTGTCATTCGGATTGTGTTTGGCACATACTGGGCGAAGTAGGAGGCAAAAGCAGCATTGCCAACGCGTGGTTGCCCAAAAAGTCATCAGATGAACATTGTTACTTCCAAAGCTGATCTGTAAATGAGGGAAACGTTTCAGAGATCATGGAGGGGAAAATCATTTCATGGTCACGGATGGTAACCTCTTTGTGCAGTAAAGATGGAACCTTGTACCAAGAAATATATGTTTAGTATCTGGGAATCACTTACGGCAAGATCAAGCGCACAAAAAAAGAAGCTATTGCTCCACCCATTGAATGCCCTGTTACAATTATGTCACTATGTCCATGTAGCTTCCTTGCCTTGCGAACAGCTTTCGTAATGGCTGAACGTAAAACTGTATTATTGTAAGAAGAGTAAAACCCAAAGTGGACCTTTAACCATAGGAGAAATCTCATCAGGAAAAAAAAATGGAGCAAAAGATAAGCCATTTCTTAATGTTGAAAACAGAAGTAAAATTACACCAGATGGTTAATGGCACAAACCTTAGCATTGGGCATGTTTGGATCATTAAGATTAACCTGCTTCCATATTATGTCCTTAATCCAATTCTGTGCGCTGATCGGGAATTTAAGAAGTGGGATATCATGAGATGGCAAACTCCAAGAAATTAAAAAGAAGATCAGTACAAGTTTGCAAATTATGTCCGAACCTGTTCTCTTGAGTTCCCCTGATTGAAACAATGATGGCATTGAGATTGTGATCAACACCGATGAATGCCTGCGACATAGCTTGTTCAATCACGAATAGCATTGTTTTCAGAGTTAAAGGAAATCGGTAATAAAGCACTTATGAGGGAAGGAAGTAGCATAGAGACCTGCAAGCAATTCTGGACATCAACAATTATACAAGTCATCTCAAAGCCCTGTTTTGTACAATAGGTAACCATGGCAAAGTCAGCGAAGAACATATCTTTGTTGTACTTGAACCGAAACAGATCACATTGAAGTATTCACTAAACACCATACACTTACCCGAGTCAAGTCATTGCATCTTGAGCATGTCCATGTATATAGAGCCGTCAGATCTGTCATATATACCTGTGTACCAGAAGAAGGAGAAAAAAAATGGGGATCTCTTTATTTTGATAACATTAAAATGTAGTGTGAAAAATTGAAACTAAACGAATGATAATAAACTAAAAAAATAAAATGCGTAACTGACTGGCACTTATAAAAAAATATTGGGGAAAATGATATAGAAAGAAAAAACTAGTACTAGTATATATGGCAACATTAATTAAGCTAAAATGAAAAAGGGGGTTGAAATAACTTACAGCTGCAGCATATTCCACAACAGCCTTGGCCAGAGTATAGTTAAAAACAAAACTCCGCCCCCATTGTTGTTGACATGAGGTTCTGTGATAATTAGAGAGCAGTTGGTTTTACACACAAGGCAGTGAAAAAACTCCAAATAGAGCATTTCTTGCTCATCTTTAATTAGCATTAACACACAGACACAGGAAAGGCAAATGGGGAATCCGGGGAATGGAAACCCCCAATCTGGGAGCAAAATAACTAATCAGAGCCCGCCTGGGATTTCGCTGGCTTCCACGTACAGGAATCAGACACGAGTGAGACGAATCGAGGTACCTCTCCGTGCTCCTCCAGGAGGAGCGGTCGACAGCAGCAAGAACGCCACAGCAGCAGCAGCAGCCGCCGCCGCTATGCCGATCCGTCTCCGCCCATCCATGTGGTCGGGGTATCAAGAGCGCCAGGACGGCGAAACCACCCAGGCACCCAGCCGAAATTCAAAACTGGCAAACTGCAGAGCAAGAAGCTAACCCAAACAGGCTGAAGAAGGAACAAAGGAAAAGGGGAGAGGGTAAAAGTGAGATTAACCTCGAGGCAGAGGAAGGGGAAGGGAAATCGAAACCGGAAATCCTCATCCCCTCGCTCCCTAGTCGTTGCCTCGCTCCTAGTCGTTGCCCGGTTCATCAGCGGGGATCCGACAGTGACACGAGGACTGAGGTGAGGGGCTCCTCCTCTTCCGAGGGGTCACTGTCAGGCTGTAATGGCGCGCGGCACGCGGCAGGCTCCCCCGCTGCTTCCAGGACCCACCCACGACGAGGAATCGAGTGATCTGGGTGGAAACTGCGGCGAGGCCTTTCTCATCTCTGGGTCTCAGGAGGCCCAACTGTCCAAGAAACTAGACGGGCTAGAGCCGTCTACCATGGGCCGAGAAACTTTCGGGCGATTTTTTTCAACCAGTAAAAATAGCACACATTGACATTCTTGGTATTACAAGTGGTATTTCACACTCCAACGAAACACCACTTGTCCAAGTTATTAGTAATTTCCAATGTATATCCTAAAAGTAGTCTTCCATCCAAATTTGGTATTACAATAGTAATACATGTTTTGTTGTGGTACAAATGCGTCCAGAGTCGGACAATCTTCCGATCTGCAATAACAGTGTACGTACATACATACATACACATACACTAACTCTTCATATCACGAAATTATGCAGTTCATCTTGGACTGGAATGGAGTTCCTGCTGGTGTATAAAAATGCTACTGGTATAATACTATAATAACAATATATATGTGTAGTATAGCTGGGCTGCCGATGCTGCGTCGTATCCATGGACGGACGGATGGATGAGACTTCCACTCCATCCAACAATGGTGGCTACGGGAGGACAGGGGGAGCCACCCGGCAGGTGTTGTGGGACTGGCAGTGGCAGCACTTGTGGCCCGCCACGCCGGAGAAGACCTGCGTCGTGTCCCTGCAGTCGTTGCACACGATCCAGCCCTGCAGCAACACAAACAAAGCATGAGCAGCCATTGGCATGGGCACTGATAGTGATACGGCAGGCATCGATCGGATCTTGCTGCCCAGTTGCGTCTGGGCATCTCTGGCCGCTTCTAGGTTTTCTCTCTGAATTTATCAGCCGTTTTTAGTAGTATATATATGTTGAATCTTGTTGTGGTTGTAAAATGGCCTGAACAGGATTGGGTCCAGAGTCGAGAGATTTCGGAAAGAGAGGGAATGATTGTTGGGTGTGGGTCATACATATCAGCTTTGGCAGTTAGGCTTACTGACCTTTCCCATGTAGAAGTAGCTCGCCTCCATCTGCAGAGTTTGCAAGGAACAAACCACTTTCAGTGCTCAGACAAATCTCCGCCACCTATCTCAATATATCATTTCAACTACTACTATGCCTATGTGGAGAGGGTCAATGTCGCATTCTAGACTGAGTAGAAATCAAAGTGTTTTCTTGCAGTCCAAAGACTCTAGACGCCAATCGATCTGAATACGAGAGATTGGCGTAGTATATACCTCTGCGTCGAGGGCCTTGAAGAACTTGTCCATGTCAAAGATGGACGTGGCGCATATGGGACACGAGAACCTACACATGGATAGCAAGCATTGTTATCCATCCATCCAATCCAAGAAGAAGAAGAAGGCCACACGAAACGAAACGAAACGAAAGAGAGACGCCGAATTTCCTGGCGCCATCCAGCAAGAGAAGAGCAGTAATGCAGGGCAGGCATGGGCTCTTACTTGTCGTGCTTCAACATCTCGTGGAAGCAGTGGAGGTGCATGGTGTGGCCGCACCGGAGCACCGACGTCTCCCTCAGCGAATCAAACATGTACTGCCTTGCAACAAGAGCAAAAAGGTCTCAAACGATGAGCAAGCACACTGACTGCAGAGAGAGAGACAGCAAGGCACACCTCGTAGCAGATGGGGCAGTTGTTCTTCATCGAATTCTCGATGCAGCAGTGCTTGTCGCGCAGGGTCGTCGAGTAGCAGGATCCTGCGTGCGTGGAAGTGAATTGGATGGACGGTCGTGAAAGTGAAACACAATGTGTATTTATTTATAATAATTACCACACTTGTGGCAGTGGAAGAAGTTGTCCTTTCCCCCGACTCTGTTCAAACAAACGGGTCACGATTTCAGTCAGTTTTCTCTACTTTATTTACTACTAACTTGCAAACGAGAGTGACAGTTTCAGAGGTTCCTAGTAAAATTATTGCGATTGCAAGGTTCACTGAAAATTATGCCTCCCTCCAACAAAAAGAAGGAAGATTGCAGGTTGCATATTGATTCAGATCCTGCAATGGTTAAAAGGGGGACGCACCTGCAGATGCCGCAATCGTCGCAGTGGAACTGCTCCTTGTCAACCTACACAAACAGATCACAGCGTCATCTCATTTAGTATATTTACAAGCAAATCGATGAGGTGAACAAAACAGTCTGCATCGATCTCACGTCGTCGTCCAAGAATTTGCAGGTTGTGCAGAAGTACTCCCCATGCACACACCGCAGTTGCAGCAAACCTGCCCAATCTGTAATAGCCAGCAAAGACGGAGGGTCAATGCAGGGCCGGGTCCCACGAGTCATTGGGACATGGAGAGTGACATACATACAGGAATCACTATCAGGGTGAAAAGTGAAACACAACTAGACGAGGTGAGTACTGTAGTGATTACTAACCGGCTGCTCGGTGTCACAGACGAGGCAGATGACCTTTTGTGATGGGAAACAAGAGAAGAGAAGTCAACCCAAGAAGAACGTCAGCATCGGGAGAGGAAGAAATGGTAAAACAAGTGTAGGTACCGATTGGACGGCGTGCCGATCCAGCTCGTGCCCGTCTTTCTGCGCCCAATCCAATCCAATCCGATCCGTCATCATTCGGACCAAGATCCAACGAGGAGCAGCACATGGAATGGAAAGGTCAGCGTGAGCCGTCAGGTGAGGTGCGCAGGGAAGAAGAAGAAGAAGAGGAGGAGGGATGAGGGCACCGTGGATTCGTTGTGGCAATGGCGGCAGTGGAAGACGTCGCCGCAGCAGGGCGCGCGGATCCGGCACCGCCTCCGGTAGTGCTTGCACCTGCAGCAGCCATGTTGAGCAACGCTCCCGGTGAAGGTGAGATGAGGTGAGCAAAAGCATCAATAGGAGCTTCAGCTGTGCAGGCACCGCCAACGGCGAACAGAAGCACGTACCCAAAGCCCATCCTGGCGAACCCGCGGCGCGCCTCGGCGTCGTGCTCGTGCTCCATGGACGGAAAACGTGCGTGGAGGCGGGAGGGGCGATGAGATCTGAGGACCGGCCGAGGATGAGGAGGAAGCTTGGGCTGCCGCGGCGCGGTGGTGGCAGAGCAGGGGAGTATTTTATACTTGGACGGTGCCTAGTGGATAGTGGTGGTAAAGTGACTGCCTGCCTGCCTGAAAACGGAAAGGATCGGAAATGGGCGCCGTGGATTGGGTCGCCGCCCTGCCCTGCCCCGCCCGAGTGATTCTGTCCGGGGTCTGCCGGTCCTGGGGGGCCGTAAAAGGAAAGCTTCTTCTGCCTAGTAGGAGTATTCTTTATTTAATTTTTTTTTTATCTGGGCACTGTGCTACGGCGTGTCGCTCGTGTTGCTGCTAGTCTGCTACTACTCGTACACAGTCGTACTACTGCCCTGCCTAGTAATACTCCGTACTACTCCGTATACTGATTGGAGCTTGAGTAGAGTAATGGCAGTAGCATCTTCTTATCTGGGGTTCTTGTTGGCCGCCCAGCAGCGAGTCTTGAATGCCATGACTCGTACCAGTAGTTGCAGAAGTAGCCGACCATGTGTTAGCAACCACCGCTCCCGCGGCGGCGATAGACTCCACCAACCACGACACTCGCCCGCCGACCGGCTGACGGCGGCTTCCTTCTCTCCACTTAGGTTTAACAATGTAGATGATGGATACAGAATACTCTCAAGCGTTGCCTATTCATGCTCTTCTATCCTGGGCTCACTCACTAACGGGCCTCTCCTTACAAATGTTACAGACCCATTCTGGGCCATGAATCTTGGATGGCTTGGTCTTCTTCCTGGAAGTCCTCTTGGGCTGAGCCTGTGAGTCACCTGGGTGTGGAGTGGTGACATTCCCCCCTCCTTGCGACGAGGCCTGTCCCCAGGCCGGAGCTTTAGGAAACTGCTGCTTAATGGCTTCAGCGTCCTCCCAGGTGGCCAAGGATGGTTCCATGCCGGACCACTTGATCAGCAGCTGCTCAACGGCTCCCGAGCGACGAGGATGCAGACGGCGTTGAAGTACAGCTTCAGGAATTTGCAGTCCTTCCTCCGACTCTGGTACAGCAGCCTGTAGAGGATACTTCATAGATGGTGCAGGCTTTAGGAGAGAAACGTGAAATACCGGATGCACCGAGGAGGAGGCTGGCAGGTTCAACTTGTACGCAACCGTCCCGATCTTCTCAACCACCGTGTAAGGACCATAATAACGGAAAGACAGCTTTTGGTGTGAACAGGGAGCAAGAGAAGCTTGAACATACGGCTGTAGCTTCAGATAAACCTGATCGCCGACCTCGAAGACCCTGTCAGAACGTTTCTTGTCCGCTTGCATCTTCATGCGGTTCTGTGCACGAGCTAGATGTTGACGCACCAGGTCCAGCATGGTAGAGCGCTCAGCCAACATTGTATCGAGATCAGGAACTGCGCAAGCCTCAAACGGTGTCAGACCGAAATGACGAGGTGGATGGCCAAATAGTACCTCAAAAGGAGTGGAGTTGAGCGAAGAATGCCAACTGGTGTTGTACCAGTATTCAGCCAGACTCAGAAACTTGATCCACTTCTTGGGGCAAGAGTGTACAAAGCATCGTAAGTATGTTTCCATGCATTGGTTGACCCTCTCGGTCTGCCCATCTGATTCGGGGTGGTATGATGAACTCTTGCATAACGTAGTATCAGCCAGTTGGAAAAGAGCCTTCCAAAAGTTACTGGTGAAGATGGGGTCCCTATCAGAAACAATATAAGCTGGCATGCCATGGAGGCGATACACTTGATCAAGAAACACTTGTGCTACATCAGCTGCTGTGAATGGGTGAAGTAGCGGGATGAAGTGAGCGAATTTGCTGAACTTGTCGACCACCACAAGCACACAGTTTGCATTACCAGAACAGGGAAGACCCTCGACAAAATCCATTGTAATAACTTGCCAAGACTCAGCTGGGACTGGAAGAGGGCAGAGCAAACCTGGGTATCTTGCACGATCTGGTTTGGCTTGAACACATACTGTACAGGCAGCCACATAAGCACGAACAGCAGCTTTCATTCCAGTCCAAGCGAACAGCTTGCGGATGCGGTGATATGTAACAGGGAACCCCGAGTGACCTCCAAGTGCGCTGGAGTGAAGAGCCTCAATGATACGTTCCTGCAAAGCTGGGTTATTGCCAACCCAAACCCGATCCTTCAAAAGAATGAGCCCATGTGACAAAGTGTAAGGTGGGTGAGCAGAGTTATTGACTGCCAGTTCTTGCAGCAGCTTTCTGGAGAATGGATCAGCTTCATAACCAGCAACAACATCAGCCAGCCAAGTAGGAGAAGCAGAAGAGATAGCTGCACAAGTGTCAGGAGGAGCGGGGTGACGGGAAAGAGCATCAGCTGCGAGATTTGAATTACCCGGCCTGTAGACCACCTTGAACTGAAGTCCCACCAGCTTGGTGTATAGTTTCATCTGCCACGGTGTATGGAGCCGCTGATCAGTGATATGCATGAGACTGCGTTGATCAGTGAATATTGTGAACTCGTGGTGCTGTAGATATGAACGCCATTGATCAATGGCCACATTGATTGCCAAAAACTCCTTCGTATGTGGATAAACCACGAGACCGAGGGCCAAGAGCTTTACCGACGTAAGCTATTGGATGACCCTCCTGTAGCAAAACTGCACCAACACCGTGATCACTAGCATCGCGTTGTAACGGAAGGGTTTCTGGAAGTTAGGCAAAATACTAAGACCGAGCCGTCACCGGGCTGTCTTTGAGTGCTTCAAAGGCTGCCGTATGAGTGCTAGTCCAGATGAAGAGAGTGCCCTTTTTCAACAATTCGGTTAGTGGCTTGGCAATGACAAAGATAATTCTTCACAAATTTGCGATAGTACCCCGCAAGACCCAAGAAATCGCTGCCAGCTTGCTTCACGCCTTGGGAGTCGGCCAAGCTTCGACCGACTTGATCTTGGGCGGTCCCATTGACACTCCTAGCTCACTGATCACATGGCCGAGGTAAGCAATAGACTGCTGAGCAAAGCGACATTTGGATAACTTAACCAACCATTGGTCCTTGGACAGGAGCTGGAAAACTTGCTCTAGGTGATGAAGATGTTCTGCATATGATGAGCTGTATACAAGAATATCATCGAAGAAGACTATGACACACACTCGGAGCAATGGACTGAGGGTGGTATTCATGGCACCCTGAAAAAGAGTTAGGAGCTCCAAAGAGGCCGAATGACATGACTGTATATTCAAACCGGCCCTCATGAGTTTGGAACGCGGTTTTATACTCTTCACCCGAGCTAGGCGGATTTGATTGAAGCCCGCCGCAAATCAAGACAAGAGAACCACTTGGCACCGCTAGCTCATCCAAAAGCTCATCAATCACTGGGATGGGAAATTTGCTCTTCACCGTCAACGCATTCAATTGTCTGTAATCAACACACATACGCCAGTCGCCATCTTTCTTTCGGACCAAGAGAACTGGGGAAGAGAATGCACTCTTGCTCGGTCTGATGAACCCAGACTGCAGAAGTTCATGAACTTGTTTTTCAATTTCTGATTTCAGAACCGGGGAGTATCCGTAAGGTCTTGCCGAAACCGGTGAAGCTCCCCGCACTAAGGGTATTGAGTGATCACACTCTCTTCTAGGCGGCAAAAAGTGGGTTTGCTTGAAAAGGTGATTGAACTGCTGAATGAGATCTTGAATCTCAGCTGAGAAAACTGTAGTGTCGATGCGGTGTCCTCCTCCTCTCAAGCGCTGTACAAATTGAATCAATGTACAATCAAGATCACCGCATACTTGCCTTTGCAAGACCACTTGGTGAGGTCCATAAGGTATTTGAATCCATTTCTTGGCCCAATGTATCTTCATAGGTGAGAAGGCATGTAGCCAGTCCATTCCAATAATCATGTCCATACTGCCTAGAGGCATCGCCTTCAGAGTTGAATGAAAAGTAAACCCCCTGCGACCGACCACTCAGCACACTCAACTGGGAGTCACAAGTGATTGTGCTGCCATCGGCTATCTGAACAGATGAAGGATTAGCCAGAGAAGAGACCCCTTGCAGCATGGAAGCAAATTTGCTATGCAGAAATGAATTGGTGCTGCCTGAATCAATGAGAATGTTGATAGTATGACCCTGAAGTGACCCCACAAACTGCATAGTCCTGGGATGAACAGAAGGTGAAGCAACCGCTGCGGACTGCATGAAAAGAACAGTTTCCACCTGAATTGGTTCTGTGGAAGGAGTCAGGGGATCCTCGGGATCTTCATCCTCAAATGAATCCTGACACATGTACCACACTTCTTGTAATGCGTGTAACTGAAGATTTGGAGCACATTTGTGCCCATGATGCCACTTCTCGCCACATCGCATACGAGAGGCCACGAGCTTTACGGTAATTGCGTAGTGACTGGAGGCGATCATCCACCGTCACACGGCGTCGACCTTCAGACGGTGTCTTGTCATCTTCTTGACTTGCACCTGGTGGTGGCCGGGAAGGAGGGGTTGGCAATGTTGGTCCTCCCCGGAATGCTGGTGAACGCATAGGTGTACCATCATGACGGCGGTACTCTTTGCGCCTCAATGGCTCCACGGCCTCCTCCTGTTTCAGAGCAAGAGAAATAGCAAATCCGACTTTTCGGGACTATGAACCAATACAACAGAACGTATGTCATCTCTCGAGCCCATCAATGAATCGTGTGGTATAGGCTAAGGGGTCTGTGGCTGGGGTATAGGAAGCCAGTTGTTCGATGAGATCAACGAATTTGTCGACATAGTCTTGTACAGAAGCAGTTTGTTTGATTTGGAAGTGTTGGCGTAGTAGGTATTCATGCTGGTCTCGACAAAAACGCTCACGAATCATAGCACAAAATGTAGGCCAATCAGCGTGGTTAAGCTTGTGAACTATAGACTGCAACCATCGCTTGGCATTGCCTGTGAAATGTGCAGTGGCTACTCGGACACGCATAGCTGGGTTGACGAAATACATGTCAAAGTGGGAATCGGCTTGGGTAATCCAGAGTTGTGGAGTAGAGCCATCAAACTCAGGGAATTGAATCTTAGGAAGATTACCGAGCTGGTGGTGGTGGGAATCAGTGTGGTGTGGTTGGAATTCAGAGTTGTGATGGTGGTGGGATTCATAGTGGTGTGGCTTGAAATTTGGTGGGTAAGGGTGAAATTGGGTGCGGTGGGTACTGGATTGGACGGAAATATGATGAGGACCTGGATCTGGTGGATGTGGTTCATGCATCGGGGGCTCAAACTGAACAGAATGATGATGATGAGCTTGGGAACCGGACATACCATTGGCCGGGGTTGGAACTACGGTCGTGACCGATCCGTAGTTCCTCACCCGTGTAGTCATTTCTTCACGGTGCCCGTTGGGCCAGTCGGACCAGTAGCCGGCAGGTGGGCGCGCGGCAGCCGACTTGTCAGGCGCCGCGCAGGACGGTGTGCTGCGGCGCGCGGCAGCGGCCTGATGATGGAGCGGCCGGACATCACGGTGGAGATCGTCGATGCGCTTCAGTCCTCGACGCGCCAGCCCGCAGATTGTCCACCGACCGCTGCGAGTATCGACCGGCCGTCACGCTCATCGCCGCGCATCGAGTCGGATGAGCTCGAGGTCGCGGACGCTGGTGACGAGGTCGTCGATGCGGTCGTTGTAGTAGCCGCCCAAAATCTCGCCTACCACCGCCGCCGTGTACTCGAATTGGCGCAGCCTTCCCAGTGTACTCGATCGGGCGTTGACGGAGATCTCGTGACGCCCGATCCGCCGCCTGGCGCTCCCGATCTGCCGCGCTCCCGATTCGCCTCCTCGGTCGCGAGAACGCGCTGTCGAAGGCGCTCCAACGCCGGGCGGAAGCGCTTGTCATAGTCGCCGAGCTTGGAGAGAAATCGCTGAATTGCTGGCGAACGACGGGATCCATCACTCCTCTCGCTCTGGACTCGGGTGAAGTGGGTATGAGGTGCTGGCGCTGAGCCAGCCGAGACGGTGGCCGGCCGATTCTACTGCTGGATACCAGGTTGTTAGCAACCACCGCTCTCGCGGCGGCGATAGACTCCACCAACCACGACACTCGCCCGCCGACCGGCTGACGGCGGCTTCCTTCTCTCCACTTAGGTTTAACAATGTAGATGATGGATACAGAATACTCTCAAGCGTTGCCTATTCATGCTCTTCTATCCTGGGCTCACTCACTAACGGGCCTCTCCTTACAAATGTTACAGACCCATTCTGGGCCATGAATCTTGGATGGCTTGGTCTTCTTCCTGGAAGTCCTCTTGGGCTGAGCCTGTGAGTCACCTGGGTGTGGAGTGGTGACACCATGGCAGTGGCAGCAGAGATTCATCATCTAGAAGTCAGAAGTGCACCCCTTCACTCTCCCATTTCTTTACCTTTTCATTCGAGGAAACGAATCAAGATCCATCCAGGCGCCGCCGAATTCCTCCCCGTGGGGAGGCGTGCCGGCAAACCAAAGCAACTCCTGATCCTGCTGCTGCTTGCATCATCTCAATCTCACGAGTACTGAGTGACGACGCCATTCTTGGTTCACCTCCGCACCTTACGCAGCGTACCCTCTCATGTTGTCGTACAAAATTCTTCTCCTCTTGATTTTTTTTTAAAAAAAGATACATGCTCATCACGATCTGGGAAAAAAAAAAACCATATCAGTTGAGCTTTCAGCGTTGCCATCCGCATCCGCAGTCAGCGTTGGAACGGCGACCTCGCAAAGCCAAGCGCGGGCGCGGCTTCACCTGAAAGCCTCGGTCCATCTCCGTGCTTATCTACCAAATCAATTGGTTCGGCACTGGATCACGTCATCACACAAACCTATTCTAAACCAGATGGTTACGAGGCTCCGATCCCAGGCCAACTGACGCGGCTTGTTTGTGTTTCTTTTCCGGGCTTGGAAGTGATCAGGTGAACCAACACTCAAACAGGGTGGAGTGGAGTATACATAAAGTAACGCTCAGGATAAGGTGTTTGTGCTTATACTACATGCAAGTTGATGTTTGCTTCAGGGCCCCGGCTGCCGCTGCCGGCTGGGCGTGCATTCATTCATTCATTGACTTGATGCTTCTTCCATACCTGCACGCTGCATGCACCTGCTACCGGTGGTACCCCTCGTGCAGGATTAACCTCTTCTGTAGCAGTCCTTAGCCACCTGACGTCACTTACTAGTGGGTCCACCTGGTTCACTTTCCCTTCAGCGCATTGTCCCTGTATAAATTAATTTCTATAAGTCAAAAAAAGGTATGTTTTTATTAAATTTCTATAATAGTACTATAAAAGAGCGATTGGTACTAATTTAATGTGATAAATCTTGATATTCGTTCGACAGACTCAAAATATCTAATTTAAAACGACTTTAAAAAGTTTTTTTTTAATTATTATAGGAAGTTTTAAAAGTTCATTCGTTGTATAGAAAAGGGACAGAAGCCACATTTTGCAGTTCACAGCACTCCAGTGAAAGTGTCGCCCCAACCTAAAAATTTCGCTTCTTTGGCGCCACAAACTAGGACCTTGTAGTTATGGCATCTTCCCAACGTGGCCACGATCTGCATCGATACGCCATGTTACTTTAGATGTACATTATTATAAAATATTTTGCATATTTCTCCCTCAATTATTTATTACGTACTGCTACAAACAAGATCCTCTTTACTGTTGCGTCGTCTTTGAACTCCATTGAACTTTTACACAAGAGATTTTACCATTCGAATGAACGTAAAAACTCACGTGTAAGTTTTGAATGCCAAACAACAGAAGACAACTTACGGAGCTCAATCTTCCTAAGTAATGGTGAGGTTTCATAAGAAAAACAGTAATACTCCCGTAGAAGCCTTCAAAGACACATTTTTCAACACTAACTTACAAATGTACATTTATGCTTTTCTCGGTTATGGTTATATCTGGATCCGACACGGCGACATGTTTTGCATTCCAAACAACAGATGACAACAAAAATGGATAATATCAGTGGAAAACTATTTTTAAAAATCAACATTTTACATTTGTCGCTCATTAAACACAAGGTGGGATGACAACCATGGTGCGCACAGGCAGCCAGCACCGAATAGTTTGAAAGCTCCAGAGCTCTGATACAGATTAGTTCAGATCCTCAACCAGCTCAAAACACAAGCCACTTCAAATGCACTGTGCCACCTTCTGATACAAATCCTGTGGCCAATTCCTGCTCATATTGCTTGCTACAAGGTTTGCAATCTGCAAGTTAATACATCAGAAAAGGTCAGAAGGAATGCATGTATGTTTAGCAAAGGCATTATTTAAAGCTGAGATCACCAACAAAAGATAAGGTTCAGAAATGCATGTTTTACATTACAAATGGGCAGTTCTGTAGAAAAAACAACTATATTGATATACTCTTTCATTTTCCCAGGACATCATTCTCAACCAATCCAAACAATATTACAATCAATAATGTAATCCCTCTTTATAGGGCCTCCAACAAGATTGCAATTTGCAAGAGATCAGCCCTTCTGTTATTGCCAAATTGAGCGTAGTGAAAAGTAACAGCAGCAAGCAGTCATGTCTGATGAATTTGGGAAGATGATCCAATGATACACAATATAAAACAGATAATACCTTTGATTTGACAGCCAAGAAGGTCCCATCAGTATCTCTAACATTGTCAATGCAATTTAGAGCAACCTTCAGGAGATCTGGAACGCAAGCTTGAACATGGGGTGACAAGTTCCTGAAAATGTCAACAGTCACGTTTGGAGCCTGAGTGTCCAGATGAAGGAAGGGTAGCCTGATGGTTTCCCTCAAAGCATCTACAATCTGTCCAGCTCGAGCAAGCTTATAAATATGGAGAATAGCTTCAAGCTGTCTCAACACAGTTTGTTGTTCAGAAATGAGATCCTTCTCTTGAATGCTGCAAGCATGTTTTCAGAAGACACATTAAAACAAATTCAATCAGCAAAATAACCAGCATTCTACCTGTGCCAGAGTAGAAGAGAGAAATAACCTAGCTTCAGAAGAATATCTAGCTGTCTCCAAAATTTCATTGCCAGAATGAATTAGGGCAGCAGCACGACTCTCGCCATCTAGCATACTCCGTGCCAAGGCACAGACTGCATCAGACAGGCACTTGTTTATTGTCTGAAGAGCCATGGCAAAGGCTCCTACTCTTTTGTGAATTTCCACAGCCTGTTTCAAATGAACACAAATCAAAAATTGAATTAATATGGTACATATATGATTAGCCGTGACTCATGCACAGGAAGTGTTTGAGCAAAATTAATAAGGTTTTATACACAAGTAATTTATGGCAGGCAGGGCAATGGTTGGACTGGTGAAGTTTAAGATGCAATAATCAGTAGCTACATTGAATCAGATAGTGTTCTGTCAGAAGCTAGAAGCTGAGTGTCAGTTTGGGCTTAATGTCACGTGAAGCACTTTAGAATGTCTTACTGCCATGGCTCCAAAACAGTAGACCAAAAAGTGTTTTTTTGAAAAGCTACTACTCCTACTATGCAAGCAGAGCCTAAGTTTAACTCTTTCAATCAATAATAAGCATGCAAGAAATTCAAAAAATAATAATCCTATCATGAATACATGGCACTGATCTACAGAACAATAAAGATGAGTCAGTGCTTCTGCCTACTACCTTCTACGAACCTTATTTCAAAAGTGAAGATGGAAAAATAAAATGATCCAGAAGCACGAGAACAAAAAACAAATGCAAATACTTAGGTTCAACAAAATAAATTTACTTACTTTGTCGTAGAGCCCAGCCTCTTGACACCGATGGGCAGCTTCAAGTAAGAATTGCTGCCTACTTCTCCAATCCATCATATACTTTTTTCAGCTCTCCTTCTTCTCCCATTCCATTTGGACCAAGCAAAAGTTGAATACCACCATCACTTAGTAATATCTCCGTCAGTAGTTGCTTCAACATCAAACTTCGTTGTCGCTGCTTATCCGCTTGGCCTTCACCCATCCACGATAGCTCGCCTCCACCCATGGCAGCAGCAGCTTGTGCATAATATTCCAAGGCTAGATAAATATTACCATTACGCAAGTACATAGAGCCATACTGCCGTATTATGCTTGCAGCCTCTGCACAGGCATCCATGACGCCAATTTTCTGGCCCGGTCCAATACCGTCAGGGAGAAACACCATGGTCAGCTAAAGCGATTGAAATATGCACAGCGTCAACATGGTATCCATCCTCTCCAACTTCTTTAGACAAATAAAGAATTGCTGGGAGTAATTGGATGCTTAAGAACAGAATGTAGGGATACACTAGGGGATCTTTCCCATTCTTTGTATAATATGATGGCTCAAATTTATTCAAGTAACTTTGCAGGTCATCCAGCGTATAAGGCACCAAGCCTTCATTCATAAGATTAGAAGAAGATGCATTGGTGTACTCCCAGAGAGCTGACAACTTAAACCATAAGAAATCCTCTATAGTGTTAAAAAGTGTTGGCAGGTCTTTTAGCAGCCTTTCAATTTGCCGCCGACAACCACAAATTATGGCATAAAGCAGCAACTTCTTCCTGTCGTAACCAGGGCGCCCTGGCCGGTCACCCATTCTGAGCATTTTATCACATTCCTCAGAAGCTGCCAGAGCAGTCTCTGGTGATACAGCACCATTAGTAGAAATCCAATCTGCAAGCTGTGGAAGAACATATTTATCGCTGAGTCTCTTATTCTGAACAAGAAGGGTCCATAATGAATTTGTGATCATATAGAAAGTTTACCAGGGGAGCAAAGTTATATGATGTACGAGATGATTGGGCAACTTGTCTTGCTTCATCATAGTATCCAGTTCTCAAGCAGAAATAAATCTGCAGGAGTGCAATATGTGAAGCTTCATAGACAAGTGGGCAACAATTCAAATTACTAAAGTTCTACCTAGATGGACAGTAAAGAACATGAATTTGCTACTGGAAGGTTATTCAAGAAAGGTAATAAACCCAAGCGGAGGCCAGAAATAACCCATTGACTACAGCTGTCATTTCACATGAAGCTGCAGTTGCAGCTGAACTAACAGATAGCTAGTTACAGATTTCAACATACCATTAACAGATGGAAACATTGATGTTAAGTACAGAGTTCTGTTCAGCAATAGAAGTCAAGAAAGAAAAAATAACCTGCTGCCAGGTTGTATCCACTGGAGGCTGTCTGCGTAGATCGGTTGCGTCAAAGTCTAGCACACCTTGATCCCGCAGCCTTACCTGTCAGGTCATGTGGACAAAAGCATGCATTCGAGCATAAATACATAAATACTAGTGGAAAAGCAACAGGAATAGAGCAAAATAGCATCAATTTAAAACCAACCCGAAGAAATGCTCGGATCTTCTGAAGATTGCCAACAGATCCACCAAGAGCAGCCTAAAACAACAAATCAAGATGCAAACCATGATTGATTATTATACAATGCAATGAGAGAAGAATTTGGACCCACAAAAAAAATCCAAATATGAAAAATAATAGGGCGACATAAGATAAAATGTAAATCACTATAAGAACTAATTGCAGTAGAGATTTGGTTTATATGTAGAAAGATGAACAAATGCTTGAAGGAATAATTTGCCATGGTCATAAGGTGCTAACAAAGTAAATATATGACTTCTGAGCATATGCTGCCAATCAAGTGATACTTAGTAAAAAAAGAAGTCCCATAAATACCAATGTTTCACTAATCCTAAGCATATGCTACCAAGTGTGTTGGACCTGCCACGACCAAGAATAGAGTAAATTGCATTGGTGGTAGTGAAACTTGCCCTCTACATGCAATTAGGTAAGTGATCTTACAAACTAGACTAAAATGATACTAAAATTTGTTAAGTGCTCATTTTGCAAGTCACGCATGCACCAACTTTCCTATCCCTGCTTATGTGGATTTCATGAGGGGTGCAACTGTGGATGATTGGACTTCTGTGTCGGATTCCCTCTTTGGTCATGTTCTAACAGATTTTATGGTGATTTCTCATTGTGAATGTGAGAGTTTGCAGTCGCATGGGCGACAACTAAAGGCAGCGGTGTGAAATTATTGAGAGCAGGGTAGTGCATGATGGAACCAATTTGGAGCAGTCCTAAACTTCGAGCATGACTGGAAGTAAGATGCAATGCAACAACTGGGAGCAGCGCGCATGCAACTAGCAAATTCACAACCATTTCTCAAGCATTACCTCAAGTTGATTGGTATATACAAGGGCAGAAAACATCAGCTACCATGCTAGGGCAATTGGCTGTGACTGTTGGCTGGGGTGGTGGGTGGCCATGCCTAGTCACCAATGCAACGAGGACTGTGCACATGATGGCTATGGAGTAAGGGCGCAAGGCTCCTAAAACAACACACCAGTGTAAAGAATAGAGAGAAGGGACAAAAAGTTGAAGGCGCACAAGAATATACAGCCAAGAGGTTTCTGCAAACATATACTCCTAAGCCACGATGGTATCCACATAGGCGGGATTAGGTCAGTTGATGGATCTGATGTCAAAAGGCTCACTTAATGAAGTTTAGTGAGTTGTTAGTCGTGATTCTAATTCAAACATAATGACATAATTGCACATATGTGGAAAGATTCGTGACCTCCAAAGCATCTTAAACACCTAGTAGAAAAGTGTTCTACAAATATGCACCCAACGCAAAGCGTATGCCAAATTTGATTTATATAAGAAATTCAACATGAAAGTGGGAAATACAAAAATCAGTAAGCAAACACAATAATTGTCACAGTAGCATGTATTGATATGCACCAAAGTCATAACTATAAACCTTACATAACTGGATTGAAAGGTACTTGACTTCCATAAGGAAACATACCCATGTGCTAAGCAAAACGACAATAGTTCAGTACAAAAATGAGAAACTATATACTCACAAGTGCTGGATGGCTGTTGATGGTCTCAAGTATGTACTTCTCATGACCCCACTCAAGATGGCGCCTTGCACCTACCACTAGTGACATTTTTCTTGAAACATTTCGATGAGTCGACCCTTCCCAACTAATGCCTGAATTAGATAATAAGCAACAGAAACACCAATTATTAAGTAATGGTAGAATAAGTAAGCAACCAAAAAATTGTCAAATTGTGGAAGCGGCCAGTGCACAGTACTGTTCATCTTCCTATAATGATGAATTCAAATATAAGCAGAACTTAACACTTCAACAGATAATGATATAAATAAATTTACAGAAATTAAGTCCATATTAGTACCTGAACTAGATGCCACACTTTCTGCATAGTCACTGATTTTGTGCCAACAGCATCAACAGACAAGGACTCATAAGCAGCAATAAAAGCCATAGCAGGCTACACAAAAGTACGACACTAATGAGATCAAGCAGAATTAAGATGGCGCATCATGAGAAATTTGTCATGGTATGATGATAATATATCAAAGAGCAAACAAAAAAATAGGAACTTAAGTTATTAGTCAAAATTGAATTCTTGGAAGCGTACACTAAAAGGTAGACTCCGTCCTCTAGCATCATTGAGGTCCCTCACAACCCCAGCATAAACTGAAGATTTTTTTTCGATAATAGTCTTGTTCGGTATAGGCATGACTTCTGCAGAAGACAGGCCTGATGGAGCATGAAGATTGGAAGTTGACGGTGGCATTAAAGCAGGGCGAGCCAGCCCACTGGTCGAGAGATTAGTGTTTCTCTTGGGTAATGTAGACAGCCGGCTTAGACTCTGCAAGAAGTCTCTCTTCTCTTTCTGCCAGTCATCCTACAGGAGACAAAATATACAGTTATCGAACTACAGAGTGAAATCACTGAAAAAATGCACCAAGACACAGGCTAAAGTGTTAGTGTGCACTGTGGCAACTAAGAAATTGTGGAAATATTAATTCTCTGAATGGTAAAAGTAAAGTATTATTTACATTATACCAGATTAACCAAGGTTGTTGTCAGAATGTAAAAGCTTCCCAAACACAAATCTAAATTAAGATGATAAAAGAAACTTGAATAGCTAATCAAACATACACCAAGTTGATTCTTCAACTATTAGCCCTGATGAAATATTAATTGACAGAATAGATGGAAGAAGCAAACCAACCTCAAGAACTTGCATCATATAGTTGTTAAAACTCCTTAAGTTGTCCTTTTGAGCTTCTTGGATGGATGAAACTATGGCCATTTCATGAAGCTGAAAACATATACTGTGTTTATATTCCGTGAAATTCGGGTGAGTATCTAATCAGAGCAATAGTTAGGTGTTCACCTGCTGCAAGTACTCCTCAACAGTAGTTGCTTCAGATGGAAAAACATCCTCAAATGTTGTCTGCAAAACATCAAATTTCGCCAGATAAGATTTACACACATTAGTTGTGCAGCAAGTGATATTTAGAAGCTGAAAATTCCAGTAAAAGGCATATAAGAAGCACAACAGGGAATTACATCGAAGTTCTTTTCTGATCAATTAGGCATCTATTTGGCAAATGTGCCACAGCATACATATGCACATTAAGGTTTTACTGGAACCAAAATGGTGTGGAAGTCAATCCTAGAAAAGACTGTAGCACCATATAACTCATTGAGTAGAGATATATAAGAACTGTGGATATGTTTGATGACTTATTTATTTATTAGTCAATCATGAGGTGTTGTTTGGGCTCTTGCCCTTTATTCTCTTCTTAATGTAATGATGAAGCCCAGCTCTCCCTGCGTTTTTTTGAAAAAATAACCATGTTCTGTATGATAACTGACAAGGCAATAAAAGAAGAATCGCCTTACTGTAATAAGTAAATAACTACAGTAGTATACAAGGGAACTAAGGGTGGATTGTCACATCACAATAAAAATATGTGATGTATTTTCGAACTAGTAGGATCCTAGGTAGCAGCTTCATGCAACCAGATAGTTATGTAAATCATGGCATTGCTTATGTAAATTCCATATCCTATTCTGCTTCAAACAAACCTAGATCCTCTATTAAACCAAATCAATTGCTTGATTTTTCAACACCACTGAAACTAGTCATATCACTATATGAAATGTGGCCCTCAATGTAATATTTCTGGCCCAGTAGTTACGCTTCTCCATTACCTTGAGCTCGAATGATTTGAGGTCCCTCGCAAGCTGCTCAGCATTGATCCCCTCGCGTGCTAGCAATCTGCATTAGTACAGCCCAAACCCTAAGTCCCGACAGAATTATAGGAGCGGTACTTGCAATTCAGGCAAAATAGAGAATGCACAGAAAGGCTCCCCAGGCTAATCAAGTGGGTTCCGGAGATTTATCTACCTGGTGGCGGAGAGCGACTGGGACGGAGCCTCAGCGCGGATGGTCTTGGCCTTGAGCTTGCTGGAGAACGCCTCGAGCTGGTCCAGGTTCCTGCAGGAGCCACAAACGAACCCATCAGGAGTGGAAGGGAACAAGTGCAGCCAGCGCCGGCAGCGAGGAAGTGAGAGAAGCTGCGAGGAAGGAAAGGGGAACGGCGTTGGGCGCGCACCTGAAGCCGAGGGAAGTGCGGGGTAGGCGCCGTGTGCTCGAGGAGCTTTGTGGAGGCGTGGAGAAGCCCCGTCCAACCGCCCATCTCCTCGTCGCCCCCACCGCCGCCGCCTCCGCTGCCGCTGCCGCCGACGCCGGCCATCACCGCCGGACTACGAGGGTTTTCGCTCGTGGTTTCGAGGGCGGAGGCTTCCGGCGCGGCGCTCGAGCTTTGGGGGTTTTGCCTTTATTTACGGAGAAGCGGTGGAGCGTTCTGCTGAAATGGCTGCTGGGCTGGGGTCACGCGCATCGCTTGTAGCCAGCCTGGGCTGTGGAGTTAGACTGTTGGGCTTGAGTCCGTACAATGTGTCGAGCGAAGGCCCATTTTAGCCCGCTCTACGGCGTGTTTAGGCTCTTGCGGATTTGGAGCAAATTGGTTCTTTTTTTTGTTTTGATGCTAAATTGGTTCTTATCTACACTGCTTATCTTGAGTTCTTGACTCTTGATCAGTAGGATAAAAAAACAGTACTTCCTCCATCCTAATATAAGTTTTTATCTCTCACTTTGTAAAATCAATCAATCTTAATTTTAATTAGATTTATAGAAATTAATAACATTTGTATCTCTACATAGGTTGATGATGCAATTAATCTAACAATATTTAGGAAATGTTTAATACACATGGCTAGTTACTTATTCGACTAAAAACTATCCAAAATTAGCTATGGTTCGCTAGCTAGTTGGTTACTAGTTGAAAACTTGTCTAAAAAATTCACCTATATAATAATATTAGTCCTCTTCTTTAGAGGTTAATTTGGCCTAATTTTTAGCTAGCTAGCAATTAGTCCTTGTATCCAAACTTGCTCTTATTTTTAATATACTTAGTTAAACTTAAGACTAATTAACTCCTCAAATACAAGATGAGCACTTTTTGGAGCGTATAGTAGTGTATAGTACTATCTAAAATAGCTTCTTACTTGCCCTATTTTGGGGTTTCTGATTTCTATTGACTCAAATGGTACTATCAGTTTCCTCCACGTTTTTAAGCCAAACCAATGCAGCTCCACAAACCTGCTCCAGAGAAGAGATGGAGTTTTGAAGCTCCAAAAACTCCTGTTCTTTATAGAGCTGCTCCCCATGGAGTTTAAAGCAGTACCAAGTAGGCCAGAGTCTCTCCATTTTTTTCTCTCTAATTTCAGAATATTGACCCACCACATTTTTTGCGTCTACAATTCAACAGATCGAAAACAGGCCTAGTGTAAGCCGTGAGGAGGCTTGAGTCACCAAAGCAACAACAACAAACAGAAATTCAGGAATATTGTTCCAGATTCCAATGTGACACATGTCACGGTTCATGAATCCATCAACTCTTCACATCTTCACCAAAACTTCCGATTGAAAATTTCCATTGAATTGATAAGGACTGATTATGTAGACAACAGACTGTTACAATGGAAGGAGGTGTAGTGAAACTCTAGAGATCTAAGCTTCCATTCAAATGAATCTAACATCAAATGCAGCGCTGCTTGAAGAGCAGGAAAGAAAACCTAATGTACAGAAGTAACTACTTCAACTCCCTCCCCAGCCTATACATGATGTCTAGAAAAATCACTCACATGACAACAGGTAACCAACAAACGACTTTATCATTGCATGCCTTGTTTGCAAAACAGCGTGCAGGTACCACCATGGAGTATTTCCCCATGTTAAAAGTCTCATATTTTTACCTGTAAATATTGATCCTTAGGATCTTACCGAGCACGGGCAGTGGCCGGTTGTTTCGATGAGCGCCCAGACTTGTGCTTCCGCTTTTGGTTCACCACTGCAGCAGGATCAACCAATGGTCCAGACCAAGTGGGCACAGCACCTTTCTCGTATGTGAACACAGTGCTGAAGGAAGACGGGTCTGGAGGTTCGTATAAGCGGGTCCATATGATTCGAAGTATCCAAAGGGACACCAACTGCGCCATCTTGATGTGGGGAGGGAACTTTTCACTCTTGCTCTTAGCATTTGCATGAGTAATGAACCTTCTTTTCTGTAATCAGAAAGAAAAGGATAAGCACAAGTCGGCGATACTGCAGAGTTTGTTTTATGGTAGTATGGGCTTCCTTTTGGACCATGGCTGGTAAGACGCAGAGGACCTATCATGAAGTTTACTTGGATGTAGGGTGTATTTTAGCAATGTAGAGTTTATGTAAAACACTGAAAGTGCGGGCTGAGACAAAGCAGTGGCTCCACCGCCTCAGAACATTGAATGACTCTATACTTAGCTTATCTTATTAACCTCTAAAAAGACCAGCTCACAGTAACAAATTATACCAAAAAGTAATAAGTTCATTCAACATACATCGATGTTTACTTGAAGTTCAGCATTTGCCTCCGGAGCTGGAACTGCCTTAGGTCGATCACGTGTTCTCGTCTTCTTGGCTCCATCACCATTAGCTCTACCACCAGCAGCTCTTAAACTGTTGAACATGGTAGACAAGTCAGGTAGCATCATGGTAGTGTATAAGTGCTCAACTGAATTGGCATGAGACCGCAAACAGGAAGATGGGTCAAGGCCTCAAGGGTAGCACTAGAGACATATGTCAAGTGCAGATATTGGGGACACACAAAGAGTGAAAACTGGTGAGAAAAATGAGGCAGTAATTGTCCATTGACTCAATTATGAGGTCTAAATTTCTAAAACATATCCAACAAATTACAGAAATCCAGGAGCTTTTAGCACAATTATGCCACATAAAGTTTGACCACAGTTAGCACTACACTTAACTAAAAGTTTTTTTTTTTTTTTTTTTGAGAGAGAGAAAGAGATACTTTTTGCTTTTGTATTGTGTAGTAATAGAAGCATAAAAGTAGTACACCATGTGTCCCTTTAGTCACATTCTATCGTTTTCCTTTTTTTTCAACTTACAAAGGACATCAGTATTAACATTAAAATACCAGAAAAGTTCTGGTCAATTAAAGTAGCTCACTTTTTAGCACTCATGTTTAACAGGAGCTGAAAGGAGGACGAAATATCATTTACATTTACAAAATCATGACACTGTTGTTGTTCAACTTCTCTTTCAATGTTAATGAGTCGTGGTGACTATCATGTACCTGCATAGATCCAAAGATCCAATGCCTAATAAACTAATAACATGTTTGTTCTTTTCAGATACTAGACAAAGCTAGTGTCCACAAAACCTTCTAATAATGTGCACTCAAGTCTTTTTCTTGCTGACAGTAAGCACTTGCTAAGCATGTGACCCCACATTATCATACTAAGGTATTATTTCTAAAGAAATATCTTATATCTGATCAAATATATAAAAAAAAAATGTAAAAACTGCATATTTTTTTGGGTTAGTGAGGCACATGTAGATGAAACAATTGTGGTTTCAGACCACAAGAAAAACAGAAGATAAAATTGGAAGCATTCATAAAACCCTAATTGATCTTGCTTATTTTTTTTTTTTTTGTGTGCGTAAGGATAGTGATGCTACCCCCACAAAACACAATTATAGGCGGCAGTTGCTATGCTCATAGTGTGCATTTGTAGAGCAACAAGATTTGTTACGCACACTCCAAGAAGATAAGTCTATGACACAGTGGATCATCCTAACTAATGAAATCAGTTGAAAGGTGACAAACCGTCTGGCTTCTTCGTCTCTTCGTTTTGCATCTATTTCTTTGCTTGGAGGATATTTTGGAAGACTCGACGGTTCGCATGCAAAAGGTTCGGTTGTAAAGAACTGCACACATAGAAAGTTAACAAAAGGCATTAATCCACAACACGAAAAAAAGATGTTGCAAAAACCAAATGTCTGACAAGGATGGGATTCTGGGTGCTACAATGCTATCATACCAGGCGCTACCGCGCTAGAAACCTCTACAATCTCTGCTAGCCTAGATCTGTATAGTGTTATGTTGTTTCTGGAATTAACCATATGATTCTTTAGTCCCAATGGAAATGAGATCATGAAAAAATGAGAATCATGGTCGAAATTTCCTCATATTGCACAAAAAAAACAAATTAACTTGTTCTTTAGATATGCGATACACCAAAATTTTGACCAGTGGATACATTGTTTTGTACCAGCAAAAGAAATATTCTCATTAATTTGTTAAACATTAAGTATTGTGTTCATGAAATAGTGAAGACTTCAACACAAATTAAGAATTTCAAATGTTTCGTGCCCTCAAATGGGGATAATACGATAGTGAGAAATGGTAACCAACTTACATCGCTTCTCAATGCAGAAGTCGCTGTTAACCGATCTGCTGGATCAATTGCAAGTAGTGTCTCGATCAACTGCAGTGCTGATTGAGGAAAATCCTTAAATGTCTCTCTTATTCGCCTTTTGTACGGTTGCTGAGGCTTAAATATTGTAGCATGAGGTAGCTTCGACTTTTTTCAATATTCTTCTGTTGGTGAACCACACAACTTAAAAATTTTATGCAGTTGTTCCACCTAAAAGTGGCAGACATGACAAGATCAGTGAAATATGGAAGATAAATGCAGTTGCTATTCATCGGGTTGGATGGTATGGACAACATTAAGTGCACAAACAGTGCAACAGGTCATAATTGACTCAGATGCAGAAGAGTGAATGCAAAATGAAACAAAGCATGAAAATGTTCAAAAAAGAAAATGGACAGAAAGCATGGAAATGAATGCTGAAGCATGTGGCATCTTAATCAGAATTCGGGGAAGATAAACTTTTCACGAGAGATATTGCTGAACAGACATTTTATATGCTGACATGATGCAGTTAAAGACTTAAAGTTGCTTGTTATACAACAGAAAGTACAGAGGAGATGTTTCATAAAAAATAAAAAAAAAAAAACAAGAAATCTTCCTCCTCTGGTTTCTTCTCAGTCCTCCTCACAAGTCACAATACTATGATGAACAAGGATATTTTCAGTTCTCACCTCCTCCTGCCTGGTATTGAACATGGGATGAGGAATGGGAAGCAAATCAGCTCTCTAACCAACTCACTACCACCCCATAACCGACCATACCAGAATCGGCAAACTCAAAAGGTCAAAATGGAAAATTTTCTCGAAATCTATAACAGAACTACACTTAATCCTGAACTGAGTCTGAGGCAAGCTATGTTTCGCTGGAAATTAGCCAGATATTGTGCAGTTAAGAAGGTTATGCTAACCTCTGTTCGTCCTGGCATAATTGGCCTCCCCGCGAGCAACTCGGCCAGGATACACCCTGCGCTCCACAGGTCCACACCCACCCCGTAATCCGTTGCGCCGAGAAGCAGCTCGGGTGGGCGGTACCATAGGGTCACCACCCGGCTCGTCATGGGCTGTTTACGGTCTGGGTCGAAGAATGACGCGAGACCAAAATCTGCAATCTTGAGCATGCCATTGTTGTCCAAGAGCAGATTGGAGCCCTTGATGTCGCGGTGCAGCACGCCCCGGTCATGGCAGTGCTCCAGACCCGACAGCAGCTGATGCATATAGCACTTGACCTGCATTCCATTCCATTCCATTGATACGGTGTGAGCTTGTGAAGCGTTTGGGGATCATATCTCGGGGACGGACCTGTGGCTCAGTGAAGTTGATTTCCGGGCTGGCGGCGAGTCCCGCGAGGTCGTGCTCCATGTACTCGAAGACGAGGTAGAGGCTGCAGGACATGCGGGAGGTGACGAGGCCGTGGAGCTTGACGACGTTGGGGTGGTCGAGGCGTCGGAGGATGAGGATCTCGCGGGCCATGAAGCGGACGCTCTCGGGCTCGAGGTTGTCGAAGCGCACCTTCTTGAGCGCCACGACCTTGCCGCTCACCATGTCGCGCGCCTTGTACACGTTGCTGTACGTGCCCTGTCCGATCTGCCCAGCACCGGCGGCGGCGCAGCCCACAGAGACAGAGACAGAGATGCAAGCGAAGCTCTTGTCAGCTCCCAATGCATGGCAGCACCACGAGCCGCCGGGGCGGGGAGGGGCGCGAGCGTACCTTGTCAATCTTCTCGAAGGAGTCGGCGCGGCGCGGGGTCCATCCGTCGATGGCCTCGCCGGCGACGGCGGAGAGCCAGGCGGGCCATCCGGCGGCGACCTGCTCCCCGCGCGCCCTGTTGGCGAAGCTGAGGCTGGGACCGGGGCCGCTGCGCGACGAGCGGGAGCGCCTCTCCCGCCGGACCGGCTTCTCGGCTGGCGCCGCCGCCGGCTGCTCGGCCTTCCCGTCGGCGGCCTCCTGCGCCGGCCGCCGCGGGGCCGGCGGCTCGGGCGGGTGGTCCGGGCTGGGCGCGGAGGGGCGGCCGTGGACGCAGCCCATGGGGCTGTGGTGGTGTTGCTGGTCACCGGCGGCGGCTCATCTCTGGGGGCTAGGGGTGGGGACTGGGGAGTGGAGTGGAGCGGCCGCGAGGGAGTGTGGACCGGGGAGGGGACCGAGACCGAGAGCGAGAGGAGAGCTGGCTGTGGCCGTGGCCCGTGCTCCGGACTCCGGAGGAGGGTTTGACTCTCTCGGCTGCTGAAAAGCTGATGGGTCTCTCTCTCTCTCTCTCTCTTTTTTGTATTTTTGTCTCGGTGTCCGTCCGATCATGCCTGGCTCGCTCGCCTGGACATGATGTGGATGTGCTCATGCGGCCATGCCATGTGAGGCTTCGAGTTAAAACATGGCCAGACTTTTTGCCGGGTGGATGGTTCACCTTATTTTCCCCATAAAATAGCTCGTTGATTTTAGCTTGGTTTAGGCTTTGGTTTGAATTGCTTTATCATTTTAGCTTGTTTATTTGAGCTTATTGGCTCTGGTTTACAACCATGGAGCATCATTTTTCTCTCAAAAAAAACCGAACTAAGCTCATATGAGTCCTACCAAACAATTCATTTGTGTGTTTTCTGCATGGCTTTGGCTTTCTACTTTTCTGGACCTACAAAGGACAAATGTTTTGCCTTCTTGTACAATGGCGTTGGTATCTCATAACATTTATATGAGTCAATGACATGGGGGACAGGATAGCATATCTGCAATTTAGCAAAAATGGCCGTCTTCAAAACCTATATAGATTTATGCTACATCGTTTGTTGTCCCTCAACCCCTAGAGGGGTGCTCATGTGAATGATCCAACTTGTGGTAATAGTAGATTGTGTTGGGCCACCGCCAGTTATGAAGGTGGAAGGCAATAGGTGGTTAGGGTTGATTGTGTTAGGACGTCAAGAAATAGCCTAGAAACATAGTATGAGCATAACTAGGATAAGAAAATAAATCAGTGTGCAACCAAGAGAGCAATGACGGAAAAGTGGTGTATAACAAATAGAGAAGCAAAACCTTTGCTCTAGGTTTAATTTTGTGAAAGTCACATGTAAACTAATAGTTGGATTTCTAGGCTTAATTTTGTGGTGACTAATCTATAAAAATTCATTGCATCTTTGGTAGTTTAAAGAGAATACTAGGCTTATTTCATTTTAGCTTGTTTAGATTTGTGCACCTAGACTCTAGTGTGGCTCTAAGATATTTGTCACATTTGCACTGGACGGAAAGCTTAAAAACATCTTATTTTTCTTTGCTCAAACTTTGCCGGGAAAATGCTACTGGTTTTAGTTTCAGATCAAATGTAGCGCTAGTATCATAGAGAAAAAGAATCCCAAAATGCCCATGCAAACAATCCATTTCGACCGATCCTTCTCGATGTTGCTTCAAGATTCATATCGCACGCCCCTAACTTTCAGTTTTCTATTATTTTAACAACAACGACAAAAGGGTCTCCATTTTCTGAACAGACGGTCGAAATGTTTTAGCCTTCTTGTTTCAATGGCGAAACACGACGGTGATCTCACTAACATCTGGTCAGGGCTGCCAGATGAATCAAGCTTCGATTGCTCTTTTTGGTTGCAAGAGTCGGTGGGTCCGTACCTCTCTCTCCATGTTGCTTGGGCTGCTCAAAAACCTTTGCTTGTCATGGCTTTGCAAAACCATGAGCATCTGTCTTCTATTTGACGTCAACCAACAGCATCTATTGATTGGTTGTGTGTTGTGTCACGGTGTCACCGGATCGTCGTCCTCCTTTCCTGCGGGCAACAACAGTTTTCGGACAAGCTGCCGCTGCGCTGTGAATGATCCAACCTGTGGTAATCAAAATGCCGCATAGGAGATAGTGTTGGGCCAAAAAAAAACTTATAATTTAGGTGGATGATTCTTTTGGCAATAGGTGGTTATAATATTTACCACTAACAAACAAAAACGGTTGATTGTGTTAGGACATACATGTCCCATCCATCCAAAATTTTGCACCAACTTTGATGATCTAAACACACCTAGTTACCTTCTAACTGAAGTCGATCGGCAACCTAAAGGCCCCAGGGCCTGATGGGAATCCAGCACTATTTTATAAGGAGTTCTGGGAGTTTGTGGGTGAGGAGGTGACCGCAGCTGTGCTCAATGTCCTTGCTGGTGGTTCTATGCCAGAGAAATGGAACGACACAACTGTGGTCCTGATCCCAAAGGTGAAAAGGCCCGATCAGATAAAAGATCTACGCCCAATTAGTTGTGCAATGTCAAATACAAGCTAATTTCAAAATGGTGAATAGACTCAAGGGAATTTTGCCAGATATCATTTAATTTTGATCACTGAAACTCATAGCCTATGAGCTTACTCATTATCTAATAGAAGAGGAAGAAAAAAAGATGGGTATGCGGCGATTGCTGGACAGGACCGGGTAATTTTGTGGTGATGCTAATTGGGCTATAAAAATGGGTTGATCTGGTCATGACATGTGTCATGAAATATCTTTGAATGGTGAATTGACCCAAGAATTTGTCCCCGAGCGTGGAAACAGGGGAGACCCAATCTCACCATATACTAGTGCGGAGGGCTTTTCAGCACTTTGACAAAGGCATTTGGGAAAATACATGGTGTCAGGATCTGTAGAGGGGCACCATCTATATCTCACTTATTATTTGCAGATGACTCGCTCATATTTGTGTAAAGCAAGTGGAAAAGAGGTGGAGAATCTGAAGGAAATATTAAAAGTGTATGAGGAGTGTTCGGACAAGTTATTAACATATTTTGTCATGTTCAGTGCTAACACGGGGAGAAACGACCGAAAGGAATGTAAAGAATTCTGAATATACGAGCTGAAACAAGGAACGAAAAATACCTTATTCACATTGGAAGATCCAGAACAAATGCATTTGCCTATCTAAAGGAACTCAAACTTTGGAAGGAAAAGATGCTGTCAAAAGGGAAAGGAAATAATGATCAAGGGTCTGCAATACTGGTTTTTGCTATGAGCTTTTGATATCACAAAAGAGAGATGTGTGGCCAAATAAGCTGATAGCTAATTATTGGTGGAATAACCAAGGCAAAGACAAGAGTATTCACTGGTTGAGTTGGGAAAATTGATAATGTCAAGGAAGAGGGAGGACTGGGGTTCAGGGATCTGCATTCTTTTAACATGGCAATGTTAGCCAAACAAGGATGGAGATTATCGCAAACCCCTAACTCCAGTTTTCTATTATTTGAAAGCAACATTTCCCCTCCGCACAACGACAAAGGTGAAGGAGGGATGTTCTCTCCATTTTCATCTTGAAAGGAGTTGTTGTTATGAAAGAAGGAATCAGACGGTCGGGAATGGTGTAGCATCAGCATATGGGATGATCCATGGCTTCCCAGGACGAAACACGACGGGTGAACTCTGAACATCTCTGAAAGTCAGGGCTGATCCCCAACCATAGAGACGTGGGATATTCAGCAAACCAAACATTCTGCGATTGGACGTGAAACTAATGGTACCAGTCCAAGTGGAGATGGGAGACATAGTTGGGTCCGATAGAAAGGGACGCTTCTCGGTCAAATCAGCATGTTGCACCGAGCTGGGCTGAACCCAGCAATCAAACAACCCCCGGGTGGAGCTGGAGGAAGTCATGGAACTAATGACACTTGGAAGAAATTATGGAAGTTGGAATGTCCACCAAAAGCAAACACTTCTTGTGGCGAATGTGTTACCTTAGCGGTAAGATCTGTCCTAAAACGAAGAGGAATGAATTTAGATACGCGATGTTGCATGTGTTTGATGAAGATGGTGGACATTTAATGCTTAAGGTAAAGTGAAAGAAGGGATCGTTGAGGAGATCCTCCTTGTGATCTGGCAATAGCGGGCCAATGCAAATGATGGAGAAGATTTTCGAACTGACAACAGACCAGCAGACGATTGTGGTAACGCTGCTGCCGCCTTGGTGGAAAGTAAATAGATGGCGGGAGGAAAGAAGAAGAAGACCTGGCCGAGACCTGGCATATATGGTGGCTGTCCGAACTGATCTGAAAAAAATCAACACAGCCATCCCTATTGTCGGATGTCAGGCAGACAACTAGATGGAGAAAGCCAGAAAGTGGACAACTCAAAATCAACACTGATGGGGCTTTTTCGCAGCAAACAGGGAAAGGAGCCTGGGGATATGTCATCAGGGATGACCAAGGCGTGGTAAGAAAAGCTGGAGCAGGGTCCGAAATAGTTTTGCAAAGTGCTTTCCATGCTGAATTGCTGGGCTGCCTGAATGGCCTGAAAATGGCAGCTCATCTGGGCATAAATCATGTTCATCGAAACGGATGCACAGATGGTGAAGACAGCAAGAAGGGGAGGAGTACCGACTGTCATCCATGGGCGGCATCATCACTGAGATCAAGCACCTGATGGCGATGGACTTTTCATCTTGTGTTATTTGTTTTTGTCCACGTTCATGTAACAAGGTAGCACATGAGTTTGCTTTGTTGGGTTGTAATCTGCCCGGTGGAGAGTATACCACTTGGGATCATGTACCTCAAACTATTGAGGGTCTAGTGTCCAGCGACTTAGCTGTGACAGAAGAGTAATAAAAGCTTCAAAAAAAAAAAAAAAAAGTTAGACTTTTTCCACTCTTTCTATCATATCAATTTTTTGAGAATTAAATGTTGATAAAATAAATAACTAATTGCACAATTTGGTTGTAAGTCATGAGACGAATATTTTAAGTCTCGTTAGTTTAAGATTCGATAATATTTACCAAATACAAACGAAAGTGCTACAATTAGAAAAATTCTAACTTTTGGGTAACTAGACAAGGCCTAGTTGTTTTTATAGGACTCATTAGGGGTGCAAATTGGAGATAACTTGGTACACCTCCAAGTTTGGTGGTGCACCTAAAGGTTACCCCTTTGTACCCTTAGGACTCATCAATAAAAAAAAAATTATCATCGCAAAAAAAAATACCAAAATATTTATATTTATGACACTAAATAAATATCATTAAATTAATTGTAAAATAATCAGATTGATACAATCTTCTACAGATTTAACTACATTTTAAATATTTGATTTTGTTCAAGATTATATTTTTCTTGGGACAGTAAATCTCAAAATAGCATACTGTTGCATTGGGGAATCATTCATTCCACCAAATATTCCACAACAAATCAACGATGATCGAGTTGTTTAATGCAGCAATATATGCAAGGTTGGTTTCCAACTTTATGTTAGTTTGATGCGACCAAACATCACATTGGAATGGAGCAACCTCAAGTTAAATGACTATGTACCACCAGATCAACAAGAATGATGGCGAATTACTGCCATCAAGCAGCAGGAGTCGCGTGTAGGCCTGTCTACTAGCAAACCGGCATTTTTTTGCAAAAGGTAAATTTTATTTAAACCTTAAATACAGATTATATAGATGGGAAAAAAAACATCAAAAGTTTTCTGCCATCTGAATAGTACAGTTTCTAGAATTGGTCCTAGACTCACAATAGAACAAGCAAGAACTACAAATCAAAACCTGCCTTTTTTTTGGCTAAAATTATCAGCCACTGTATTTGTCTCTGCCTATTTTGATCATGTAGTGGACATCTGCAGAGTAGCAGGGCTGCATTAAAAACTTTGAATGCTGCATCTCTCCAGCATTATATTACCAGTTACCAAAAAAAACATTCAGGTCAGCATTGAGCATGGAAGGTCTCTCAACTGCACAGTTACCATGAACAATCATCATATTAATTAATTTATGAGGTTGCAACAACAAAACTTAAATTCCATCATCCAGATCGAGCAAGTACTTGAATACAAGCCGGGTCCCTCCCAAAAAAAAGACTGGTCTCAATATGGTTTCTAACCCCGTGATATCCATTTTGCAGAACAGCTGAGTCCCAGCCTTTGGTACCCGTACATTCTCTACTGGTGAATGACTCACTCATCCTCAGCATGCTTTTTCTTCTTTTTCTTCTTATCTTTCTTACCAGACTCTTCGGTTTGCATTGCAACATCCTCACCATCCGCATCAGTCTTCTTCTTTTTCTTCTTCTTCTCACCTTCTGAGGCAGCAGCCACAGCAGGCTCTTCCTCGGCCTCCTTGGACTTCTTTTTCTTTTTCTTCTCCCCATCACCTTCAACAGCAGGAGCCTCCTCGCTTTCCTTGGACTTCTTCTTCTTCTTTTTCTTCTGATCACCATCCTCCTGAATTGCTTCCTCTGCAGGTTCTGCTGATGGTTCAGTTTTCACCTCATGATGTTTCCTCTTCTTTGAAGCCAATTCTGACTTCTTTGGAGTTTCTTCGGTAAGTACCAGATCAGCTGCAGGGTTGTATGTCTAAAATAAAATCAAAGAATCAAGTCAAAACAAGTCCACACGTGCAGTATTTATAGAGAAAAATATAAGGCATACCTACTACAAAAAGAGGAATGTTTGCCTAATGACAGTGCTATCCTAAAAGCTAATATGGTAAACAGTCAGCTACTCACTTGCCATTTAGCCATTATTTGGGCAAAAAGGTCACTTAAACAGGCAAAACGGCTCATTAAATAGGATATGGCCGATTAAACAGAAACAGCGTACTACCGTGTAGCGTTTAAACGGTGTGTAAAGGCAAACAATGCCAAAGGATATCTCCAGCAAAACCAATGGGAGACCTTTTTATGGTAAAAAGTTAAAACTGTCCAAAACTAATATTCCATTTTTCTGACGAACATATTTCTTGGAAGTGCTGGGCATGTTTCAGCCCAACTGTATATTTTATGAAAGGATGGGCAGGCTTTCAGGCCAACCATTCATAAGACTGCTTACCTTAGCAGGAGTTGTTAAAGCCCCAGCACCCTTCTTCCGGTCCTTTTCATACACTTCTATCTTGGGCTTCCCCTTTATGGAACCAGCAGATTTCCCAAGTTCTCTATTCTCAAGAACTTGAAGCCGTGTCTCAAGCTGTTCAATTGTCATGTGTCACAACGCAGCGTATATCATACTGATAATGAAAAGCGAAATTATTTCCACAGTGCCTATACCTTGATTCGACTCTCAGTGCCAATGGAGTTGTCCTCACCATCACCCAGGGCATCATATCTGATTGCAAGAGCAGTTTTCGCAGCAAGAGAACGAGAGATTTTTCCCTTGTGCTTTTGAGAAGCCTTCCCAATTAAGGATGCATGGTAGATGAGGCCATACTTAGGTGTAGAATGCTTCGTCTTCAGAGCTCTGAATAAAGCCTGGAGAGAAACACAATCTTTAGATCTTAGCGAATAAAACAAATCCTAGCAGACAGTATACTAAATAATGTTAACACATGCTAAAGAGGACATTCAACATTATTAGAGAATAAACAATTTTTTTCCAAAAAAAAAAGAGGTCATGAAACAAGAAATTCACATGTTCACGAGATTTAGATAATTCTAGCAGACAAGCAAATAATGTTCTTGTATGCCATACGATGTGTTGTTGCACACAAAAGAGGTGGAAATTGAAAAAACAGTTTAAAGAATCATCCATCCACAGGTAAACAAACCTTCTCTGCACCAAGTATCTGAATTGTGCTACCAGGCTGCTTAGCCAAATTTAGCAAACTTCCACCATGCGCAATGAGGCGAGCACCAACTAATTCACCCACCAGTGCTGTCAGATTTGGTGCGATAGTGTTCATCCTGCTTTTTAAATAGTCATACAGCTGTGCTCTGTACTCAGAAAGGGCCAACACTTGATCGCATAGCTCTCTGATATTTAACAGGTCAAGGTCACTGACTTCTGTTCCCATGGATATTACTGCTGCCTCCTTTAGCTGTGTTTCTATCTCTTCATCTGACAATATCTGAAAACAACAGAGATTCTTACTAAACAATTTCATTAATAGGAATTGTAGATCATATTTGTATGTCAATAATCACCTCAGAAAAGTCAAGGTTGACTGCATTAACTCTGTTGCCCATCATCTTCACAAGTTTGGCATACTGTATATTATCAGTAACTATTTTGGTGAGTTCTGGGAAGTGCCAGCCATACCATTCACGAACTCTCATGGCGTAAGTGTTAAGCTCCTTGTCAAGATCATCCAATAATCCAATAGCTTGAATGATCATGGTATCAACCTGTGTAACAGAAACAATAAAAATTTCACTTAACAGGTGGAAATTGTTTCTTTAATAACAAAGACCTAGAAGAATCTTCAATAGTCAAAACTTGCAAGATGTTACATACTATGAATGTTGCAGATGTAAGATAACATATAAACACAAACAGGCAGTCAAATGATAAATAAGCATGAGTACAATACGTAAAATGGTAATTACATGCCAAGCACAAATGATGACGACACAAAAGCCAGAAACACAGCTTATAACAACATGGCAGATAAGATTGCAAGTAGCACCCATATAAGACTCACCTTCTCAGGACTGAACTTTAGCTTATACCTAGACAAGCTGTGGGACAATCCCAAGCTCATTGGACCAAGGTCTTGTGCACCCAACCCAGTTATAAGCTCGGTGAGCTGATTCCTCAGCCCTCTCATCAGCTCCATCACAGCACTATTGTGAAGGCAGTCAATTTTCTGCAACGCAATAAAAATGTAATGAGGGCTGGTCATTCATAAAAAGTAACAAAATGAGAAATACTACTGACCAGCTTTTCTTTTATAGCATTTCCAAGCTTAGAATCAGCAACTGCCAATGTTTCACCCTCACAGTGTTTCTGCAAGAACTTGCGCAGACCCTTGCTAGGCTTGCTATCAATAATCAGGGTTGCCGCGGATAAGGCATCAGATGTGTTCTCAAACTTGTTGAAAGCCTTCAGCTCAACCACCTGCACGAAAGTCCATTTATTATTAGACAGAACAGAAAGCTAATAAAGGTGACGCGAAGAATATAGATAGGACAACCTGTCATGTTTTCTTTTTTCTTTTCTTTTTTTTGCATTTGAAGGGAAACTAATCTGTCAGGGGACATTGTATGAATGATTTCATCATCCATTTGTGTGCATATAATGGGTAATAGCACACAAAAATTTCAGGCGCTTCGTAGCTTGAAATGTGATATATTTGCAACACAACAACTTAAAAACACATTCTGAAAAAATATCCAGACAAGCCACCCTAAGCTAAGTATAAGTTCATATTCTAGTGGCTACAACCAGTGTTCCAACGAAATAAACGAGTTAGATTGATGCCATTTGTTCAAAACGACAAACGCAGAATGTCATGACGTGACAAATCCTACTGAAAATAGTAATCTTTTGCTCTCCGAACTTATGAAGGTTAAGTGAATCACAAACCTTTCTTGCTGAGTCCGACGTCGTGAACTCCTTCCATAGATCCTGCCAACAACAAAAAAAAAAAAAAACACAATGGCAACATTAGCACTGATAGAAACCACCGAGAATACCAAATTCAACATTTCAACCAATCAAAACGAGACTTCAGAAAGAAATCGCAGGGCGTGGTCACTCACCTCAACCTTGTCGAGCTTCCCCTCGTCGAGCACCTTGAACAGGGCGAACCCTGCGGGGGTTTCGAAGAGTACCAACATCTCCGCCCACAACCAAGTCCTCCGATTAACAACAGAAGATAGCCACTCCCTTAACCTGCATCGAACGAAAGCCCGTAGAACCAAATCAGATGAAGGAACACGTGCGCCAACCGAATCGAGATGTTGAGACGGCAGAAACCCTCGAACCTGGGTAGGAGGATTCGGCGGTGGACAGCGCGACGGGAGGCGACGAGGGGGTTTCGCCTGCGGCGGCCGCGAGACGAGAGTGGGGAGGGGTGGGGAAAAGGTAGCCGCCGCCGCAAGGGTTTTAGCTCCGCTAGGGCTTGGGGCCGGAGTAATTTATCGGAGAGGGCAAAGGGGCTCGGTGGCCCATCGGGCCGTTGGCTGGGCGGGACCGTGCCGCTGGACCGTTGGATGGGTTTGTCTGGGGTTTTAGGTTACCGGGACTTGTGCTGCTTGCCTGGGTCGGTCGGAGAAACCAGTGGTAGTGACTCGCGGCCTTGAGAGTTGAGACAACCGATACGAACTTGATTCACAATAGATTTTTTTTTCCACACGAGGTAAGACCCATTCCCATTTCAGCAAACGGAAATAAAGTGTTATACAAGACAGTTCAGAAGGAGAAAGATAGAGAGCTAAGTAGCAACTACTGTGAGAAACCCAGCTAGATGGTTTTCGACAGCAGGCCAGAAGACAGAACCAAAGTTGCAGATATTACAATTATTTTGCATGACAGAAATTAACTCTCCTGCCTGCACACAAACACATCCCCATAAGGCGAGCTGATGTTCAAAAGTCTGTTGTTCTTCCAGAATCAGTTGTAGCTGGGCTCAGTCTTCGTGATCATCCCCTTCATCTTGGTTGGACGCACCGATCGCCACATGTTGTCCACCATCTGACGATTGGTTGATAAAGATTTTGGTCGCCATCCTGAGCATGTTGTTGATTCCTTCAATAATCTCCTCCTTGTTCATGTCTGAAATCAAACCTGTCCAAAATCTCATGAGACTTGCTGCATGGCATATAATTTCTAAAGGGCTTTTCAAAAGTTTTCCCTCAAAGTGTGCTCTCTATTACGGGTTTTCCAAATGGACCAGCAGATTGCTGAGACACCCCAACAGTGTAAAGCCTTGTGGTTTGGCAACCAGATATCACACCAAGACCAACATTGATCTAGTGATGATGGAATGTTATTAGCTCCTACAAATTTGGCAATGACAACCCATATTGTTTTGGCAATGGAACAAGTGAAGAAAAGGTGTTCACAAGACTCATCCATGTCACAAAATTGACATACAGGATCACCATTCCATTTCCTTTTAACTAAGTTGTCTCTAGTTAGAATGGCATTTTTAGATAAAAGCCACATGAAGTATTTGATCTTTCGAGGAATTTTTCCTCTCCAGATTTTCTTGTAGCTTGGGCCATTGTCACCCTGAGTAAGAGTATTGTAAAGTGTTTTTTTTCTTTTTTTATTGAGATTACACAGTACAACGCAGACGCTCAACACATACACACACTCACCCCTATGAACATATGTACGCAAACCTACCCCTATGAGCACCTTTTTTAAGGATTGAGCCAAGAAATCTTGAAGTTCGAAGTCACCACAGGCGCCTCGCTATCGACGGGCACGTCGCCTACCACTAATGCACAGTAAAGGTCCTAGATGGCTAGAGGGGGGTGAATAGCCTATAAAAATTTTATACAAGCTCAACTAAACAAACCGATTAGTATAAAACACGGCGTAAAGCGGTTTGCGCTAGCTCTATTGTCTTGCAAGCCTCTAGTGACAATTCTAAATAAATTCTATGATCTCTATGTCACACAAGAGCTATGTCACTACTCTAACTAGTGAACAATCCTTGTATGGTCCTTATGCTAGCAAGAACAACCTACACAAGCAAGTGCTAGCTCTCTACTCAAAGTAATCTAGCAAAGTAATGCACGAGTGAGAGACTTGTTATACCGACTTGTAGAGGCTATGAACCAATCACCGGGAAGAGGATGAACCAATCAACACAATGAGATGGAGAACCAATCACCAAGACAATGAACAAGTCGATTTGTTCACCCGGAGTTCGCTTGTACACCGACAACTACTCTCCTCACAGTCTTGGCCAACACAAGGATGGTGTTTGAGCTAGGCGGTGCCCTTGCTAGCCTCAACACACCACTCAACAAGTGTGGTACCCAAAGCACGAGCAATGTATTCCTTTGCACTTTGTCTTCCCGACGAGGAGTGCGTAATGCTCTCACAAATCAACCCGAGGTGGCCAAGAAACAATCACCTCTTCTTGCCAACAACTCCACCACTTCACCAAAGCCGGCTAGGAGCGGTGCCTCCAAGAGAAACGGAAATCCACCGTCTCTCACAACGATCTCCAAGTGCCTCTAGATGCAAGAACTCGATGCAATGCACTTGGATCAACTCTTCTCTCAAGAATGAAGCTCAAATCAAGAGTGAGAGAGGGAGGGAGGCTTGCTTGCTTGCTCAAAGGTGTTAGGAGTGATTCAAAATGACCAAGAGAGAGCAAGTGGCAGCCAAGGTGGTATATATAGGCCACACCACGAAATGTGGTGGAAAGGGTGGAAAACACACTCCAATCACCGGTTAGTCCTGGCCGTCCGACAAGCCAAAACCGGCGCTTTGAGCGTCCGGTCGGCGCGTCCGATCGGTGCTTCCGGTCAGCACCGAAGCATCCGTCATCAAGGTCCTGGCCGACCCTAAACTTCCCAAACATGCTCTTGTAACACCCCCCGGTGTTACTATTAATAAAATATGACATGTCATCATGATCATTGCAAAGCATGCATGTTTAGCCCACCATGTGTTGCATTGAACTAAAATAAGTTTATTTTATGTTTGGTTACGTTGTCGGTCGAAAAGAGATCGATTCCTGGTTACCCCCTTGTCGGAAACCCCGATTTGAAACCCTAGTTTGTCCCCTTTTCTTTTATTCAAAATTTATCAAGAATTTGAGGGTGGTCACAAAAGGGAAAAAGGTAGAGTTTTCAAAGTTGAGCAAAGTTGGTATTTTGAGTTTTCAAAGTTTAGTTCAAAATTTTAAAGTAATTTTGAATTCCCACAAAACCCTAATTGCCCCCTTTTCTCTATTTTTGAAATCTAAGCAAAATTTGACAAAACTTACAAAAGCTAGTTGGTAGATCTTGTTGAGATGAACAAAAGATATGTACAAAGTTTTTCAAGTTTCTACATAATTTTAAAAGTAATTTTGAATTCAAATTTCCTACTTTTTGACCCCATTTCAAAAAGTCCAATTTCCAGGCCGAATTTGAAAATGTTCCAATTATGAAATTTGTAGATCTTGAAATTTTAAGCAAACTTTGTTTTTGGAGATTTTTGAGTTCAGTTCAAATTTTGGGAGTAATTTGGAAATTAGGGTTTGGAATCGAGTGTCCGGCCCTATGGCGGGCTGCCACCCACCGCCGCCAACCGCCCTCCTGGGCCGAGGGGCTTAGAAAATATACCCCTCCGACCTCCCCTTCTTATAAATAGGACGCCGAGATGTTGCCCAATTGAAAGCACCGTAAATATTCTTTTGAGTCTCAAAAACTCAACGCCGAGTAGCCCTCCGCCGCCGTTTCTTCCTCGCCGACGCTAAGCTTTTTACTTTTGCATTGTAGTCAATCGGCTCAAGCCCGCATCACCGGGGTTTGTGCAGAGAGCATGGTCAAAAGAAGAAAAGCTAAAAGAAACACTATTCAAACCGGACCGGTCCGTTTGGTTTCTAGTTCCAAACTTTTTCATTTATGAAATGTTTTATTCAATTTCATTTATTTGAATAGTGTCTCGATTTTCCAAATTTCATATAAATTCAAATGCTAGCTCAAAAATTCTAAAAATTTTTGTGTAGCCTTCCCATGAGTATGTCTATCCATGAAAATTATGAAACTTGAATTTTGAATACTTTTGGCATGATTTAAAAATACAAATTTTAATTGAAAAATGCATCTTCCTTGATTTTTAATAATTATTCTATTTATCCAAAAATCATGAAAATTATTTTGACAATGACATGATCTACCACAAAAATTTTGAGCTTGTTTAAAGAAAGTTAAAATATTTATTATTTCATGCTCTATTATTTCATGTGTTGAATAAGTTGTTTTATGTCTTATAACCTAGGGTTTTGGGTGAATTTTGGATTGTTTTGGTGAACCCTAAACCATGCCTTTATCAAGTGGTCCTTGAGAACTCCTTAGGCAATGGTGATGATATCTCGTAGAGTAGTTCAACAAGTTGGTTTTGTTGGATTGCAACTTTATCGTGAAGGAAAGTTGTACTCAAGTGTTTATCGTTTCATGCACTCTCGCGCATCATGTTTATATACACGGCATCATGTAAAGCATATATTATTATTCTTTCGTATAGTGAATGAAGGTGAACGAGAGGTCGTCGATCAAGCTTCCAAGAGGGTTTTCTTGTTGATCCGAGTTCGATTATTGTGATCCATCGTCACGGTCGGGTTATTTCATCAACCAAGGCAAGCCCCGCTCATTTAAACATTCCTTGTGTTTTTTACAAAGCTTGATATCACCTTTGCTTTATACACGCATTAGGTGATAGGAGTTGTGTGATAACCTAATTGATGCATTATCCATCCTTGATTATTTCGATATCTACCTTGATAGCCCGTTTTGGTAAAATGCTTAGAAATGCTTAGCCATGCTAAATTAGTTAGACTTTTTGAGTCAAAATGTGACAAGTCTCTTATGATAGCCCGAATGGGCATTTGACGAACAAGGATGTTATATGATGAAACCATACCGAGATATGGTATTGAATTTGAGACCTGGTCGGGTAATTTGCATTGAGAATGGAGTCTCATAAGTAGTATTTCCCTATGTCGATTAAGGAACGTTCGTTGTAGGCAATGTGGACCGAGACTATGGAACGCACCGCGCCTGAGGTCTTTTGACCAATGGCACGCCTTTTTGCGCCACCCCGCAAAACGATAGTAAGCCCGATCAAATCGGAAACGCATAAACCGCGCGACCGGGAGTGGAGAGATGGCGGGGTAGCGTGTACACTCGTGGGTTAAAGTCCCGATGCCCGTGGGTTAGATTCCCGGGTGTGAGGTGTACCTCGGTGGCGTGGACGCGGTTCCGTTTTTGAGTATCCAAGAAAGGGTTGATATATGCAAGCTTAAGTGCTACATATATCGTGGTGTAAAGAACTCCCAAACGGGTTAATCGATTTCAAATCGCCGTGCTTCTCGGACATGGAGACTCGGTTTCCCCCTTACATCGTAGTTTAAGTATGGAACTATGAAGAGACGGATTAAGTGATGGAATATCCAAGAAGTGTGTGCTCTAGTGTAAGATCACCTAGAGTAGATGAGAAACTAAATTGAGATTAAAATATTGAAAGTAAGGATTCACCACTAGGAAGCTTTTCTCGCAAAAAGAGTCATTGATTCTTGCTAAAAGCCTTACCTTGAATCCTATTAGACCAAAGATTCCCGAAGTCTTCTCCTATTTTTTTAGTCGGGTAAGACTTGTTGAGTACTCCCGTATTCTAAGGGTTTGTTAACCCATGTTGCGGGACCAGTGGTCATGTCTCGCACAGACTGTTGCATGACAATCCATCGGGAGGATAGTGATGATGAGTGAGAAGTGAGACCCGTGGGGTCGGTCTCGTTGAGAGATATGTAATAAATTTTCTGTTACTCCTACTTATATATTGTAAAACTTGTTTTGAATAAATGATTGTAAAATTATTGTAATATAAGTCTTCCGCTGTTTTACTCGATTATTTATGAAAACTGTTGTAATACCGCAATGACCTCGAACGGATCCCGAATAGTTAATAGTACTTTTCGATGGGTGCACATATGTGGCTATTAAAGGTCGTTGAACCGATAATTAGTACATGTGGGCCCTATAATTTGGAAGGTTACAATGCCACGCGCCTCCCGTCCGGCCATCACCGACTCTTCCGAGGTCGGTGGTCCGGCCACGCCAGAAGCTGCGAAAACTCGTTTTTGTCGCCGTTCCTTCGCCTTTGCTCCAAACCGACTTCCGTCACTTGTTTCTTGTTGCCGACACGCCGAAGAACACCTCGGCACCATGTGTTAGCATTTTCAAAACCATTTTCGACAAGGACGGAGTTAGCACTTTAGGTTAGAATGCATGCATATGAGACTTGAACCTAAAGGCACGTGAGGATCGATATGCACGAAAGTTTTCCCTCTTTATAGTACGGCTTATCGATCCTATAACCACCCACACCCTCTATGGTGTCTTGGGTGTGAAATCAAAAGCCCTATGGTCATACCTTTGCCTTGGGACCTTTGATCTCGAAACTCCACCGAGTTGCATGCTTGATCAACTTTTGGATCACCTTGACCCTTCATCCATGATCACAATGCACCAACTCCCACGACGACCAATCTCCAATCTAATCAAACACTTAGCATCGAGAGATTAGTCCTTAGGTGTCACTAATTAGCCAAAACCAAACTAGAGATCTTCAATAAATCCCGAAAAATCTCGAAATAAATCCAGGATAAAGTGTCGCACCCGTGATTTGAACCCCGGGTGGGAGCCCCCAACCAATGGCCTTTACCATTGAGCCATGAGAGAAAACTCCTTTATTTCCAAATTTCCAATATATTATGTCTTTCTCATCAGATAGGCTAAACTTTGTCACATCCTGCATGATCAAGTCCCAGCAAATTTGGAGTTCAGTAGTTAACCATCTCCTAAATGTGATAGCAGATAGGTCAAGTTTAGCCTTTGCTACCATAATATTTTTTTGATTGCACAAAAGATAGCTCGTTAGATTTTCATCTAGCCAACAACACATGCCATACAATCGAATTACATGAAGATGAGGAAATTGCGCTAGTGCGAGTGTCCTAGCCTCCTGGGCCTAGTTAGAAAATATACCCCTCTTGAGATGTTGCACAATTGAAAGGAAAATATATTGTCAAAAAAACTAGTTTGACCTAACTTTTGCATTTCAGTAAAAGTGGGGTTTGTGTAGAGGAGCATGGTCAAAGAAGAAAAGAAAAGAAACATTGTTTGGTTTCTAGTTCCAACTTATTTTGGCTATTAACAACTTATAAAGTACACCAAACACCGTATTGTTTTTCCCCTTGAAAACCGAGATATACAATGATGTTCCATGTTATTTTCATTTCATTTTTTATCTATGATTCTATGAATGGAGTTCTCAAATTGTGGAAATATGCCATGTTCCACAGATAAGATTGCTTAGGGTGATCTTGTGGATCACACACTCGCAAGGGTGTTGTAGATTACATGACCTATATCATCTCAAGGGACAAATTCGATCACTGGAAGATGTGCTATGAGGGTGTGAGGTAAACTACTCAGAGACAAGAGTCTACATAAGGTAAAAAACAGTCCCTATGTGGATTTTGGACGCCTTTGGTTCACAGACACACCTCACCATGCCACGCCGCACATTTTGTGCTATCGTTTCGGTTGCGACCATTTGGTTGGGTAGGTACCACACTTGCTTTGTGCCACAACGTGACCATATAGAGTCGTAGTTCATTTCCGACGCCACACCTTGCCAAAAGCTTGGTGGGCAAAACGGTCGCCGCAACTTTGTCTTGTGCTAGGGTTTGGCACGCATAGAAACAACTTCAGTGTAGTAAAAAAGGTGAACCGTGAGAACATAGGGAAAGGGAAAGGTTCGCTATCGAACTTTGGAAAACGCTTCCTCCATTCGAAATTTTGACTTGGTGCGAACCATAGCAATAAACAACGTGTGGAAATAAAAAGCAAGGACGGGTAACAAGGAGAGGTGACATGGCAGCTCCTTTATGCACCCTATGTCCATATTCGTTTCAACCTGACACCATCAAACTCCACATGAGAGAAACGAACCACGAGAAACCAAACTCTACACTCGAGGTGCCCTTAGACTATCTCCAACAATGAATACTCAAATTTGAGACCTATTCCATAGTTCAGGTATGACACAGTAAAAGACACACACCCAAAATTATTCAATCTCCAACAACCGCACCCAAAAGGTCATCCCTCTGCTCACTTTCTCTCCCTCGCGTCGTCGTTCCCGTCCCTCTCTTCGTACGTCGGCGCGCCTGGCCCATCTCTCCCTCTCCACCCCGCCCCTCCGGATTTGGCCAAGAACGGCAAATCAACGCTCCCTCCCCTCACTCCCGGATCCGGCGCTCACGCCGCTTGAGGACACCGCCTCCCGCTCTCACCGACGAGGTCGCGCCTTCTCTCTCACTACGGTTCGCCTAGCCGTGCCTTGTCGTGCCTAAGGCGGAACTAGCTACACCGGATCCTCACCGCGATGCCCCCGCCGCACCGCCGCCCGCATGCCGAGTGGAGCTCCCGCGCCAGCCTCCGGCTCCGCGGCCCGCTTGCTACGGGCCCACCATTGCAACGCCACATATTTGCCTCGCCTTCTCTCCACTACGCAAATTTGTGTTTGGATGAGCACGGTATGTGCAAAGTGCGTAAGGTGTTTGGGTCGTTTGTTGGAAGCTTGATTTTAGTAGGCAAAACACTGTGTGGAACTTATTTTAGGTTTGGGTCATAGTGAGTCATCTGTTGGAGACAAGTCTTAGACCGATGCCAAATCAGTCGTGGTGCTGATGTGTGAACAAAGATATACCGTTCTTACAAATGCACGATGAATCACGTCAGAAGTACGTCCGCACTGTGTTTCGGTGTAGACGACCAGGCGCCCAATTTCTTTCGCGAAATCATCACTGCTGACGTCACAGGGCTCCCGCAGGTTCCTCTGCTCCCGAGCTGTCAGCTGTCCCATCACCACCAACGGAAGCATCTCCCGCCCGGTCGCACAGCAGATCTTCCCGCCAGACAGGTGCACCTCCTCTCCTCTCTTCCCGATCCCCCGTCCCGTCGCCGTCGCCGTCGAACCGTGGCGAAGTTGCTGCTCCTGCCTTTTGTCCTTTCCTCACCCCTCCCCTACGGCCGGCCCTACCCTCCCGGCCAACGCGACGCCTTCTGGGCCTGGCTCTCCTCTCCGAAAACGACCGGCCACACCTCCGGCCGGCGGCCGTCGCAGGCAGGCATCGCTCCTCGCCACGCCCGACGGACGGGGCGGCGCGTAGGTACAACGACCTCCTCCCGCGTGCCTCTGCCAATTGCCATTGCCATCACGTCGTCGAGAAACAAAAAGGAGCTAGAACTCGCGCAAAAAGATCACGAGTCGCGCGCTGTGCCTGAACTGCCTGTGCTGTGCGGGTCACCACCACTCACCGGTGACCGACGTACACCCGATGCGGCGGTGACAAGGTAACCGACGAGCTGAGATCACGGGACACCTGTCCAGTCCAGCGGGGCGGGCCGGGGAGTCGGCCGAGCAGACAAGTAGCAGTAGCCCCTCAGCCCTCTCTGGCTCTTTCGTCCTCGTCGACGTCGACGTCGACCGTGGCGCCTCCCTTTCAGGCCGTCCCTTTCCGCATTTACGGAGCTCACGCTTCTCGCTCCGGTCCAGTCTCCGCCCCCTTCTTCTTCTTATCCCCCAGCAAGCAAAGCCCCGTCCGTCGGGGCCGGCAAACGGAAGCGAAACAGGGCCCGTCTCTCCCCGCATCTCATCCTCAAGCTCAGTCTCACGATCGATCCAGTAGTAGTTCACTAGCGCTTGTCGTCGCGAAGTCCAACGCCATGGGTGAGGGGGGTGAGGACGACCAGCGGAACCAGATGCTGGGCGCAGCGGGCCGGGACCATGAGCCGGACCGGCGCCCATGGGAGGAAGAGGCGGCAGCTGCGGAGGCGGAGGCGAAGGAGGCCAAGAAACCCGCGCCCGGCGCTGGCGACGTCGACGTCGACGTCGCCGGCACGGAGGCGAAGGCCTGCGACTACTGCGGAGCCGCGGCGGCGGCGGTCTACTGCCGCGCCGACTCGGCGGGGCTCTGCCTGCCGTGCGACCGCCTGGTGCACGGCGCCAACGGGGTGTGCTCCCGCCACGCCCGCGCCCCGCTCTGCGCCGACTGCCGCGCCGCGGGGGCCGTCTTCCGCCGCGCCTCGTCCTCCGCCTTCCTCTGCTCCAACTGCGACTTCGGGAGGCACCGGGATGGCGGCGGTGACCACCCGCCGCTCCACCACGACCGATGCGCCGTCCAACCCTACTCCGGGTGCCCCCCGGCGAGCGAACTCGCGGCGCTCCTTGGGGTGCCCCTCTTCGACAAGCCGGCCGCCGAAGATGGTGCTGCTGCCTGGTGGAACATCTGGGAGGAGCCCCAGGTGCTGAGCTTGGAGGATCTCATCGTGCCCACCACGCCTTGCCATGGATTCGAACCTCTCCTAACGCCGTCCTCGCCCAAGGTAGTACCAATGCCGCCGCCTTGCTCTCACTGCCCCGAAATTTCTCATTTCTCTGATCTAAATTCTCGACTGGTTATCCGATGCACAAGAACCGGAGCATCTCGCCGGACGGCAAGCTGAACGAAGAAATTCTTCGGCAGCTGGGGGCGCTCGCAGAGTCAGATGCAGGGGTGCAGGCATCAGCAGCAGGTCGTGAGGAGGCAGAGCAAGCTGGTGGAGATCAGTTCCCTTCTTGGGCGTCACCACAGTATGCCACTGGACATGGCAATTTTGGAACAGAGAACAACCATGAGGTTGCAACCATGCCTACTCCTGTTTACGAGGTTTGATCCGTGGACTTGAATCTCTTCTATGACTGATTACCCCCGTTTTTACAACTTAAAACTATGGATGTAGACATGTAGTCAGGATCTTTCACTGCATTTGTTCACACCCATTGAGGACGCATTGAGGGGCAGCATCGTTCAGATATACCCAGACAAGTTAAGTGTCTGAAGCATTTCCATTTGAATGGCAGAGACCATAGATGGCATATTCTACAACATATATAATATATTCTCAAAACATGCTTTGCACTAAGTCATACCTATCTGATGAGGCATATATATTCTGAAACTGCCTAAGTCTCATGACTTCAGCATACATCTCCCCGGAGGAGGTGGAGTAAGGAAGTGAGCGTAGTTAAGAATTTGTGGGATGACTGAGCAGCGAGTACCCATGCTGTTCACAAACTATGGATGAAGTCAGTACTTATAGGAAGTTATGAAAAATCTTGTTATTCGCAAAACGTGTGGTTTCTTCACACTGGATAAAAATTTCCAGTAATTTTTTGCCACAGCATCAATCAAAATTCAAAACCTATGCCAAGGGAAGATAGTGTCTGAATCATGTCCTCTTGCATGGCAGAAACCATGCGTATTCTTCGTCATATGCTCAACACACTTTCCATTGAGTCATAATTATCTTGATGAGGGATATATTCTGAATCTGAGGTTTCTGGTGTTAACAGCTCGACCCAAAACTTTGGAATCAGAAAGAAGTCACTGTAGTTAAGAATCTTGCAAATTCCATTTGGATATCTGGAATAAGATCAGAATAGTTGCTTATGATATATTGATACGGTTCTATTGCTCCCTTTTTCTCTTTTCTGGCTATACCATCAAAAAATTCGATAACTAAACCTGAAATAATGATTTGATAATGCCATAGTTCCACACCTTGTTCAGGAAGTAGTACTGATACCTGCTATGGTTGAACTTAGTCATGAAAAAGGAGACTAAAGTCTTAGTATAGGGTGTAAAATCAAAGAGCTCTGGAAAACATAAATGTACAATTGTTCTCAGTGCTCATACTTTATACAGAGTGCTTACTTATTCTCAGTGCTCATACTTATATACACAGTTTTTTTTTTTTTTTTTTTTTTGGCTGACAGAATGGCAGATGGAACAACTGTGATTTGGATGCCCTAAATGATGCATGCAAGGTCGAGGTCACATATGATCAGGTTCCAGTCAGCTCAGCTGAACCGTGCTTGTCATCATTTGCTCCATTGTCGGAAATCTGCCCCAGCATGAGCAATGGTCACAGTATGGAGGATAACCACCAGGCTAATCCTGGCGTTGGCATGCCCATGGAAGGTCTACCCAGAAGGACTGGCTTTGATGTTGTGCCTTGCCCTGATCGTGACTCGGTCATTTCACGCTATAAAGCGAAGAGGAAGACAAGAAGGTGAGATATATGGATATGCCATGGCATGATCATTGTTTTCCCTGACAATTTTTCTTGGTATGGACCAACTTTGAGTGGTAACTTCTAATGTCATAGCTGTGCTTTCATGGAACTCCTGCAGATTCGACAGGCAGGTCCGTATGAGTCGCGCAAAGTTCGTGCTGATGGCAGGTTGAGGATCAAGGGGCGTTTTGCAAAGGCAAACCAGACATGAACCAAATTTGCAATATGCTAAGCATCTTCAGGCACGAAGAAGAAAATCTATTAGGGGCGATTCCGAGATTATAATAATGCATAAATGTGCCAGAATTTTGTTTGCCTTCAGTTCAGTAGCTGATAACCATAGCTTCATATACAGTTGAATGATTTGTGTATATTGCTGTCATGTGACTAGTGGCTACACTACTTTGAGAGATCAAACACCTGTATATAGTCTACACCTACATACTATGTAATTATGCCTCTATGTGATTAGCTTGGAATGATGTAAATGTGGAATCTGTTAAGACGAATTATCCATATTATGTGGTGTCGTTTTCTTTCGACAATTTAACACATTTAACAATGGTGGAATGGTATTTTCAGTGTTTACTGTTTAGGAACAAGTGGGCGAAAACATATATACTGCGTGCAGACAAGATTTCAGCTTCTTTGAATCAAAATTGGTTCAAGACAAACAAAATTTCTCTTCCTTCAAATTAGACAATCATCAATCATAATCGAATCGCATGGTTTGCAATCGAATCAGACAAGATTTGAGTTGTGAATTTGGTTCAAGACAAACAAAATTGCAAATTAGACAATCATCATACTATGGTAAATCGAATCGTTGTGTTTGCAAATCATCAGAAGCTCACCTTTTACAAGTACATTGTCGGCATAAAATTTACAAGTTCCTTTCTCCCAGAAAGAAACTGGCAATGGAGAAGGCCTAGAAGATGGTCTGCTCGCCGAGCTCCTGTCCCGCCATCCCTTCCCTAATCACTCTTTGGAAGAACTGCTCGAGCGTGTCCTTGCCGTAGCTCGGCGTCTTCTCGTCGCTGTACTCTCCGGTCTCCGGGTCCAGCAGCAGCATGCTCTCCGAGGCATAGTACCTGCCAATCTTGCCGAACTCGGCGGCATCCTCCAAGCCCGGGAACAGCTTGGCCAATCCATCGAGCACCCAGATGACGGCGTCCATGATCTGGATGGGCACCTTGACGAACTTGGGCTCGCGCCCGAGCAGCTGGAACAGCATCTCCCCCTGCTCCAGCGGCGTGAGCGCCTTCCCCGGCCCGCCGATGGGGAGCACCTTGTTGGCCTTGTCCTGGTCGTAGATGCAGTCGGCGATGAAGGCGGCGAGGTCCTCCTCGCTGATGGGCTTGCACGCGCAGAGCTTGCCGTCGCCGAACATGACGTACGGCTGGCCATTCTTGACGATGTCGACCTGGCCGCCGAGGCTCTTGAAGAAGGCGGTGGGGCGCACGACGCTGTAGGTGAAGGCGGGGTCCCGCGCGGCCTCCGCGGCGAGGTCCTCCTCGAACCTGAGCTTGGCGCGCTGGAACTCGAGGAGCGGCTTCTGGACGCAGATGGCGGAGAGCAGCACGAAGTGGGCGGCGCCGAGCCCTCGCGCGGCCTGCAGCGTGTGGAGCGTGGCGCGGTAGTCGACGCGCCACGAGTCACGCACCCCGCCGCCGCGGCTGGCGAGGCAGCAGACCGCGGCGTGGACGGGGCCGTGCGGGGCGAGGTCCGCGAGCAGCGCGGCCGGGTCGGTGACGTCGGAGAAGACGACCTGGGCGGGTGCGAGGTCCGCGACGACGTCCTCGGGGAGTTGCGGCCCCGGATGCCGCTCCGGGGCCGCGCCACCGCGAGCACGCGGTGGCCACGGCGGAGGAGCTCCCGGACGACGTAGCGCCCGATGTAGCCCGTCGCGCCCGTGACGAGGACCGTGGTCTCCGAGGCCGGAAGCGCGCGGAAGGGCTGCGCGGCCGCCGGCGCGGGCGCGGGCGGTGAGGCCGCGGAGGAGGCGAGGAGCGGGCCCCGGACGCGGCGTCGGGTGGCGGTGCCGGGGAAGGTGAGGAGGAACCGGGGAGCGGGGCGGGTGGACGTCCGCGTGGATGGTGCTGGTGGGCTGGGAGGCGGGAGGATAGGAGGAGGGCCGCCATGGCAGTGGCGCTGGCCGCCGTGGCCGGGGGTGTTGGACGGAACGGAATGCGGGAGGCGGAGCGGCGGGCGACGTGGACAGAGTGCGAGGAGGTGGGCAGCGTGTGTGGCGATGGCGGGGGTGGGGAATCCGGTGGTGTGATCCTGGTCCGGGACACGCACGGCGAGCAGAGCAGGGCAACGGCCAACGGATGGATCACATCAGATCAGCTGCGGGGTCGTTTCACCCCATTTTTTTCGAGAAGACAGAACAGAAGGCGGGGGCGAACATGGCATTGTGATTTTCCTTGTGATTTTGGGCTCAAACCTTTCTCGGCCCATGGGCCGGTTGGCAATCGAGATTCCCACCATAAAAAGTGGCCCATCAGAGTTCAGTGTTCAGAATCCTTTCTCAGCCTATGGGCCGGTTTGCAATCGAGATTCCCACCACAAAACGTGGCTCGTCGGCGTTCAGCGTTTAGAATCGCAATAAAACCGGAACGCAGCGGCTCTTCCCTTCTCTCAGCAGAAGAAACCCTAGCCGCCGCCCGCCGCCCGCCGCCCGCCGCCGTAGGTTGAAACCCTTTACCTGTTGCCGCTGTTGCAGCTTCTTTCGATCTTCGTCTCTGAATTAGCTTTTCTGTATCCTTTTTCGCACCTACGGGTCGCCGTTTTCTTGCTTCTGTTGTTTTTCCCTGTCGATTCGTTTTTTTCAATTCGGTTTGTTTTCTCTCGTTTTCCCCTGTTGATCCGTTTTCACTTTTCAGCGGGGTTGGAGTCCTCTCGGTTTGTTTTCTAAATAAAGCCGAAAAAGCTTCGTATGATCCGCAAACGCTTATTTTGCTTCCCATCATTTGTTATTCTACTAGCGTGGGTGCTGGATTTTATTTAAGGCTTTCGTTGCCGGTGATGACAGCGTATGGCATGAGTCTCGATAACTATTTTGCGCTTCGGGCAATCTCTTGCCCGGGTTATCGGGGACGAAGATTAATGTGCCAAAATGCTAATCTGAGGCCACATATACACTGCTTTTTATCCTTTTTTCCCCCAAAAAATTGGGGGAAATTGTTTGCCCCAAAACTGAATTTTGTACTCGACTGAATTCTACTGTCAGTCTTTACGACATCAGTCGGTTAAGGGCTATCGACCTCAAAAAGGTGGGTGTGTTTGGATCCTGTGTTTGGTTGGAATGCTTGTTTTTCATGTTTGCTATCATGCTGCTGCCGGCTCTAGCTCAGAAGTATACCATTACTCAAGTAAATCAAAGCAAACTTTTTATTTAACTGGATTAAGAGGAATAACAGTCTACTTCTATGGGTTTAGAGATTACAGTCCATCCACAGGTAGCAAGTTTGCAATCATGCAGATGGCTCATGGCCAAGACCCATAAAGATAACTAACGTCTGGTTCGACGTTCGACCTATGGATGAAAAAAAGGTGCTAGATCAGATGCTATAATGCCTATGTTTCTACTGCTGTCTACGGCATAGCTTCATTGTTCGAATACACAATCTGACCCAACCGCATCAGACCTCATATATCACAGTGAAGTAAGCTTGCAAAGTCGCAACGTGCGATCTGACAAAACTATGGGATGGAAGAAAAGTGATTCCCAGAATGCGACAATGCGGCAGGAAGTACGTATGGTGGCATCATCTCTATTGTTCATTGTTCATAGGCTCATAGCTGAAATTTAATGACTTTGGGTGTTATTGATGCCGTATGCCAACGTTGTTGTTGCTTTTAGTGGAACATTTTAATAAAAATAAAATTAAACTTAGTTGATGTCCACGAGTTAATTAGTTGAATTCATTCATTTGGATTTGTTGTCCTCTAATTGTGCCTGCGTTTATGTCTCCTCTTGGACCCTAGGGTGAAATTCGTATGCCCATTCTTGTTTTCTCAAACTCTATGTTACAATTAAGTTTGATTTGATTTGATACGCTTTTTGCGTGCATTCTTGTTTCACTCTTCTCCTGTTCTTTATGCACAAAAACCTTACCTTTCACTTGTCTCTGAAAGGACCGAATGGCCTAAAAAGAAATGTACTCCCTCCGTCTCAAAATAATTCATCATGTTTAAAAATGCGCATGTTTTTGCCATTTCGTCTTATTCAAATTATTTATACAATTTAGAAAATAAATAAATTATTATTAAAGTATCTCTAATAATAAAATAAGTCACATCAAAATGGAAGATGTTTATATAAAAAAATTGAATAAAACGGCGAGCAAAAATAAACATGATATCTTAAAGTCAATCATTATTTTTGAGGCTAGGAGTATTATTTTTCTGAAACTCTCTTTAGTACTATACTCAAGTTTCTACAAGTCTAGTACGAGCTTCATACGTTACCTTTTTTTGTCAAAAATTGGCAATCACGTTAGAGTACCTTTCATTTTCGCACTGCAAACTCTCTTTTGCTGGCCCTAAGAAAGTAACTATACTCAATGGATCGTTTCTAACAAGTCTAGTACGAGCTTCATACGTTTTTTTTGTCAAAAAATTGGCAATACCTTTCATTTGGATGCACTGCAAATGCACATGCATGATGATCGGTTGCTGGCCCTGAAGAAAGTGGAACTTTCTAGTCGTGCTCAAGCAATGGATCGGAGCTGGCGGCGAACGAAATGACCACAGGCACGGGGGTCTTCTTGCCAGAAGAGAAGCTTTTTTTTCTTCTGAAACAAAACAAAAGCAAGCGAAGGGACCGGAAGGCACGGGGGACGTGCTGCCAAACTACTCGCTCCGTGGCCTCTGCATCCGTGGCCTCTGCACCCGGCTCTTTCTCGTGCGCCCCGTAGAGCAAAAAAAGGGCAAAGCTCCACGCCTTTCGCTAACCAACAACTCCAAGTCCTCGTAGCCACCAAATTGAGGCCGTGCCTTTGTTTTTTTTTTTTTTGGAATTAGGTTGTGCCTACTGTAGCTGGTTGCAGCTGGTTTTCATATGAGATTAATTATTTATCGCATGAGCATTTATTATGGACTTGAGAGTTCATAGTGTTTGAGGTTAGATCAAGTCTAATTGAATATAGCAAAATTAGTTGTTTTTAATATTGGTATATGAGTACCGCAAAATAAATTGTACATACGGATGACTATTGGGCGTGGCCAGCCGTCCAAGAGAAAAGGAAAAGATTGATCGATCCATGGATCGATGGAAGGAAGCTTGCGGATGTGGATCGCTACGCGTGCAGGTCGGTGTCTACTCTCCCAAAATGAAGACCAAACCTTCCACGCCTCTTTCACCCATACGTCTCAATCCATTCCATGCCCTGCGCCTGCCTGTGGCATCATACGAGTATATGCTGAATGATGCATGAATTGATGATAAGGCTTCAACTCAAGGCCATGTACTCTAGTATAGGGATGTTTGTCGAGAGAGAGAGAGATAGAGAAAAAAAAGAAAAACATTGATCTGCTCATTCCGTCGTAAACGTCATCAGAAGTTGCAGGTCGATCCGGATATGCGTCTGACGCAACGGTAGACCACCACCGGATGAGTGCATGCTACTACTAGGAACGCTCATCCCATGCCGCAGCTGCTGGACTGGACAGGTCCCGAGATGTCAATTCCAGACATGTATCCACGTCGACATCGATCTCAATCACGTGTCACTATAACGTTGACTCGATCATCCGTTACTAATAAACATGTGACACCGGGCAAAATTCCTCTTCTTACTAATAATAAATAAAATAAAACTATGTTGATAAAGTCATACTCGTTTTTGAGCATGGCATGTACAAGTTTTTCGTAAATTCATAATGGTCGGCTGTGGACGGTGGGTGTGGGTCCTTGTTTACTTACTACGCGGAGCAAGGCGGTTGACTCGACGGTTATGCGTGTTGTGGTGTCCGCTACAACTACTAGCCTATGCAGGAGTAACTGCCAAACTGCTATAGTATTTTTTTTTTTTTGAATTTTGTAATTCGATCAACCGATGACGCCGATGGGTTCGAGAGTGAGTCCGAGACCGAGACTTGCATGCTCGCGTTGCGTCCCATTAATTCCGATCATCAGACACCATGATCGATCGATCCTTCCTCCTCCTCTCCCCCATCGCTTTCATTCAGATCCATCCACGCCGATTCCTTTTTCTCCGCGCTTGATCCCCTACATAATTTCTCGGGCCTTCTCGGGCCCTGCTACGTACCTTGCCGTCCATACAAAATCAAAAAATTGCTCATCTTATCTTGTTACTACTACCGCGCCCGATCCTTGGTTACCTCCCTCACCGTCCATGATGATGTCAAGTGAGCTAACCAAATCCTACCTGTCCTATCCAGGTGAACCACGTGGCCGATATCCATGCATGCTACTATAAACGCTGTCAGGATCCTGTACCATGTCAGATTTTTTACATTCCAGACACGGTTAGATGGTCATTAGTGACGCAAAAAAAACTAAGGGTCCGTTTGAATGCAGCCATAAGTCAGTTTCGCTTTATGCCCCTATAATCTGTCCGGAAGGAATTTGGTTGAGGCCTGTTTAGTTGCTACTACAGGAACTCAAAAAGTGCTACAGGTCCTCATCACATTAAATCTCTTAACGTATTTTTAAAGCATTAGATGTAGGTAAATAAAAAAACTGATTGACAGTTTGGCTAAAAAGTTCGAGACGAATCTTTTAAGCCTAATTAGTTCATGATTGGATAATAATTACCAAATACAAACGAAAAGTGTTATAGCCCAACCTAAAATATTTCACCAACTAAACACACCCTGAAGCCCTGGACAACAGATGTCTTCCCTAGCTAATCCCTAGGCAACCAAAATCGAATGGCTGTTGCAGCTATATACTACGGCATCTTTGTGGTGGGATAATTTTTTTTAGATGTGCCTGCGCGTTACTTGAACTATGTATGGTTCATGATAAAAATGTTAATTTGTTATACATGGCTACATTCAATTGTTAAGGATAGCAAATGAGACGAAATTTATATAGTAGGATGCGTTTTATCAGATAAAGCAAAGATAGTAAAAAGGCTTGATTGTTGTTGTTTATAGCTAGAATAAAACCATATTTGGTTCTCATTGTATTCATAATTCTAGATAGGGAAGTAGAATACCGATCTCATATAACGATGATTATTGCCATTGTATATTGAGAACCTCCAAATCATAAAGGTCGAACTCTAAAACTTCATTATAAAATCCAATATTTGGATCACATTTTATCATTTTTCTATCTTTTTTTCCTTCAAGATCCAAAAGGGCTAAAGTAAGTGTCATAGGGTGGTGATTAAGTGATGGCATTGACAAGTTATTATGGCCTTGTTTAGTTCCCAAAGTTGGGAGGAGCTGGAATTTCAGTGGCGCTTTGTAACATTTTGTTTGTATTTATGAATTATTGTCCTAACATTGGTTAATTAGGCTCAAAATGTTCGCCTCGGAAAGTATTTGAAACATATGCCGACATTTTTGATGTGACGGGGAATCTTCTTTTTCATAGTGCAAAAACCTTCTTTTTGGACCCCAAGTTGGGGAACTAAACAAGGCCTATGTAGCGGAAAGGAATTATATGCATTTGCTATTTCCTTTGTTTTTATTTACTATCATACTATGTTTACCCTAAGTTAAGCATTTATATCTTTGGCAAATTTTTTAAAGAAAAATATAGATTTATTGTGGCAAATTTATATCTCTAGACTACTAAGCAATAATACACATACTATAGATGTTGCGAAACTATAATAATATATTCTTCACGAATACGCAAACTATTTGCGTATCGTTATATTGAGACAAACATATAATGTGCTTCTATTGAGCACCAAAGAGGTCAACAAAACACAACTATAGTTGGACCATCCTAGTAGAAGAACTCTAGATCGATATTACATAAAAGAAACAACCAATACCGACGCAATGATGCGACCTAGGTGGTGACCTTGCGCCTTCACGGCCGAACGGTCGGGGAAGAGCTCCTCCAAATAGCGCATCGTCCGCAGTGATCATCGCCAAAGAGCTAATCATACACCTCTAGCCCCGACACGGATGGCGCCGATGGCCCCTTTGTGAAGCCCATATACTACATGATCGGCGCCTCAACTAGCTTGGAAGCATGTACTTCGAGATAAGGGGTGAGCCAACAATTGCCTACTCCGCCACGACAACAAGGGTTTAGCAAGAGGCCGCTTTGGAGGCTCGTAGATAAGTGGAGAATTCCTCCTACGTGTCACCTTGTTGATGAAGACGCCGAGGCGGCATTTGGTGAAGTTGTCGACCTCACTCGTGTAAGTGTCTACCATCGGTGAACTGGGCAGTCCAGCTACCTTCGGTGAGCCCACGCCTAATGAATGCGCGGCGCGGAGGGGGTGTCCGCAATGCGCATGTGTCTACTACCGGGTCCTCACCCTTCACCGGGGTGCCGCCCGTCGGGGGTATCTTATGGTGGTGGTGGGGGGTGGGGGGCACCGTATGTGACACACCAAGCTTTCGAGAGAAGGCCACGTGAGATCCAACTTCCGACAAATGAGGTCGCAAACTCCTCCCTCCAACATTGTGTCCTCCATGAGGTCGTAACCATGTGTGGCGGAGCATGTGACATGTTTTCACCGTGAAAATATATTTGACTTAAGACATGACATGTTTCCATTGAGAAAATAAAATGTACATAATAATGATATAAATTGTTTAGAGATAAAGGAAGCATAAACTTTCATGTGTGTCGTAGGTAGCTTTAATGAATAATTATTAATTTACCTCAAATAAATGAATCATTGTTAATTAATAATTTCAATATGGAAGCAAATCCCGTTCTCAAACGGGTGGATTGCGGTGGTCAATTGCTTGGATTTGATACGGTTGACTTGATGCGGCAGCGTGGATGTTCGTACGTACACTTGGACGGGCGAGATCGTGGGTGACGTGGCAGCGCATATCGAATCGAACGGCGGAATCGCGGGCGAAGCGGAGAAAAATCTGAGCGGCTTTGTGGGGACGTGGCGGACAGCGGACTCCCGAATCCTCGCGGGGCACCGGGCCCTCGGCCCCCGGCCCAGGCCCTGAAGGCCCGGGCAAGCGGCTATATATGAGATGGAGATGAGCCGGGGCGGTTTGCCAAGCAAAAACACGGCAGCAGTTCTCTCTAGTCGATCTCGATCGCGGGGGCAGTCAGTGCACGCACAACTCGTTCTTCTCCTCTCCTCTTCTTCTCTCTCTCTCTCTCTCGCATCCTTCACGGGGGCGATCCGCCGCCCAGGAACCTAGCAGTCGAAGGACCAGCAAGGAAGGGGGTGCGCGATGGTGTCCGCCGTGCTCCGGACCATCCTGGTGACGGGCGGCGCCGGGTACATCGGCAGCCACACGGTGCTGCAGCTCCTGCAGCAGGGCTTCCGCGTCGTCGTCGTCGACAACCTCGACAACGCCTCCGAGGTCGCCCTCGTCCGCGTCGCCGAGCTCGCCGGCCACAACGGCGCCAACCTCGTCTTCCACAAGGTGCGCGCGCACTCTACGCGTGATTATTGATTGCTTCATACCCTTGCCGGTGCCAGTTTCGTTTCATCACAATTTCATTTCATCCTACCGAGATTTTTAGTTAGTTTTTCCCCCAGATGACTTGCCGAAGTTCCATTGTTTGTATCGTCGTCGTCTCGATAGAAATTTTGGGGTTCGATGATTCTGATGATGGAATTTTATATTAATTATTTTGTTTAATCATTTTTTTCGTTTACACAAACTAGTAACGGAATTCTCGAGTCTTAATTAATTTATTCCTTTGTTTCGTTTTCATCCATTTTTTGATTTCCTACACCAAAATCAAAACGAATTTATGGACAAAAAAGAAAAGGACAGATGTTGATTTGTGGGGCGGTTTTTTTTTTTCCTGTTTTGGTTGACATGGCCCAGGCCCTCCCATGGCGGTTAAGGACCATTTTCTTCTACGTCTAGTTTAAGTTGAAAGCACACAGCTAGCTCTAGCTGTCTGTCCATGGTCACATACATACACCAGCACACTACCCATCATCCATGTCCATGTATCTGTATCGGTAAGCAGGCGAGTTTTTAGAGGGGCATTCCATTTCTATAACCTGAACATGATGGTCCGCGTCGAGTGTCGACGCCGTTTCGTTTGGTTTCCGTAGCAATCTGGACGGCAAAGCGCCGGCCACCAATCTGGACGGCAAAGCCCCGGCCGCCCCCGGCCGCCGGTGTTTCCCTCGCGTTGACGCGGCCGCGTGACGCGACGGATGCGTGCCCTCCTCTTAGTGGAAGCTGGGAATGGTAGACCACAACCACATACACGCCACGCGTTGCTTTCTTGTTTCGTCTCTCTTTTCTATCCATCCCTCTTGTTCCTTCCCCTCACAAATTCCTTCTTTGTTCTACACTAAAAAATATAAATAAAAAAATCAGAACAGAACGCGTCGTCGTGCCGGCATCGCCTCGTTCTGCTCTGCCTCTCAGCCCGCGGAGATCCATAGGGTCGGGTCAACCGTTAGCCTACTTCCAGTCCGACGGCCCGTGCGCGCAGCCAAACCTGAATTGAACCTGACCTGCCTAACTCCAATCATCCATCCGTTCCATTCCATTCCACTGTTGAATGTTGCGTGATTAGCGCCTAACTGTACTCACCTCCCCGCCCACAACTTAATACATCGCTCATCTCGCCAATTCTCCACATTCATATTTCCATTAGTTCATTCGTCATAGAGAAAAAGTACTATGTACTGTATATACCCATCTGTGCATTTTGTTTCGAACGAAACTGTCTTTCTGCATTACGCACGCTGAACTTAAACTGCCCTTCTAATTAATACTGCTTCTGCCTCTGCAGGTTGACCTTCGCGACAGGCACGCTTTGGAGGAAATCTTCTCGTCCCACAGGTAACCAACAACGCCATTTTTTCCCTTTCCAATTCCCAAATGATCGAACCAATCGCATGGCAGGGACCCAGTTCAATGTACCTTCACTAGTAGTTACCTTGTTTGCCATGCATTTTATTTACGGGTGGCATCTCGAATGTTCCAGCAGCATACTACACAACGACAGCTGCTCAATAAAGCACCCCTGCTCTAAACTAGCAGCTAAGAGTTTTGTGGTTCCCAACAATCACCACTAATGATTTGCAGTTAGCACGCCACTAGTAGTTTATTTATTCGTATCAGATGCCAGTATGCCACAAACCACCTCTGCTGTTTGTTTTGTTACACCACGACGTGCGTGGGAGCCTGCCAATCAGTTAACTGTTGCTGTACCTGCCTGCCGAATCTGCCGTTTTGCTTTGCATCTCCTGAGGTGTCAAATGATTGGATTCAGTTTAATTGACTTGAACTGATTCCTGGCCTGCTGGAAAGCAACCTGTTTCTCATAGTGCCGGTGCTGCATGTATGTCTTGATTCGCAGCAAACCACAGCTCAGCTTAGCTAGGAAGGCTAGCTTCTGTCTCTGATGTTCACTTTCTTGGCGCCGCCAGGGGTTGTTGGTCACTAAAATATTTGTCAGATTCCGTTCGCTGCTGGCTAAACACGGTTAATTTGAACTGTGGCTGCAGGTTTGAGGCTGTCATTCACTTTGCTGGGCTCAAAGCTGTTGGCGAGAGCGTGCAAAAGCCCCTGCTTTACTATGACAACAACCTCATTGGCACCATCACCCTTCTCGAGGTGATGGCGGCAAATGGCTGCAAGAAGGTAACAGGCATACTTGCCACTTTTAATTCACACGAAGCCATCTTATCTGCCCCTGCATTTTGGGCACTCATGTTTGCTTGCTTTACAACTTGTTTCTGTTGGCGTCACCTACTTTGCATTGCACATCTGCGTGCCCCTTGCTGGGGCTCACAGGATACCGGTGTCCTAGTTTGCCTGTGGACCAGGTGTGCCCCTGGCCTTTTCGTTGTCTGCCAGCCAACTTGTAAATTTGTGTCACGGAGGAGTCATGCATCATGGATTCTGTCCGTGACGAAATCTTCAATGCGATGGTTCCAGATTCTGCTGCTTGTGTCTCGGCCATCTATCCGTCTAGTGTTTTCTGTTCCCTAGTGCTAATGTGCTGCGACTATAGTTTTATGGTGCAATACGGGTGCAAAATGACTATCCTTGCTCCCAACAGGATAATTATTCTTGTTTGATAGTACCTCAGCATTTTTCAACTCAGAATCCATTATCTCGCATTAATACAGCAGGAGCCTGAGTAATGTATGGATCACCGTCAGTCTCTGCAAAGCTAACTGAACATGTTTCCTTGTCGTTACAGCTGGTGTTTTCATCATCTGCAACTGTCTATGGGTGGCCTAAGGAAGTACCATGCACCGAAGAATTCCCACTCTGTGCCACCAATCCCTATGGGCGCACCAAGGTTCCTTTTTTGTCTTAAAATTTCTTGGTCCAGTACTCCCGTTTGCTGTTCAATGGTCATCTACTAATTACATATAAAATGTATGATGATACCGTGCTGCAGCTTGTGATTGAAGACATCTGCCGTGATGTTCACCGTTCAGACCCTGATTGGAAGATCATACTGCTCAGGTACTTCAATCCAGTTGGTGCTCATCCAAGTGGATACATCGGCGAAGATCCCTGCGGTATCCCAAACAACCTGATGCCCTATGTTCAGCAAGTCGCTGTTGGGAGGTTACCTCACCTCACAGTCTATGGAACAGACTACAATACAAAAGATGGAACAGGGGTACGTACTCTATTGCTTGTGCTGTTCTGTTATTGCCTAATGGTAGGTAGTCCAGAAACTCACCCATTACTGATCTATATGTTGCTTCTAAAAAAACTGTCAGGTGCGTGATTACATCCATGTTGTTGACCTGGCTGATGGCCACATAGCAGCCCTGAGGAAGCTCTATGAAGACTCTGACAAAATAGGTTGGTTACCAATTGTTGATTCTAAACTTCATGGACAACTCAGCTGTTGGAGTATTCAAGCAACCAGCTAACGCTGGCTAATGATGCGATGCTCATCTATTGGTTGTAATGCATGTAGGGTGTGAAGTGTACAACCTGGGGACAGGAAAGGGGACATCAGTGTTAGAAATGGTGGCTGCATTCGAGAAGGTTTCTGGGAAGGTAAAATTAAGTTTACTTACTTGAACCATCGTGCATGCAGCCAACAAATGGATCCTGTTTCGTTCATCCAACTGATTATCTGACTGGCTGATTCTGTACAGAAAATCCCTTTGGTGTTTGCTGGGCGGAGGCCTGGAGACGCAGAGATCGTCTATGCCGCAACTGCTAAGGCAGAGAAAGACCTGAAATGGAAGTAAGTATGCTTGCTATTTCTAGTTGTGGTTTATATGCTGCTGGTGCTGGTTGTTGTCATCTCCCGATCCTTAACGAAAACATTATTAAAATTTGCAGGGCAAAGTACGGCGTCGAGGAGATGTGCAGAGATCTGTGGAATTGGGCAAGCAAGAACCCATACGGCTATGCTGGATCACGCGACGACAGCAAATGAATCAATCATCCTTCCATCCATCCGGCAGTAGTAGCAAGCAGCAAACTGAGCAGCAGCAGGCTATACTACCATAATTAATAGAATACAATAACTCATCATATGTATAGTCAGTCATCTAATTATTATATAGGATGCTGTGATGGGCCTCGGTTGTTCAATGTATATAGAAGGGAGTAGTAAGGGGTTCCATCTCATCTCATCCATCTTGCTAGTCTTTTTCTTAAAAAAAAAACATTCCTGTATGATTATTAGGCCATCTTGATATTATTTATCACTCCATGGTTGGTTGCTAGAAAAGGAATAAACTCATACCTAATTATAGATACATACATGCATACACTGTGACTGACTCTGATAATATGATGATACTATAATTGACTCAGATGGGTTGACAAGACCCACTCATGCTGTCGTTTCTGCATGATTGACCTACTCGTGTGCTGTCGTTTCTGCATGATCGCTAATGATCGCTCTGATTCTGCTTGATTGCTGAACTAAGAGTGCAGGTTTGCCAAAAACTGTTGGAATCTCTAGTGATAAGCCTTGTTAGTGACGCCTTGTTATACGCAGCAGGCAGTTGATACAGCCAAAGATCAGCGGGCTCTCGCTTCGTCGTGAATCTGATAGTTTCTAATCTGTTGGACAGTTTGGTCAGCTATAATAAACTCATCTTCAGAAGGAAGCCAGCCAAGTTGCTTGAATCCAAGCAACTTCTTTCAATAAATTGCTTGATTCCAAGCAACTTCTTTCAAAGAATTGTCCGTACTGGTTCATAGGGTCAAAAGAAGAGTCCCCTTGTTCGAGTTGTGGATTCAGTCTCCTGTTCATTTTTTCTTTTTTTTTTTTTTTTTTTCATTTTTTTCTTCGTTTCGTGATTTTGGTGACTAGTAGTACTTCGTACCTGTTCTCATTGTTTATCAGTAGAATTGCTCTGTTGTGCACATGGTGCACCGAGAATCTGCACAGCCCAGGCGTTGGATTTTGGTTCAGATCCTTGTCTGGCTGCTAATTGATTGGCAGCCAAGAAGCAAACGCTCATGACTGTATTAGAGGAAGTATGGTTTGGCTTAGCTAGCTTGGGGCCCCAAATCCTCTCAATTCTGTACTGGAGGGACAAGTTCACGCCCTCCGCCTGTGACTGACAGTGAGGGATGATGGGCCATGGGTCATCAACCTTGAGGCAGAATAAGTTCTTGCTCATCTCAGCTAATATTATTAGGCAGGCGTTGGTTTTGCTGGCCCGGGTTAAATGCAGATCCTTGTCTGGCTTTATTTTTTTGTATGAAACGACAAGAAGAGAAGGAAAAGTTTCCCAAAAACCTCTCAATTCACATACTGGAGGGAAACACCCATTCACGCAAATAGTGTTTTTCCTGGAACTACGCCTGTGACTGACAGTGAGGGGTGATGGGCCATGGGTCATCAACCTTGGAGGCATAATAAGTTCTTTTGGAAGCCTCAGCTATTAGATGGCGTTGTTTAGATGTTGTTGTTTTTTTTTTTTTTTTCAAATTATGTAGAAACAAAACAAATGCCCACAAATTTTTGTTCTTTGAGAAAAAAACGTACAAATTTTGGTGCAAATCTATCGTATGGGCCCATCAAACCAGGAGGCACCTTTGGGCCGAGATAAGGTCCACTGCTGCTGGGTCGTGAGCGGCGCTAGGCCTCGCGGAACGCCTCCCCTCACGGGCTACGCAGTTCCACCTGCTGCTCCTCCCAAGGGCCGACCCCGGATGAAACCTCGCCGTCTCGACCAGATTGCTCACTCACTCCTTTAAGTGTCAACCGCGGCGGTCGGCAGCGGACGCGTGCGAGGCGGGCCCTCCGAGGCTACGCAAATTCGCCATTCATGCCGCTTCCATTCCATCCTGTGACCGCACCACTGAAACCCACAGCCCTTGGGCACAAAGACGGCGGCGATGAAAGGGCCTCGCCGGGCCGGCTCCCGAGCGGCGTCCGTCCGATCCGCGCCTCCCGCTCACCCTCTCCCTAGTTGACTGCAGGCGACCGTGCTGCGGCGGCGGGGCTGGGGTCGGGGACCGGGTCGCGGGCATGGTCCGGCTGCGGGATCTGAGCCGCCATCGACGGAACTTTCGAGCATTTGGTTCAATGTTTCATTTTGGCCTCCTCTTCCTCCTCGTCCTCGCCGTTGTCATGCCGAAAGGCAGAACGGCGTTTAATTTGGAACGCAGGTAAGCCTAGCCCTTTTAAGAGAGGATGGCATGAGCCCTAAGTTGGGATAGTTGGAGAGGGTTGGCTTGCTGGAGCAAGGAGTTCCCCTGCACGGCATCGCAGTGGGCTTGTTGGTTTAAGTGTGAGGCCACCGTGTGTGGACGGCGGCGGCGGCGCAAGCGAGGCGAGCCTACGAGGCTACTCCCTCCAAATCTGCCATTCATGCCGCTTGTTCCCACTCTCGGTTGCCTGTGACCGCACCACTGAAACCCACAGCCCTTGGGCACAAGGATGGCGGCGATGAGGAAGGGCGCCGCGGTTGGCGCCGGGCCGGCTCCCGAGCGGCGTCCGTCCTCGGATCCGCGCCTCCCTGGGGCTACCCCCTCCCCGCCGCGCCGCGTCGAGTTGGACTGCGGGCGACCGGTGATGCGGCGGCGGGGGCTGGGGTCGGGGACCGTGGGGGCGGGTTCCGTGTCGGGTTCCGGTCGCGGGCATGGTCCGGCGACGCGGGATCTGAGCCGCCATCGACGGATTTTCTTTCGAGCATTTGGTTGCGAATGTTTCGTTTTGGTATGCTCCCTGCCTCCTCTTCCTCTCCTCCTCGTCCTTCTCCCCCTCGGCTCCTCGTCCTCGCCGGGTAAGTGATATTGTTTTGCCTAGCTCTTTTAAGGATAGATTGGTGAAAGAAGGGAGTGTTCCTATCATCGTTGAGAGCCCAAACCACTTTCGTTCTCTATGCTCAGCTTCAAGGGAAAGCGCAATCATTCGCAAACCCGAGAACTTCCGTGTTCAACCCTCTGCGAGTCGATAAGCTGGCCGATTTTAGCTGTGAGATAGAATAAACTGAAACGAGCCGAAACAAGCTGGCTTTAATAATTTTATTAAGATATTTAATTTGAAGAAACTTATACACTTTGATTTTATGAACCAAAGACGATCTTTTTCACACCTCATGACAAGGGTTATCATGTCTATGTTGAACCACATATTTGACAATATATCCAAAATATCTAGATATCACTTGGTATGGCATATTGCCACCTATGCATGCTAGTTGATCAATCATCATTCAAGTTACCACTAGCATACACCACACAAGCATGTATATATAAAATTTAAATACATGTGCAAGAGCAAGTTATATGTTTAGTGCACAAACAAATGCAACAATGGGCTTATGAGCTTGCTCCCCCTACTTGTGTGCTTTCAAAAATTTTTGATCCCCTTCTAATCTTTATGCACTAATCTCTCCCCTTTGTCACCGATTGACATAAAAGGATAGATCATGTTCTTTTGATATTGGAAAGATTAGTTTTCAAATTGGCCAAATTTGGATAGCTTGCCATACATGTAATTTGGTTTGAACCAAAGACAAGCTTTTTCACACCTCATGACAAGGGTTATCATGTCTATGTGAGGCCATCGCGTGTGGACGGCGGCGGCGGCGCATGCGGGCGAGCCCTACGAGGCTACTCCCTCCAAATCTGCCATTCATGCCGCTTCTTCCCACTCTCGGTTGCTGTGACCGCACCATCAAACCCACGGCCCTTGGGCACAAGGGACGGCGGGCGATGAGGAAGGGCGCTGCGGTTGGCGCCGGGGCGGCTCCCGGCGGCTTTAGTCCTCGGATCCGCGCCTCCCGGGGCTACCCCTCTCCCGCCGCGCCGGCGCCGAGGTTGGACTGCGGGCAACCGTGTTGGCGCGGCGGGGGCTGGGTCGGGGACCGTGGGGGCGGGTTCCGTGATGGGTTCCGGCCGCGGGCATGGTCCGGCGACGCGGGATCTGAGCCGCCATCGACGGATTTTCTTTCGAGCATTTGGTTTTCTTTCGAATGTTTCGCTTTTTTGGTATGCTCCCCGCCTCGTCCTCCTGCTCGTCCTTCTCCCCTTTCGTCTCCTCGTCCTCGCCGCCGTCATGCCGACCATTGATCCGGGCCCCCGAGCCATGCGTGGTCTTTGTGCACACTACTTTACTGCGCACAGCCATGGAGCAATTTTGGTGGTCTGCATGCTAGCTCAGCTAAGAATAGACCATTGCTTAGGAGCCGAGACCTATGAGGCCATGTCTGAGAGGCTCTTACGGAGGTGAGAGAAAAAAAAGCGTATTTTAGCTACAATGGAAAAAAAATGATTGAAGGCGCTTGCCCCGCCTCCATAAGATTGAGCTAGAGCTGGTCCCGGCGCCCGATGCTTGGCGGAGCGTCGCTGCCATCCTTAAAGCGCCGGTTTGGTGCATGGTGGAGTACATGCTGTCAAAAATAGGCCATAACTGTCTATAAGCGCTCATTTACACCCCTGGAATTTACTCCAATCGCCTTGATTTGGCCCTTTTCTTCTGTTTCTCTATTTCTCCACTTTTCTACAGTATTCTGGAATATTCCGGAGTTCTCCTGCAAAACTGAGTGAACACCAAAACGCCCTGCATTGTACATGGCTTGAGGCTACTACCTTCAAATCTGCCATTCGTGCCGCGTGTTCCCAGTCTCGGTGGACCGTGACCGCACCGCTGCAACCCGGGCACAAAGACGGCAGCGACAAGGAAGGGCGCAGCGGTTGGCGCAGGTCGACCGACCGGCGTTAGCCCTCGGATCCGCGCCTCCTCGGGGCTACCCCTCTCCCCTCCTCGCCAAGCGCCGCGTCACATTGGACTGCGGACACTGGTGCAGCGGTGGGTGCTGGGGTCGCGGGACCGTAGGGGCGGCTTCCGTGATGGGTTATGGTCGTGGTCATGGTCCGGCGACGGGGGATCTGAGCCGCCATTGATGGATTTTCTTTTGAGCATTTGGTTGTGACTGTTTCGTTTTGGTATGCTCCCTGCCTCCTCCTTCCCCTCGGCTCCTTGTCCTTGCCGTCGTCGTGCCGATAGGCAGCACGGCTTATAATTTGGAACAAAGGAATAGTATTTGTTGAGTCTTTTTCTTGTATGCCATTATATGAGTTCGATTTGAAATGCCAGATGAGCGACTAACAGTTTGCACATCTCCTGAACTCTAAACCCTGGATCGAATCGACATGGATGCCCAGGCTAGAGAGGATGGCATGATCTCTGAGTTGGGAGAGCCAAAGACTGGTGGTGTGCTGGACCTCTGCATCTTTGCTCATGCCTGTGAGACCTTCATCTAATCTAAAGATATATGGGAGGGACTTTCTTCAATGACATTTTTGCCCTTGGCCCCTCTGGAGTAGCGGAGCCGCAGCTGATCCTGCTGTGACATGACACTTGGGCCCACAAATGCCCCTGCCTCAATCTGATTGGTTGCCTCCTGGTTGTTGTGGCCCTCAAAGTGACCAATTTGCCCTTCAGCTTCATTGAGTGGCCCTTGACTTGTGCCCTGACGCTGCTGTCCCTCCACATCCTGGGCCTGAATTGGGTAACCCATTTGCACCTGCTGTTGGGCCTGGGCTAGGTCCTGCCTTTGGTTGGGACGTGGGAATCAAGTGCTGATGAAGGGCGATGATGCCTACCTTTTCTGATTGCATGCCATTGAGCAATTGAAGCTGCTGCAAGTATCTAATTGGAGCTGACCCTCTCCCCTCTTGAAACACATTTAATCATTCCTTTTTGTTTGTGGTTCTGCCTAGGAAGGTCATTTGGATATGTGTGACAACCAGCGCACTGCCACTTACATTAGAATGGTTAATTGGGCAACAAGAGAAGGTAGGGCTTGGTTTCTATGATTGAGCAAAGGTGATGCTGAGCCCTGTTTTTTCTCTCTCTTTCCGTTGATGCAACTATTTTTGTGTTATGGATATGAGCGCTTTGAGGCTAGCAAATTTGCTTACATGCTGATGTCAGAATTTGATATTAGGGGCATGTTGAGCAGCCTGCAGCAGCAGCAGCAGCAGCCATCTCTCTCTCTCTCTCTCTCTCTCTCTCTCTCTCTCTCTCTCTATCCCGGTGGTGGTGGGAACATGCGGGCGAGCGTGACGAGGAGCTCGTCGTAGGAGGCGTGGAGCCAGGTCTACCTTCCTGCCGATGGCGTCGCCCTCCTTCTTCACCTTCACGTACTTGGCGCCGCTGCTGCCGCACGCCCTGCTTCACGTGGAGCTCACGGGCGGCCACCCGACCAGCGGCCTCTTGCTGCTGCTACTGTTCCTCCCGCCGCCGCGGCGAGCCATCGTCGATGAGAGGCAACGCCCGTCGTCGCCTCCGCCTCGGGGAATGCTTCCGCGCACCCTCTCTTCCGTTCCCGCCTGCGTGCGTCGCGCCGCGCAAACGTGGTCCGACGAGATGCTGCTCAGCTCACGGCGTGTGTGTGTGCTCCCAACCCGTATTATCCATTGGGGCCCCAGGGATCAGCAGGTAATTGAAATGGAACAGCCGGTGCTCCTACACTCATTAGATGGATCGATGGGCCCGGACCTGTGAATGGAAATGGGCCCGGACCTGTGAATGGATTGATGATGATGGGCGATGATGTCTACAGTCTACCTTTACTGATTGCGTGCCATTGAGCAATCGAAGCAGCTGCAAGTATCTAATTAGAGCTGACCCTCTCCTCTCTTGAAGTACATTTAATCATCCCTTTTTGTTTGTGGTTCTGGCTAGGAAGGTCATTTGGATATGTGTGACAACCAGCTAAGTGCCACGTACCTAAGGGTGGTAAATTGTGCAGCAAGAGATGGTAGGGCTTGGTTTCTATGATTGAGCAAAGGTGATGCTGAGCCCTCTTTTTTTCTCTTTCCATCTTTTAAAGACGGATCCCATGACTGGAGCTGGATGAGCACGAGGAAAAGGGTGCTGAGAATTGTGAGAACCATTGCGGCTCTTACCTCCCTGTGAGGGTTCGATATATTGCTGGGAATTGGGGAAGGAGCCTATGGGATATATATTGGGTGTCGAGCGAACAAATTTGCTTACATGCTGATGTCAGAATTTGATATTAGGCGCATGTTGAGCAGCCTGCAGCAGCAGCAGCAGCCATCTCTCTCTCTCTCTCTCTCTCTCTCTGTGTGTGTGTGTGTGTGTGTGGGTCTTTGCTGGACCCTTTGCCAGGTCTTAACCTGGCACTTCACTGGCTATGAGCAGTGGGCTTACCCCTTCTCTTCCCTTCCTACTGTGCGAAACTGAGCACCCAAACCCTAACTTAAGCTATTTGTATTCGGTTCTGATAATTACAAGTGTATACTTGTATTATAAGAGCATCTTCAAGAGTGACCATGTCAGACATGGAAATGGGCCCGGACCTGTGAATGGATTGATGATGATGGGCGATGATGTCTACCTTTACTGATTGTGTGCCATTGAGCAATTGAAGCAGCTGCAAGTATCTAATTAGAGCTGACCCTCTCCTCCCTTGAAGTACATTTAATCATCCCTTTTTGTTTGTGGTTCTGGCTAGGAAGGTGATTTGGATATGTGTGACAACCAGCTAAGTGCCCCTTACCTTAGGATGGTAAATTGTGCAGCAAGAAATGGTAGGGCTTGGTTTCTATGACTGAGCAAAGGTGATGCTGAGCCCTCTTTTTTTTCTTTTCCATCTTTGCAACTATTCACTGCTTCACAGTTTGAAATTCCATGGGATACTAAAAACGGTTTGCAAAATTGCAGACCACCAAAATTGCTCCATGGCTGTGCGCAAGTAGTGTGCACGAAGACCACACATGGACCGTTCTCCGTTTTGGCCGTCGCTTCATACTACCGTAACTATGGTGCCGCCTCGCCGCCATTCCATTGCCTGGCATTGGTGGAGTTATAGGGGCTGGGAACCGTGCGGTGGTGACGCGGCCTATGAGTCGGGTATGGTCTTCTGGGGCTGCCTCATTCGCTACTCCTGATGGATCGATGGATGGATGGACCATGCATATTAACAGCAGCGGCGCCGCTGTGGTGATCTCCTTCCCCTGCTGTTGCTTGTGCTGTGGTCTGGATGTCCTTATCCCTGCCTTTTCTTCTCCAGTTCACCTCAGTTCTTCGTTGGACCCTTCACCAGGTCTTAACTGCGGACGAGCATCCAGGTCTCTCTCTCTCTCTCTCTCTCTCTCTCTCTCTCCAACCCTTCTCTTCCCTTCCTGCTGTGCGAAAAGTGACAACCCAAACCCTAACTTAAGCTATTAGGCTAGGAACTCATTTTCCTGTGAGGCGCTATTTTTTCCACATGGGAAAGCCATCACGGGAAAGCAGGCTTCGGGAAAGGGTCTTGCCAATTCGGATCTGATCTAATTACAAGTGTATACATGTATTTGCCAATGTGGAGGTGGAAGAATGTGGGAAGGAATAAGTACGACAGGGTTCCCAATGCAACTCTAATGAGAGAAAGAAACTATAAAAGCGGCTGGGATCCCTGCCGAAGACTGTATCATGTGTACATGTGCATAACTATGCCCTTTACTGTATCTGTGTCTGCGGTTCTATGAGCTTTGTCCTGAATGTTCCTAGCCCTTCTGCTTCTATCCTCCCACCTTGGTGGCATTTGGATAGGCAGCGGCTAGCGTGAATGGGACCAGGATATGTGATGATGTTATGACCTAGTGGCCATTGCAAGTGAAATTCACTTAGGGTGACCATGTTAGACAAGGAAATGGTCTTGAACCTGTGAATCGAGTGCTGATGAAGGGTGATGATGTCTACCTTCTTTGATTGCATGCCATCGAGAAATCAAAGCAGCGAGTATCTAAGTAGAGCTGACCCTCCCCTTTCCTGAAGCACATTTGATCACCCCTTTTTGTTTGTGGTTCTGCCTAGGAAGGTCATTTGGATGTGTGACAACTGACAACCAGCGCAGTGCCACTTACATTAGGATGGTAAGTTGTGCAGCAAGAGAAGGTAGGGCTTGGTTTCTATGATTGAGCAAAGGTGATGCTGAGCCCTCTTTTTTTCTCTTTCCATCTTTGCAAGTATTCCCCACTCCAAGGTTTTCCAATCAAGAAAAGTTGGTTACATGCTGATATCTGAACTTGGCATTACAGTCATGTTCAGCAGCCAGCAGCAACAACAGCCCTTCCCTTACTTCGCTCCCTCCCTTGTGTCTACACACACATCTGCATTCCAAACAGGACTGAAACTACATCCTCCTCTTGTTTCCTCTCCCACCATTCTTTCTGCTTACATGTGGAACATGTTTTCGCTATTTTCTGATGTTTACATAAAAAGATTTTTATGGTTCATACTATGATGCCTTATGACCTTTTTTTGTACTACTCTTAAGTGGATATGGTGATTAAAATTTCGATTAGAGAGCTGCACTCTATCATCTTTCTTAGCTTATTTCTGGGATATTTTATTCTGTTAGCTCTGTGGTTTGTTCTTCACTTGCCTTCCTGCTGGATTTAACCTGGATCTTGGTTAATGCTAGTGGGATTAATATGCTAAGTTAGCTCCATCAGATATGTTCCTACCAAAGTGCCTCTCAGAGCATCTCCAAGAGTCTTTCTTAATCTCATTCTCTAGATCCTCATTTGGAGTCATTTGAATGAAAAATGCTTTCTATATCTTTTCACCTTCTTTGGCTAGCGAGAAACCAGGGACATAAGTGGGAATCTGTGTTCAAAACTTGCCTGAAACTACATCCTCTTGTCTCCTCTCCCACCGTTCTTTCTGCAAGCATGTGGGGCATGCTTTTTTTTTCTGGTGTTTACATATACAAAAGATTTCTATGGTTTATATCATGATGCCTTATGAGTTATGAGTTCCTTTTTTGTTTTGTACTACTCTTAAGTGGCTATGATAATTGAACTTTCTATTGGAGAACTGCAGTCTAGCATCTTTTGAGCTGGTACCTGGGATTTTCTATTCTGTTTGTTTTATGGGTTGTTATTCACTTGCCTTTCTGCTGGATTTGAACCTGGGACCTGGGTTATTGTTAATGGGACTAATAATATACCAATTTAGTTCCATCTCATAAGTTCCTACCAAAGTACCCCTCATGAACGAAGGAAATAAAAAAAAAATTAATCTTATCCCGGGCAATGATCAATAACCGTGGCTGACATAAGCGCCTTTGAGCAATCAAGGCTGCTATGGGATAATGGGAACCAAACTGGAATCCTTTTCTCTTGGAAACCTTTTCAACAGTTCTAACAGTAATTTGTCCTTGGATGGTCATTCCATTCTTCATGGGTGATAACCAGGGCAGGTTCACTTATCAGAACTAGTCGATCTGGTGATCAGAGATGACGAGGATACAGTTGAATGAATGAGCAAAGGCGAAGCTGAGCCCGCATCCCCAATACAAAAAAAACATGAAAAAAAAGGAAAGGACAAAGGAAGTCCTGTATGTTTTAGTTTCATGTTTTGTTGTCTAAAACATGTATTCAAAATGATCCTTTTTTTGCATTTGAATTTTCTTCATTTGTAGGTTGAAATATTTCTAATTTCTGCCATTGATTCTGCTAAGATTGTTTGCATTGGCCTTCATTTGCAAGACGGATACTTTTGTTAACGGTGTTCATCCCACAACCAGAATTTATTACAGTAATTTCATGAGATGTTTTTTTTCGTTCAAAATTTTTCCATGACATGTTTAGATTATGTACTTCTCCAGTTGGAGCTGGGTTAGGATGGCATTGTGTTTTCACAATTACTACCTTTGGGTCATTGCAACTATTATAGTCGTGCTAGGTGCAGCATTGATCCATTATTGTAGTTCCTATACATTTCTTTGTTCTATATTTTTCTTTTTTGTCACTTGTCTGTTGACCTTCCTTTCTTGCTTGGAACTATTCTTCAGTGTCCGATGACCAGATGCCCCAACCGTATAGAGCTATTACTTTGCAACATCCTGAATTGTTTGCATTGTTATTTTGCTCAAATTGCTGCCAAACTAGGTTGGGTTTGACCATAACAAGTAACCAGTTTGCAACTAATTCTTGTCATTGCTGCTGAGGTGGTGGTTACATAGTTCATTTAGAGAGGGAGTACATGGTGCTTCTATAAATATTCTGTTGATATTAGGGCAAATATGAGCCATTCAAAGTGGCATGGTGCTTTGACAAGTATTCTGTTCTGTCATACTTTTGGTTATGATTCTCTTTCCTCCATGGTATCCTGCCTTTTTCTAGTGATTTCAACTTTGGGCCAGGATCTTGTTACTAATGGGACCACATGATCTTGTTTATAATGGGACCAACATATCAACTTGGATGATGACATAAAAGATTCCTGACCTGTGTAGATATCGATGCATAGATTCCTTGTTTTTGTTTTTTGGTTGGGATGCTCAAGCTTCGATGAATTGCCCGTTTAGTCATTATGTTCTAAAGAGTGTTTTCTTTTCCCACAAACTCATTTAACTACTAACGTTATTCCAACCATACATTGGACAGCCAACCTTTGGCGTTAATGGTCCTAAATCCTAATTGCGCGCCATGACCTTGATGAATCTTGGTTGATCAATCTAATGGATAGACATACTAAATTACTATCATGAGTGGCTGTACTTTTTGGTCATGTGTGAAAACTTCTCGATGTGTGTACAGTTCACATGGGAACAAGCTATTTCTTATCATGTGCATCATTGCCTGCATGTTTATGCCTGGGCTCATAAGTTCGTCCGCAAAAAAGCTAATTGTGGTTAGGAGTCAATACTATACATTATTGGGGATATAATCATTCAACCTTGCCCTCTGACCGCTGTTGCTTGTTGCTCCTCCCACTGATTTAACCACACGAGCTCTCGGGAAGTTGTTGCCTTGTATCCTTAGGTAACCATCACCATCCTTCTCAGGTAAGGTAACCATCCCTGGTAGTCACTCCTCTCCTGGTTTGCTAATTGATCTGAGCTGCTGAGTTTTGCCTCCATGATATGTGCTATCTAGCTAACTAAAAGTTCTAGAAGATATATGTCTGAAACAATCCTCAACCATATCTATTATCAAATAATATGGTGTTCTAATACATGTGTTCATTGTGAACATTAGGAGCAGGGTCATGGGATGATGTGATCTATGGAGGGTTTTGAATAGTTTGCTCCTTGTTCATTCTGTTATTATCTAAGTGGGTGAGGGTTTCCTATGCTTGCAGAATCTTTTACTGCTCCTAAAGTGGAAGGTTATTCCTTGAATGAAATGATCCATGAAACTTCATAAAGAAAGGTATAAGAAGCTCTGAACTGATGGTTTTTGTGGCATGAACATTTGTAGTTGAACATGATATGATTTATGTAGATTTTTTTGTGTAATTTGCAACATCGTTAGTCATTAACTCAGTACTATGTAAGTTTCACCCGGAACAGTCTAGTTTGGATGTTTCTAGGGAATCTGGTGGCTTGAACTTAGTACCTTCCATAAATTGTTTGTGCTGGACTGTCAGTGTCTTTGGAAAACTAAACCATAGCTGGATTAAAGATCCATTCATGGCAATCTTTGTACTGCTGGTGTATTTAGGGCTGGATATTGAGCTAGCTTGACTCGTTATAGCTCTGCTTGACTTGGCTAGTTATACTAACGATCTAGAAGTTCAACTCAGCTCGGTTCGCTTGGCAGCTCAAGCTGGCTCGTTTAGCTCACAAGGTAACTTAAATTTTTATTTCGTGCCATTGAGATTATCCATCCAGTGAAAAAATAGAGACGAGTACTAATTTGGGAAAACAAAATAAATAAGATGACGAATGATCTGTTGCTGGTTTGGGAAAATCATGTAATAAAAAAAAGCTAATGCTTATTGCATCTTGATTGCTCATGAGCATAAATAGAAAGCAAAGTTGTTGGCTCGTTTGGTTCACTAGCGGCTTGCGAGTTGGCTCCAGCTAGCTTTTAATTAACCGAGCTTAAGTGAGCTCAACATGTTTAAAAATTCGACTCTAAAAATTCAAACGAGCTGAACTTGAGTTATGAGCTACAAACGAGAGTCAAGCGAGTTATGAATTTTTGTTCACCCCTATGTGTATAATTGAGCATGCCATGACGTAGTTAGGATTTCATAGAGACTTATGAATGTAAAGGCTTGTAGAAGTAATAGTGAGTGTTTCCTGGCTTTTTACTACGTATATTGTTCTGAACCTTACAAATTGTTACCAGCCAGCCATCTAATCAATTTGTAAATGGAGAGCAACGGTTACCAGCCAGCCGTCTAATCAATTTGTAAATGGAGAGTAAATGGAGAGCAACGGTTACCAGCCAGCCAGTCTCCTAGGTGGCATGAACAACTGCAGTATTGATCTCTGGTAGCAGTTTCAGAAATGGAGAGCTAATTGCGTAGAGATCCACGAGGCTATCAATCAGAGATTTATTGTCAGTTATCATGATAATTAATTATGGTATAATTTTGCTTTGATGACAGGACAAAGTCGATCGAATTCTGTAATTAATATTTCGAAGAAAGCATTTTACTCAATTTTGTGAGCATTATTATGGCACTGGAGATGTTGTGTACTGTATAAACTTAATGACTAATACACTATGTTGGCACGGGAAATGTTTGTGGGAAATGAACCCTATTTTGAAGGGGCTAAAACTCGAAATCTGCTCTCGAAGTGAATCCAATTCAGCCCAATGAGGGGCTCTCATCTCTCAAAATCCCTGGAGGTGTCCCTTCTACTTTCTTTCTTTCTTCCAACAAAGATGACAAATGAGGATGATGAGCAAGACCCATGGGAAAATGAGTAGGACAGATAAGTGCATTGAGAAGTATAGGTTGAGCGAATTGGCATGTAGTCATGGTAGGATAGTCTAGTGGAACGCTACTTACCAAATGTTTAAAACCTAGTCTTTGGCCGTGACCTTTTCTTGTTAATTGGTAGTTTACATTCCCTTACAATGAGGCGTCAATGGTGACAAGAAACGATGTTCGGAGGTGCTTTCATGGGGGTAGGGTTTGCGGTGACAAGAAATTGATGTTCGGAGGTGTTCATGGGGTAGGGTTTGCGTACGTGTGTTCATAGGGGTGTGTGCGTGTGATTCTCATGCGTGTGTGTGTGAGTGTCTGTGTGTTGTCTTGTGTAATTTTTTTAAAAAAAGTATATGTTGAAATATGGATGAGGAACTTTAATTTAAGGTGATAAGGGGGCAAATTTGAGGGCTTGGATAGACTTCTCTAAGACTTGTTTGGTTGACATGATTATTTTTGGTACCGTCACCTCTTTTGTGGGGTGAATTTTTAGCTCTAGCAGCAAACCTCAGCTCTCATCCATCGTTCATGTTGGCATTTCATTGAATATAGCTAATGATGCTCTCTGTTCGCCACCCCAATTTGCCATTTCAAGTTATCGGACATGTAAAATGGAAACGTTTCGGCCACATCTGCCAGCATGGATTCCCGGGATCGGTTGGTGCCGGATCGATATCCAAAACCAGCCTCGCATGGCGCGGAAAGCCACCACCGTCGCATGCGAGCCGCAGGAAACGCCCCAAATCGGCGGCGGCCACAAACGCGGCTCCGGCCCAGCGATTCGGCTTCGGCGCCGCCTAGCCACAACCCACACCACGCCACGTTCCATTTCCACGCCGCCGCGTCGGCGCGACACCTCGCTCCGTACCCCCACAATCCGCGGCCGGCGTCGGCGTGGCGCCTCCGCGTTCCTACGTGCCACCCTTATCCACTGGGCTGGGCTCCGAGCACGAGTGTCGGATCCACCTGGGCCCACGCTCGTCTTTTCCAGGCCCACTGGCACCCACCCACCTCGTCATTCGACGACGATTCAACAAGATCTGACGCGATAGAACGGATAGGCCCCACCCATCAGTGAATGGATAGATTCGAGCGGCGCAGGAAAAACCGGCGATAAACTCGAGCACCTGGCCACCTCCTGCAATTATTTGCGGCGCCCGCGCTGGCCTCCTGCCACGTGGCACCGGCCTACTGTCCCCTCGGCTCCCATAAATAGGCGCGCGCCAAAAACTGGGATGAAAAATCAGTAGACCACCCACCAAGCGAACCAACCAGGAAAGTGCAGTGCAAAGCGCAGCGACCGACCAGCTGACGTGGTAGACACACGACACTAGGACAGCAGCCAGCAGCCAAGCCAATGGAGGCCGCGCTCATGCAGCAGGCGCCGGCGGTGGCGAGGTGGCGGCGGTGCGCGGGGACGCGTCGCTGGCAGGCCACGGCCAGCAGCAGCGCCTCGTCCGGCTCGGCGTGGCGCGGCGTGCGGGCAGCGGTGCTTTCCGTGCTACGAGCATCAGTAGGCTTCTGAGCCCCGTGCGGGCGCTCGTCTCCGAGGATGCCGCCGCCGGGGAGCGGGCGGCTGTGGCGACCGGTGGCGAGGAGGAGGAAGAGGAGGAGCGCGGCGGCGCGGTGAGGCTGTTCGTGGGCCTCCCCTCGGACGCGGTGGTCTCGGACGGGCGCGGCGTGAGCCGGCCGCGCGCCGTCTCGGCGGCGCTGCGCGCGCTCAAGCTTCTCGGCGTGGACGGCGTGGAGCTGCCGGTGTCGTGGGCCGTGGTGCAGCCCGGGGGTCCGGGGCTGGTTCGAGTGGGCCGGGTACCGCGCCGTCGCCGCCATGGTCCGCGACGCCGGGCTCCACCTCCGTGTCTCGCTCCGCACCGACGGCGACGCGCTCCCCGAGTGGGTGGCCGATGCCGCGGACGCTGACCCTGACGTCCTCTTCACGGACCGGTCGGGGAACCGCCGCGGTGGCTGCCTCTCGTTCGCCGTCGACGAGCTACCTGTGCTCCTCGGCAAGTCGCCGATCCAGGCCTACGAGGCCTTCTTCCGCAGCTTCGCTGACGAGTTCGACGACTTCTTGGGGTCAACAATCACGGTAAGACAAATCCAAGAACACGACACACTTAAATCTTGTTTGTTTTGTTTTAATTTGGGTTCTTAAGCTAATTTTCTTGGTTCATTCATTGTGCAGGATGTGACTGTGAGCTTGGGTCCTAACGGCGAGCTCCAGTACCCGTTTTACCCGCCGGGGAGCCATGGCTACGCCGGCATCGGCGAGTTCCAGTGCTACGACAAGTACATGCTGGCCAGGCTGAAGCGGCACGCCGAGTCGTCGGGGCAGCCGATGTGGGGCCTGTCAGGTCCACACGACGGGCCGCGGTACGACGAGTCGCCGGAGTCGTCCGCCTTCTTCAGGGAGCCGGGTGGCTCGTGCAAGTCGGCGTACGGGGAGTTCTTCCTGTCCTGGTACGCCGGGGAGCTCCTGGCGCACGGCGACCGCGTCCTCGCCGCGGCGTCCAGGGCGTTCGGCGACAAGCCCGTGGCGCTGTCCGCCAAGGTGCCACTCCTCCAACGCGGGCCGACGAGCCGGGCCGCGGACGCCACCGCGGGGGCTCCACGGCGGGTACGGCCCCGTCGCGGAGATGTTCGCGCGTCACGGGTGCGCGGTGATCGCGTCCGGCGTGGACGCCACGGCGGAGGAGCGCCTTGCACGGGCCAAGGCCGCCTGCGCGGAGCACGGCGCGCGTCTCGCGGCGGAGAGCGCGTCTCTCTCCGCGGCGGGCGGCGGCGCTGGCGCCGGCGCCGGAGCCGTCTGGCTGTCCGCCGGGCGCACACGGCCGTGCCAGTTCACGTACCAGCGGATGGGCGCGGAGTTCTTCTCGCCGGCGCACTGGCCGCTGTTCGTGCAGTTCGTGCGCGCGCTGGAGTGCCCCGATCAGGAGGCCCATCAGGACGACCTGCCGGCCAGCGCTGACGGCGGCGAGCGGCTCACCGTGCCGTCCGCGGCCGCGGCCGCCGCCACCCCGCAGGGCGAAGCCGCGAGGGAGGTGCAGACCGTGTGAATCGCAGGCAAGGCAGTTGTCACGTATTTCTTGAGATGTATAGTAAGATAAGAGTAGCGTGGGCAGTAAATAAACTTTGAGCTGCTATGAGATGATGATTTTAGCAGTGGGAGGTGAAAAGATATACTCCCTCTGTTTCTTTTTATAAGTCGTTTTGGCTTGTGTTGGCAGTTGGTCAGAACGACTTATAAAAACGGAACCAAGGTAGTACTTTGCAATATACTGTCCGGTGGTACCTGCCCTCTGGTGATCTTTGTAAGGGAAATCTTGTTAATTTACATCACTCTTGGTGGTGATCTTTGTGAGAAAAATCTTCGGCCGACCTACGGTTGATAAGCCAAGCGAACAGGGCCATGCTATATTGTACTAGGATTATAATCCATTGGTATATCTTTTCATCGTGATAACGTTGTATTGTTCTTGTTGCTGCGTTGAGAAATTATGTATCTCGTGATGTTCCCTCAAGGATCACAAGACGAGATATTTTTGCTAATGCTAGCCTCCAACGATTATGGTTATGGCTTGTCATTTTGCAACTAGAAGAATGGTTGAAGTGCGGGTGGGTGCGTGCTGGTGGCGTCCGCATCAGCGCGGAGAATATTGGTTGACGTGCGTTGCATGTTGAAAGGGTGGAAATTGAACAAGGGAAATCATGATTTCCTTCTGGCTATGACCAATCTAAATTAAATATTTTAATTATATTACTTTATGTTTAAAATACTACTCCAAAACTAGTACATTTACGTGGTTCCAGAGAGAGACCAAATAAAAAAAAAAAAATCCAAAACGGTCGACTGAACGAAACGTTTTATCACAATGCAGTTTCAACTGTTGATGAAAGTTGAAACCGTGGATGTTTTGAAGCCGTTAAGATTAAGAATCTGCATGATGAATTCAAACACTGACTAAACATTAAAACCCAAAAACTCGTAAGCCAAATTACGTACAGTACGTCTGTATCACACTACCACTGGAAGCCAGTCTATTCTCACGAACTCATCAGTTCACCGATGACCACAGAAGCACAAGCCATTTTCCACACCAGACTTTTGACTTGCCAACACCGGCAAAAAAAAATTGCATATATCAAATTGATTTCAGAGGAAAAATAAACTAGGCAGCGGAGACCAACTAGATGGAGCTGTTTACACCGCAGCTCATAATCATTTTGGGCTTCTGGCGGTACGGTTGTTTCCAGCTCTCCTTCTCCAACATCAGGTTATCATGTATGCTGTCCTGCTATCTGGTATTGTTGCCCAGCTTCTGCAGACATACGATGCCAAAAGACAGTTAGAATTAAAGGTGGAGGCCAAATGTTTGCTTGCCCAAGCAAATCTGCACCAATTTTTCTATCTTCAAAGTTCAAAAGAGGAAAAGAAGGGAATTATTAGCTGTGAATTTGTTTAGCCTAATAGGATGCTCAGAAATGGTAACTGTGGAGACTGGAGAGCTTCACCATTAACATTAGAAATTGCATGTTCAACAGAATTTTATTGATGAATCGACTGATGTATAACGGATATCATTAGACGGACAAATGCAATTGTAGGTATCTGCTTTTGAATCTAAACGCATCTACTGAAAACATCAATAGGAGATGCAGAGACCCTAGAACAGCCAGAAATCCCTAATGTTTGGTGAAGGCTTACTATCACCATCGTAATGGCAAGAGTGTTCTGCAGCAGAGACCACCAGCTGCTGACAGCTTCCATAGCACGTACAATGGCTAGTGATGACTAAGAACACTAAGAAAGGAAACTAGACATTTAGTATGAAGTAAGAAAAGGAGGTTGTTGGGCCTTAAATTATGGTCTTATGGACCAAATGCGTGTCCATAATATATATAAGCAAGGGAATAGAGAAGGAGAAAAATCACCTTGCCTCATTCGCAGGCAATTTTTGTATCAAAACTGCTCAGACAAATTGCAAAAGCTTGAAATGCCGATACTGGATAACGGTAGTCCATGGTGAACAAGTCTTTTCCAATCTTTCCAAATTGGAGAATGACCTTGTCATTCTCTTGGCTCCCTGGTCCATTGTCATCAGAAGCCACCAACTGAAAGTTTTTAACAGAGGCAACAGTGACCCGCCCACGGAAATTCAGGCACCAACACTGCAGTTGTTCATGCCACCTAGGAGACTTGTTCTTCAGCACCAACCTATCCGAGTTGGATGACTGCGATGTACTGTCTATCCGAGCTGATTTAGATCTGAAGAATGGAATTGATGGGAAAGTGTCAAGGCTGCTAAGTGGAAATTCAGTCTGTGTAGGAGCTTTCCCTCCTTCCTCAACAGCTGATGCAGGGATGGAATCCATAACGCAGTTCATCCTTCTTGGACCTCTGCAACAAACAAGTAACAGGACAGTTAATCATTTTGTCAACTCATGTACTAAAACCTAAGCAGCTCCTTCAACTGTTAGTCTGTTACACATGAACAGTTTAACCGGTGAGGCCATTGACCTACCAATGCATTTGCAATTATCACCACCAAATTCTATGCACCCATGATTCACATCTAAAGAGCTTATTCCTAGTAAAGGGTAGGCAACTATGTTTACCAAAACAAAAGTCCAGATTTAATTTGTCGTAGCAAGGAAGTCAATGACCATACCTGGAGCCCAGAACATTGAGCTCGTAAGAAATGTGTGAAACAGGATAATTCCCAGCCGGAGCTCTAGGGGAGACCTGGTTCAAACCAACCACACGTGCAGAGCGACTCTTTGAGACCACAGCTCCATCATATGGTGGATGAGCATCATAGACAGTGAACTTTGTTCCAAGGAAGTTTGATCTGTTCAAAGGGGAGTTTGTTAGTTGACCTTTTAGCTATACCTTGCTCCATGAAAGCAATTCAAGCAATTTAGTCTGAAGTACATACTATTATAAAGGACATGTGCAGCAGCAAGAAAGATGGACGACTTTAATATTTTTCACAAGCACAATAATTGACAGCAAAGTGTGCATTATTTGGCATGATGTTTAAGAACAGTGCAGGATAGTGATTTCCACAAGGCAAAAGGAAAAAGTAGTTGTCATATATTCCACAGCCTGAAATGTGACAAAACAAAAAAAAAAGAAAACAGTGCTGTTGACAGTTTACACTTTAACTGAAACAGCCTGTAGTACTAAAGGTATTGGCTATGTGTATAATACTATAATATTAAAAGCTAGCAAAAATAATAGCTTTAACGTATTCTGACATCATATCTCAAAATCTTACCTTAGCTTGCCGATATAGGTGCTGCTTCCCTTTGACATATCAACCTTATCAAGAGAAATTAGGTAGTCTGTGCACGTGGGCTTACGACACTTGCGTGCAGCAAGTAGGAACTTCCCATCATCAGCCAATGCTGCAAGAGAATTATTCCGAACTTAGCAAATATAATCCATACTATGTGGGTGTAATTTTAGTAGACAGATCAAAAGCATACCTTCTGTCAATCCAATATACAGATAATATGTCTGAGTAGTTCGATTCCTCCTAATGAAACATTTTAGAGTGCCATCCCTTGGGCCAGGCTGAAAGTCATGCAGATAACAGTACAAGTACTATTAAGTCCTTTATCTAAAAAAACAAGTACTATTAAGTCAGAATTGTTTGTTTCTTCAACAACCCTCCTTAGTCTCAAAGCACATAATTCATGTAAGTAAGATCATGATTTGTGTAGCCATCCAACCAGGAGCGGAGAGTGGCAGTGCCCCCACCTGTTATGGGGCGTCAGTTAGGGACCCAAATCTAATCCAATCCTTCTGACTGGATGCTATGAACCCTAGTTCATTTGTGGATAACCGTTGCCAGGAAGATAGCAGGGCAAAGTCGGCTTTGTGGATTGTTTGTTTTCTCCTCCCTTTTCTTCATACATGAGCTCCTCTTTATATAGAGTAATCCTTAACTCCTAAGGAGCCAGAGTCTAATCCTAAGAGATCAAATCCAATCCTATCTTTAGTCGATCCAAATCTAAACCAATCTTTCTGATGGATGCAATGGCTCTCTAACTGACTGGCCATAACACCCGCCCTAAAACTTTTTTTGGGTGGGGTGGGGGCATTTCTAGCGCCACCTCTGCATCCAACATTATGAGCTTCTCAGTGTCAGATGTTTCAAACCCACCCATAACATGATCACTTTAGGCTTCCTGTGAAACATATTGCCCATTCCTTAATAAGAGGACAGTATACAGACATCCAAAAACCTAAGGAATGATTCGAAAAGCAAAAACATATTGTGGAGCACTCATGACGCACAGACGATGATTCATCGAAGGCATGATGGATCATTCATGGAGCTCAAGCAATGATTCAACAAAGGCATGATGTTTCCTTAACCGCCTCACCAAACTAATAATTCATACAGTTGCTGACTGGAAGAGGCCTACCTAACTGAGTACTGTACTAAGCAGTAAGCATCGTCAAGAATCAAGATGTTAATAGAAAAAAAAAATTGTACAAAGAGGATTGGCCAAAGACCAGAACAGACCTGCTTAAGCGAGATGGGGAACGTGAGCTTCCCTGACACCTCCGGGACGCGCACGGCGTCCTTCATGATGCCCCTCCATGTCCGGCAGACGCCGGCGCATGACACCACGTCCTTGCGGGCTGGCCACCAGCTCTGCGACGCCTCGAGCCTCACCAGCACCTCCGCAGGAGCTCAGGAGGCAGCTGCGACCAGCAGCTCTGGTCCATCGCCTCCGACGCCGGCGCCGCCCTCGCCGCCGCGTTCCCGGCGGACCGGTGAGACCGGGACCGCAGGCTGTGCCGCGAGATGCTCCCGAACTCGTCCCTCATGTCCTGAATCAGGCTCCTGAACGACATCTTTCTCCTCCTGCACTGTTCTCCCTCCTCCTACACCGAATCAGCTCAAGCTAGACCTCCAGGGATGTGTCTGTGGCAATCCACACCAAGAATCTCTCCCCACAAGCTGAGTTGAGCTGACGCCACCAAATCTCACATCTATGAGCACCAATAATGGCCAATCTAGTCACATATACATGTCGTCAACATTCCGAATAAATCACCAGGAAAGAAAGTGGGGGTGAACCAATATAGGGAAGATTCACCACACAGAGAAAGAACCAACCAACCTTAGTTATGGTCGCCCATCCAGGAATCCTTCTATTTGACGCAACAAAGGCACAGATTTGACCCGGAGCTAGCTAGGCCCAATTCCTCGCCTTGGCGCCTGCTGCACCAAGCCAAGAATCACGGGGCACCAGAATCCAGCTCGATAAAATACTGCCTGGAGCAAGAGGCACCCCCGAATTCAACTCGCCCAAGAAAGCGCTTGCGGCAAGAAAACACAGACCACCCTTCCCTTCCCTTCCCTCCAATTGGCCTAAAAAAGGCACTACCGACCGAAATGAAATGACCCGCGAATAACCGGTGAAGAAAGAGATTCTTGGTCTGTGGAGAAGAGGGGAAGCAAGAAGGAATTTCGAATAAAAAGGAACAGAAAGGAAGGAGTCGCCTTTCAAAGATTGGATTGGGGAGAGTAGTAGGTGCCTGGAATTTTTTCGGTTTTAGGTGGTGGTAGCATAGGAACAGGTGGGGAAATGGCAAGCTGTCATGGAATTGAGAGGGCTTCCCGTCTTTTCTGCTGGCTGCCGCCTTTGTCTGTGTCTCGCTCTCGCTTCTCGGCGGCTGAAAATGATGGGGTGGGCATCCATGTAGGAGTACTACCTACCGACCCCATTTCATTCTAGGGCGCATGATGATGATCACACCCACCCAATAAATTAATTGCTCATTAGCACACATAAATGTGTGCGCATGGTTGTTTGGCTTGCATGACACTCTGTCCCATGTCAGTGTCACACTCATCAGAGACCTTTGTCAGCAAGGCAAGGGAATGAATGAATGAATCATCTCCATCATAGATTCATAGGAGTACTGCCATTTTCCCCAATCTTTACCCTATTGTGAATAGAGTGAGATTGAAGCACAAGAAAAGAAAGATTTTGATCTTTGTGGGTCCTCCGTTGCCCGAATAGCTAGGCAGCGTCAGGAAACTGTTGCTGACTTGCTCTAGCTGCTGCACCCACCCGTGTAGTACCTGACTGGTAGGAAAAATACGAGTACGATACGTACTCGTACAAAGTCTTGCCTCGTCAGGTGAGAGGTTGCTGTCAGTCACCCTGCATCACACACACCTGATCAGATCAGATGATCTGGGTGGCCATCAGGTGAGAACCACAGCGTGCTGCGTTATCTTGCCCAGATTGCTTTGCTTAGGTTTAGTTTCACTGTTGCTGAATGCCTGAAAGCAATATATGTTGGTGCTATATGTTGGTGCTGCTTTGATTAGCGGGCCACGCTAAACAACAGTGAGTGGATTGGAGCATCATGCGTCCTCCTCACTAGTAGTGTTGGGTGTTTTGTTGGCTCACACCACTCGTCCCTGCACTCAACGTGCAGTCCATGTCGTCCTCTTCGTTTCTGTTTCTCTGAATGAGCGTCAGTGAAATGATTGCCTTTTTTAATTGCTCAAAACAAAGGGACGGAACAAGGCAAAGGCAATCAATCATTGGCAAACAAGGTTTGAGGGAATGGCTTCCTTGAGAAATTGAAGATCACCGGTTTACTCGTGGTAGTTAACCAGTACTCACTTTCTTCAAATTATAAGTCATTATAAGAATCTTCAAGAGTCAAAAAAAAATCTCAACTTTTATTAAAATTATAGAGATTATAAAAAATTATGACATTAAATAGGTATATACTATGATGAAACATAATTAATGAAAAAATCAATGATAATTATCCTAAATTTTATTATCTTATCATATAAATTTAGCTTGCTTCACTCTCCAAGAATCTTTGGAGTGCCTTACAATTTGAAATGGAGGGAGAAAAAGGGAAGACGGAAACGAGTCATTTGCTTATAATAATCATGACTAACAGACTGCCAGATGAGAATATTCTTTTTTTTTTTTTTTTTGAGGAGATGAGAATATTCTTTGCACCGAAGCAGTACGGCTTCGGGCTCCTTTCAGGTAAACTGCTCGCCCAATCCCAATGCAAATTAATGTGCATATGGTGCTTCAAGTTTGTTTCCGTTGATGGTATCCTTGCGAGAATCAGCTAAGGATGGCGGCGGTTCGGGTTCGGTTCGGGTGGAACCTCGGGGCACCCAAAACCGAAACCCAAACTTTAATACCAAAACCAAAACCAAACATGTTTCGGTGAAAATTCATTACCAAAACCAAAACCACGGATATCCAAAAACCAAACGGATACCCAAAAACCGAAAAAATTGGTGGAAAACAAAGAGGGACAAAGAAAGATAATTAGCAAGTACCAAGCATAACAGGCACACACATACATAGTTACATACACATATATTGTCCAGATTGCCAAATAGTAGTAAAGTACGGAGCTAAGCATGTCCAAATTGCCATACTGAGGCACACACATACGCATATATATTGTCCAGTTTTTTTTTTTTTTTAAAAGAAAACAACACCACGTGAGAGACATTCATGGTGGGCTTTTGATGGGCTGCCTAAATTGGGGCCCCAACGGAGCACCACGGTTAAACCACGGTCGAATTCTGAAAACCGAACCAAAACCGAAATATTTCGGGTACCCAAAACCGCAAAACCGTGGTTGCAATTTCGTAACCAAAACCGCAAAAACCGTAAAACCGAAACCGCGGATATCCAAACCAAAACCGAACCACTGCCATCCTTAGAATCAGCTGGCCAAGCGCCTTTCAGGTAAAAATAAAAGCTACTCCACGGAAATGGCCACATGCACGCACGTAGAGTACATGTGAGTGTCGCAGGACAAGAGGATGCAGGCAAGAGACAAGACGGAGACATGCCAAGGCTGTCTTGTCCGGCGGCCTGCGATTGCGAGCGCCGCCAGTGAGGACCGATGCGCAGGCAAAAGGCAAGACCGTCGTCCCGTTGAACAATCCACTCGCTGCCGGTGGCTGCCGCGATGACAATAGTACATCCGTGTCCAGTTGCATGCACCGGACGCCCCAGGCGTGGCGCCGGACGCGCCAGGCGCGGCGCCGGACGCGGTCCAAAAAGCTCTACATTCTGGCCGCGCATGTGATCGGGGCCGGACGCCGCCAGACGGTCATGCGCCGGGGCGCGACTCGAGGCAATCCCAAAGATCCGGCCGCAGGTGATTTTTCTCCTCCGCAGAATTTCTTCAATTGCATGCTCCTCCACTATTTTTAGGACATCTTTTGACACCTTTTCTTCTCATAAAATAGCGTGGTCCATGCATGAACACTTATTTTATACTTTACTCATTCCAAATTTAGCATAGGACTAATTTGGATGTCAACATATGCCCCCCCTTTTTCGAGGCGAGAGGTGCACGAACCCGAAAAACAAAACAAAAAACCAAACAACACGAATGTCCATCGTACGGTTGTCCGGTGACTAAGGGCGATACTATGTATCGGCCATTTTGTCCTAAGGGCGTGCATGCATCGGCCATTGTTTGAGAGCACTAGGCCTCTTGCCAAACACTAGGAAAATATTTTTTCAAATACCTCCCGCTAATCGCCTTTGTTTGGCGTTCTCCACTCATTGACTCAAGCACATAAGAGTTCCCGAATATTACTTTGACCACCTTGAAAGGACCTTTCCAATTGGGTGACCACTTGCCAAATTGATTGCTCTTCGACCCTATCGGTAATATAGTTTGCCAAACTAAGTCACCGATTTGGAACGATTTGCTCTTGACTTTCTTATTGTAAGCTCTTGCAACACGGGCTTTGTCTTTCTCAATCTCCTTTAGAGCTTGTATTCGCTTGTCGGTTACCTCATCAATGTTGTCCATCATCAAATCATGATACATAGTAAGGGATAGATCATTTTGCTTAGCAAATCTATATGCATCCAAATTTACCTCAACAGGTAACACCGACTCTTGCCCATACATCACCTCATAAGGAGTAACTTTAGTTGCACCGTGCCTCGATATGCGATGAGCCCACAAAGCTTCTGACAAGACCTCATGCCACCTTCTTGGATGTTCTTCTATTTTCTTCTTAATAAGCTTGATCAAAGTCTTGTTAGTTGATTCCGCTTGACCATTGGCTTGAGCATAATATGAAGATGAATTAAGCATCTTGATCTTATATGATTCGGCAAAATCTTTTACTTCCTTCGCCATAAATGACGTCCCTTGATCCGTAGTTAATGTTTGAGGAATGCCGAATCTATGAATGATGTGCTCGGTGATGAACTCAATTACCTCCTTGTGTGTCATGTTCTTCAATGGAACCGCTTCCGACCATTTAGTGAAGTAGTCGGTAGCAACCAAGATGAACTTATGCCCCTTCGAAGATGGAGGATGAATCTGCCCAATGAAATCCAAGCCCCAACCACGGAAAGGCCACGGTTTGATAATAGGATGAAGCATAGCAGCCGGCACTAGCTGAATATTTTCAAACCGCTGACATTCTTCACAACCTTTGTAGTAGCGAAAACAATCGGCCATCATAGTGGGCCAATAAAACCAGCCCTTCTCAACAACCACTTCATTTTCGGAGCCCGATTGATGCGTACCACAAATGCCTTCATGTACCTCTCCCATTGCCACCTTTGCTTGATCAGCCCCTAGACACTTTAGCAACAAGTCTTCGGCAGTCCTCCTATAAAGCTCACCATTATGCAACGTGTACTTGAAAGCAAGTCGCCGAATATTCTTGTCTACTTTAGCACTAGGATCCTGCGCAAAAGACAAGAGAGGAGTTCTCCAAACCTCTAAATCGGTGCTACCATTGTCCAAAAACAAAATAGACCGATTTAAAAGAACTTTACAATGCTGTCCCAAATTATTAGTAACATCGGTTTGTCCAATTAACTTTGGTTGAACCGAATTTTTACTAGAATCGAAACAAGCAAACATTCATGCATCGGCAATTATTGTAAATGAAAATACTTATCTCTTACCTCAAAGCCGGATGCACATTGAGCAAGCAAGTTTGCTCTTTGCACGTATTTCACATGCAATTGATCTTCTTCCTTGATATAACCTAAGCACGTTGAGCATAGAAATTTGCCTTATGATTCTCTTCTCTTGGAATATGCCGAATCTTGAATTCGGCAAATTTACCAATTAAATCAAGGCACATATCGAGGCGAGCACGAAGTGATCCATCCAAACATTGACATTCACCGGAAACTTGTTGCACCACAAGCAATGAATCACCAAATGCTTCAACATGTTCCACCCCAATAGCTTCTAACATGATCAACCCGAATAAAAGAGCCTCATATTCGGTTTGATTGTTGGTACATGGAAATTCCAATCGGCTTGACATAGGAAATTCAAGATCGGAAGAATTAACAAGAATAATCCCAACACCGCACCATCTTTGCAAACCGATCCATCAAAATACAACCGCCATGGGGTAGAAGTGACATAATTCACCTCAACATCAAGATTAATACCATGCTCAACAATAAAGTCGGCAAGAACTTGACCCTTTAAAATTCTCAATGGTTCAAAAGTTAAGTCATATTCAATTAAAGCATATGCCCATTTGCCTACCCTTCCGAGAAAGGATTGGCCGAAACAACATATGTTTGATTATATCGGCCCGGCATGCTACCACACATGTGCTTGACAAAAGATAGTGTCTCATCTTGGAACAAGCAAAATATAGTGATAAGCATAATTTCTCAATATGGGCATACCTTGTCTCGGGATCAAGAAGACGACGACCAAGATAAGCAACAACATACTCCTTTCCTTCGTCTTCTTGAGTAAGAACAGCCCCAATCACCTTCTCTTCGGCAAAATGATATACAATCGGAAAGGTACACCCTTCTAGGTCTTGCGAAGAACGGGTGGTGAAGACAAATATTTCTTTATCTTATCAAATGCATATTGTTGGCTTGCCCCCGGGCAAAATCAGCTTCATTTTTCAACTTAAGTATGGGGGTGAAAGGAATAATTTTCCCTGACAAGTTAGCAATAAACCTTCTCAAGTAGTTCACTTTACCTAGGAATTTTTGCAAATCCTTCTTACATTGAGGTGCTTGAACTGCCTTGATCTTCTCTATCCTCCCGGGATCAATCTCTATGCCCTTGTCATGAATAATAAATCCAAGAAACTTTCCAGCCAACACTCCAAAAGCACATTTGAGTGGATTCATCTTCAAACCATAAAAGCGCATCCTCTCAAAAGCAAGACGCAAATCGGCTAAATGAGGATCATGTGAAGCCGATTTAATCACCACATCATCAATATACACCTCCATAATCACACCAATGAGATCATGAAAGATAAGATTCATAGCTCGTTGATAGGTGGCGCCCGCATTCTTGAGGCCAAAAGTCATGACAATCCATTCAAACAAACCAACAAATCGGGACAAATAAAAGCGATCTTGGAGGTATCTTCTTCACCATAAATATTTGATTATACCCAAAGATTACCATCAAGAAAGCTAATAACCTTGTGCCCCAAGCATCATTGATCAATATGTCGGCAATAGGCATAGGATACTCATCTTTGGGAGTGGCTCTATTTAGATCTCTGAAATCAATGCACACTCTAATCTTTCCGGTGTCTTTCTTCTCAACCGACACAATGTTAGAGACCCACTCCGCATACTTGCATGGACGAATAAAATCTGCCTTAAGCAACCGATCAATCTCCTCCTTAATTCGGTCATTGATGGCCGAATTGAAGCGTCTTGGCGGTTGCTTGTATGGCCTAAATCCCTTTTTTATGGGAAGCCGATGCTCAACAAGATTACGGCTTAACCCAGGCATCTCCATGTAGTCCCATGCAAAACAATCAACATATTCCTTGAGAAGCGTGATTAATTTAGCTTTATAATCGACATCCAAGTTTTGGTTCACAAATGTCGGCCTTGGCACCAACCATCCCCAATGTCAACTTGTTCCAAAGGGTCGGGCCGACGTGAAACCTTGGCCCAACTTATTGAGCTCATCAAAGTCATCGATAGCTTCACAAGAATCGGTCTTTTCAAATCAGATAGTGTTCAAGTCTATGCTTTAACCATTGAAGTTTGTCTTCCATTGAGAAACAATGTTTACAAGATAATATTGAGCGATTATCCGTCGGCTTCAATGTTACTGAGCACAAATCCACGCTCATCATAGCTAATGTAATCGATAGTTGGATAAGTCTCTACCGAAAGATAAGCAAACCCGTGAGCTCTCAAGCGAGGCATCGGGCCGTAGAAATCTCAACCAATTATCCGCATGAACAATCTCTATGGCATCTCTCGTGGACGTAACCTCCTAATTATCGGGCCCACCTTTTTGTCATTGTCCCAAAGACCTCGACGACAAAAAGGCAAATGCATCCAATAACTTAAGAAGCCTTGTCGAGTGTTATCGAAAACCCCGATTACACCACTCATACCGGATCAACAAAGGAGTAGCTACAACATTACACATTTGTTATAAAAATACGGTCGAGTGCGTAAGAATAATAACATTAATTTTATAAAATGTGAGTAAGTTACATTTGAGTAAACTTAACTTAATTTATGAAGCTAGGTAGAACTAGAAGACACCGGATCATGTCGAGCCCACCGACATAATCTTGGTTAAACAAAGACGAAGTCGGTACCTGCAACAAGGGTTAACAAAGCCTGAGTGCGGGAGTACTCAACAAGACTTACCCGACCAAGAAAAGAGGAGAAGACTTCGGGAATGCTTTCTTAGGAGTCAAGGTAAGGCTTTAGCAAGAATCAAGGACTCTTTTGCGTAAAAGCTTACTATAAGTGAATCCTTACTTTCAATATTTTTAATTCGGATTAGTAGCTCATATACTCTAGGTTATCCTATTCTAGAGCAAACATATTTTTCTTATTTCAACTTTCTTTCCTCAAAAACATATTCCATCATTTACTATGATGAATGGGCGAAAGAACGGGTCTCCATAACCGGAAAGCAACGGCGATTCATGAACCGATTATACCCGGTAGGGATCCCTAACCACACGACATATGTAGCACTTAAGCTTGCATATATCAACCTTCTTTCAGATTTGTCCAAAACGGGGACGCGAGGCTGCGCCACCCGAGAGCACAATTACTCCACCTCCCTACCCCGTCCCTAATGACGGTTTGACCCGGTAGGGTGGGTACACGCTATTCCCGCCATCTCTCCACTCCCGGTCGTGGTTGCCATTCCCGATTTGGCTCCACCGAGATCCGCTTTTACCGGAGTATGTGGCTAGTTAGGGTCGACCGACCTGGGTGACAACCAGCGGCCCGCCCTTTGCGAAGGCCTCGGGCGTACTTATAGCGTTCAAAAAGTCCCGAACTTAACAATCCAAACAACGGACGGTCCTTACACGACCAACACGGGACAAGCACGGCTAGGTATCCCGCCGGCTTTCAACCTACGTCCCCGTCCGATCTCAAATTCATCACTACATCTCTTTCTTTTCCGAAAAAGGTACCATCTCCTCAAATAAAATATTTTGATGAAAAAGCTTAACTAATTAAGCAGGGCTAAGCATCACTAAACATTTTCGAAATGAAACAGGTTATCAAGGATGGTATTGAAATAAACAAGGATGGTAATGCGGCAATTAGGTTATCACTCAACTCCTAATTACTTAATGCAATAAAGTATAAACAAAAGTGATATAAGCTTTTAAAATATCAAGGAAAGGGGTTTAATGAACCGGGGCTTGCCTGTTTTGCGAGAAAAAGTCGATTCATAACGAGATCACCCGAGTCATACTTGACATTATCCTTGTCGACGGACGGATCTTCTCCGAAGCTTGATCATCGCAAACCATATCAACACCCTCCCCAAAGCTTCATCAACACGATCCGACTCTCTCGTATACTCTACACGTAGATGATGATGCATGCTTTAGCATGACGGAAGGGTAAACATGATGCTTGATGAATGCATGAAATGATAAACAACTTGAGTACAACTTTCTTCACGATAAAGTTGCAACCCAACAAAATCAACTTGTTAAACTACTCTACAAGATATCATCACCATTGCCTAAGGAGTTCTCAAGGACCATTTGATTGTGGTATGATCCAAGATTCACAAAACAACCCAAAAGTCACATAAAAACCTAAATTACTTGACACTAAACAATTTATAAACCACATAAAATATAGACCATAAAATAATAAAGAAATAAAGTTTGTCAAAATGACTCTAAACTTTTTGTACAGCTAGATCATAGCTTAAAACAGCACCAAATCAATTTTCATGATTTTTTGAATAAATATTTTATTTTCTAAAAATCATGGAAGATGCATTTTTCAATTAAAATTTGTATTTTTAAATCATGCAAGAACTATTCAAAATCAAAATTTCAAAATTTTCATAAATACTAGACATCATGAAAAGGCTATACAAAAATTTTTTAGAATTTATAAGCAAGTATTTGAATTTATATGAAAATAACAAAAAGCAGATACTATTCAAACAAATACAAATTGATAAAACATTTATGAAAAAAAGGAAAACGCCTTCGGGCTCAAAGTGGCCCGCGTGCTTCGGCACGGCACTGTGCAAACAGGCCGGCCCACGAGAACTGATAATGTGCCGGCCCAAAGCGGGCGGTTAAAGCCCGGCCTAGCAACTTTACAAAAAAAAAAAAAACCGACCTTTTATAAAATTACAAACAAGTACGATTACACTATTTAGCACTATTTAAACAAGTCACGCAGACTTTTCACTTAGCCCCCTTGACTTTTTCTAATTCTCACCTCGAGATCCCCTCGGGCGACACTGAAAGCGGAAGCGGTAAAATACGGTGTGGGTTTGGCTCGGCCGTTTCCATCGACGCGGCTCCGGTGGCGCGGGAAGAAGGAAGCGCATGAGCACCGGCATGCTCGCCCGCGCTTCGTGGGTGATGCGGCTCGGCCGGAGATGGTCCGTGGCCCTTTGACCACGCACCGACGGACGGGCCGGAGCGGTTCTTGGCCGGCGGCAAAGTGGCGTTCCGACTCAACGGGACTCCTTCTGCGAAAACCATCAAGCCGGAGAGCTTCACCATGGCAAGGCAAGTTTGAAACAAGAAGGAAAAGGGTGAGGGCATCACCGTGTCGGCGGTTGACGGAACGGATCTCGGCGCCACTGCGCCGGCGGGGGAAAGCGGTTTCGCCGCCGGACGACTCGAGCGATATGGAGGATCATGCGGGCGGCTCGTAAGGATCGCAAGGAAATTGCGAATCGGTTGGTATGATCAAGGGCAACGATTGGAGCTCGTTGGCCGCCGTAGCGGCCGAGCGCGGGCGGCCGGCGATGGCGGAAAGAAGAAAAAAGAAGAGAAGACGGCCAAGACGGTAGTTAAAGGCGAGGGGCGGCGTCGTGGCCTTCGTAGCACCTTCCAGCGAAGCTCTTCCCACGCCGCCGCCAGTAGCGTTCCCACCTTCACGAGGAAGGACACGGCGGCGACCACCGCCGGCAGCGGGATGGGCGATGGAATAAAGACCTCCATGTGCGAAATCAGAAAGGCGAGCCGATTTTTTTTTCAAAATTACTCCTAGATTTACATAGCAACTTGAAAATCCACCAAAATAAATGTTTCTCCAAATAAAATTATCTACACTTTCACTTTTGGAATCATTTTGAAATTCGCCTTCAAAATAGGTTTTGAAAATGGGGTCAAGATAGGGTTTTTGAGTAAATTAAAAAGAACTTTAAATTTTACATATAAAAAAACTTAATGCATTCATATATGCAACACATACATGATATATAAATGAAACCTAAAAGGTATTATGCCATGATGCTCCATAATTATGCATGACGATGACATGATAAAAGTTTCAATTGCACAAGAACATCCGATGTTACAATCTTTCCCCTTAAAAGAAATCTCGTCCCCGAGATTTCGAATCGAAAACTTTCAAGCGAGATAACGATGGGCTTCGCAGCTTCAAGACTATACCAAAAGATTACAGAACTTGCTAGTGATACGAACGGTTACAAAACCATTCATGGATTTAGAGATGATACAAAGACTATTTCCTGGGATTAGTGATACATCTATTACATAGCAAAACCTCATTCCAGAAACTTAGACATACGAGGACAATGAAGAAACAATAAGAAGATAAATAACCACAACGCAAAAGGACCCCAACAGATCCGTAAAACGGATGGGATCAAGGAGGCACAAAATGTCTAGAAGGCACAGAAGGAATCCTGGGGCCATAAGCTAACTGGATGTAGATTCGACCTTCTAAGATAGAAGCCGGACTTCTTCCTCAATGACACCGCGCGGAACCTTTGTCCGACAACCTTGAAGAAGAGATCGACTCTACGATTCTTAGAGGAGATTTGCGATAAGATTTGGATGGATGGAAGTGGCGAAGCAAGGTACCCGGGTTGCGTTTTATAGCGCAGAGGAGCGGATAGAGACGCTGTGGCTCGCTGAGGAAGATGAAGCCGAGAGAGAGAATCAAAAGCAGTTCACGGGTGGAGCGACCACTAGCCATGGTGCACTCTGTGCTCAAGCATAGGGTGACAGGATTCCCACGACGTGGAGGCGAGTAACGGGCCGAAACCATGGAGGGGTCCCAGCGGTGTAAGGGTGAGGACTGTGGGCGCACATGGTGCACTAGGAAAAAGGAGGAAAGAGAGCGTGATGCGTAAGAAGACGTGACCCGACGGAGTGAGTGCGACATAGCTAGGTTGCGGCACGAATGAGCACGAGAGGGTCCAAAATGGTCACGACGTTCGCCGGACACGTGGCGACAACGGGATGCCACGGTGATCCCGTTATGAGCGGGGCCTTCCGAGATGGTTAATCAGTCCCTTATCTACCACTTCTTGTAGTCTGTTAAGGTTGATGTCAGTGATTTGCTCTTCAAAAGTCACCTTTCTTGCCACTTACAGAGGAAAGTCCCACTCACTGAGTTCGATATAGGAGGTCCAACAGAGTCTTGGCATGATTCCACACGGCACAACATAAGCCGTGTCAAAAACTTACACATAACATTCTAGCTGGACTAGGGTTCGAACAAGGTACACATAGACTTAGCAAAAAAAACACAAACAACACCCAACATTAACATCATTTTAGATAACATGTGAAACATCATATGTGCATAACACAAATGCTATAAACAACACATGCAATGCAATGATGCTTGCTAATGATGCAAAGAAGATGATCATGAACATCTGGGATATGAAGATCCTTCCCCTTAAAAGAAATCAAATTACGAGATTTCAAAGTGACAAATCCGTAAGATAAGTAATGGGAAAGGAATTACGTCGAAGATATTGGCTTATAAGAAATTTGCAAAACAACAAAATTAATATCAAGATTACAATCGATCAAAAGATGATTGCAACCGATAAGGGGTTTTTCGTAAATTCGGAGGAGTACGGATAGGAATTTCCAAAAGAGTTTGCAAAGAAGGTGAAAGCTCATTAATTGCGGATTATGGTGAATCATGACCATAGACCCCGACATGAGCGAGCACCCGACAAAGATTTTCGTATGGCTGCAGTCCATAGGAGACCCCAGTTTCGACGCTATTTCCCTGTCCACGGGTCATGGTTTCACCATAGTACACAACTATTGCAATTCCCAACGAGATATGTCGACTATCAACATAAAAGGAATAGCACGTGTCGATAGAAGAAGTTAAGACACGGCACATGCTGGAATTGGATAATCAAGTAGTAGTCTGAGGCTTTTAAATAGAGTTGACAAGGCAAGGTGCAAGCTCCCAAAGATTGGAACTTATGAAACAAAATTACCAAATAAATGTCCATTAACCAAGGACCCGTGTAGGACGAAATTCAGGACAAACAACTATAAAGGCGAATAGTTGTCTGGATGAAAGAAGGAAGTCTCAACATTATCAAGGTACTTCAACATTATATGCATAATATGATGCATGCTCGTCCTATTCGTCTTCACAACTTTAGTCGAATATAAGTTAGATATATATATAGGGCAATACTATATACACTATCTTCTCTGATGATCTTGGTAGAATAGTGATTGGCTCTTAGCAGAACTTCGTCGGCAATATCCAACTCTCTAGTTGTTTTCCAGAAGAAGAGATGAAAACTTCTTGAAGTCTCTTACTTGAGCCATCAGAAAATCTTCACGAAAGCTTCCAAAGAAAGCATAAGGAAAGAAAGAAAATCATTTTTAAGTTGTTACTTTCAAAAACTTTTAGATTACAAAATTATTTTGAAGTTTTCAAAAGTAATATTGTAGCTGGTCCTAAGTATGAGCTCGATACCATTTGTGACAGAACCTCCTAATTATCGGGGCCCACACTTTTTCATTGTCCCAAAGACCTCGACAGCCAGCGGATGCATCCAATAACTTAAGAAGCCTGTCGAGTGTTATCGGAAACCCCGATTACACCACTCATACTAGGATCAACAAAGGAGTAGCTACAACATTACACATTTGTTATAAAAATACAGATCAGAGTCTTGCAGAAGAATAATAACATTAATTTTACAAAATTTGAGTAAGTTACATTTGAGTAAACTTAACTTAATTTGCGGAAGCTAGGTAGAACTAGAAGACACCAGATCATGTCGAGCCCACCGACATAATCTTGGTTAAACAAAGACGAGTCAAGACACGCAACAAGGGTTAACAAAGCCTCGAGTGCGGGAGTACTCAACAAGACTTACCCGACCAAGAAAAGAGGAGAAGACTTCGGGAATGCCGGGTCTTAGGAGTCAAGGTAAGGCTTTAGCAAGAATCAATGACTCTTTTGCGTAAAAGTTTACTATAAGTGAATCCTTACTTTCAATATTTTTAATTCAGATTAGTAGCTCATATACTCTAGGTTATCCTATTCTAGAGCAAACATATTTTTTCTTATTTCAACTTTCTTTCCTTAAAAACATATTCCATCATTTACTACGATGAATGGGCGTAAGAACGGGTCTCCATAACAGAAGCAACGGCGATTCATGAACCGATTATACCCAAATGGGGATCCCTAACCACACGACATATGTAGCACTTAAGCTTGCATATATCAACCTTCTTTCGATTTGTCCAAAACGGGAACGAGGCTGCGCCACCCGAGAGCACGATACTCCACCTCCCTACCCCGTCCCTAATGACGGTTTGACCAAGAGGGTGGGTACACGCTACTCCCGCCATCTCTCCACTCCCAGTCGCGTGGTTGCCATTCCCGATTTGGCTCCACCGAGATCCGGCTTACGAGTATGTGGCTAGTTAGGGTCGACCGACCTGGGGTGACAACCAGGCAGCCGTGCCTTTGCCAGAAGGCCTCAGGCGTACTTGCGTTCAAAAAGTCCCGAACTTAACAATCCAAACAACGGACGGTCCTTACACGACCAACACGGGACAAGCACAGCTAGGTATCCCGCCGGCTTTCAACCTACGTCCCGTCCGATCTCAAATTCATCACTACATCTCTTTCTTTTCCGAAAAAGGTACCATCTCCTCAAATAAAATATTTTGATGAAAAAGCTTAACTAATTAAGCGGGGCTAAGCATCACTAAACATTTTTGAAATGAAACAAAGTTATCAAGGATGGTATTGAAATAAACAAGGATGGTAATGCGGCAATTAGGTTATCACTCAACTCTGCTTAGGGTGCTCAATCCTTCGGAGGTGCTCATAGGGGTAGGGTTTGCGTACGTGTGTTCTTAGGGGAGAGTGTGCGTGCGTGTTGTGAGCGTCTGCGTTGTACTTTCTTGTGTAATTCTAAAAAAGTATAAACAAAAGTGATATAAGCTTTTAAAATATCAAGGAAAGGGGTTTAATGAACCTGGGCTTGCACTGCTTTGCGAGGAAAAGTCAGATTCATACTTAACGAGATCACCCGAGTCATACTTGACATTATCCTTGTCGACGGACGGATCTTCTCCGAAGCTTGATCATCGCAAACCATATCAACACCCTCCCCAAAGCTTCATCAACACGATCCGACTCTCTCGTATACTCTACACGTAGATGATGATGCATGCTTTAGCATGACGGAAGGGTAAACATGATGCTTGATGAATGCATGAAACGATAAACAACTTGAGTACAACTTTCCTTCACGATAAAGTTGCAACCCAACGAACCAACTTGTTAAACTACTCTACAAGATATCATCACCATTACCTAAGGAGTTCTCAAGGACCATTTGATTGTGGTATGATCTAAGATTCACTAAACAACCCAAAAGTCACACAAAAACCTAAATTACTTGACACTAAACAATTTATAAACCACATAAAATATAGAGCATAAAATAATAAAGAAATAAAGTTTGTCAAAATGACTCTAAACTTTTTGTACAGCTAGATCATAGCTTAAAACAGCACCAAATCAATTTTCATGATTTTTGAATAAATATTTTATTTTCTAAAAATCATGGAAGATGCATTTTTCAATTAAAATTTGTATTTTTAAATCATGCAAGAACTATTCAAAATCAAAATTTCAAAATTTTCATAAATACTAGACATCATGAAAAGGCTATACAAAAATTTTTAGAATTTATAAGCAAGTATTTGAATTTATATGAAAATAACAAAAACAGATACTATTCAAACAAATACAAATTGATAAAACATTTATGAAAAAGGAAAACGCCTTCGGGCTCAAAGTGGCCCTGCATTGTGCTCGGCACGCATCGTGCAAACAGGCCGGCCCACGAGAACGATATAAAGCCGGCCCAAAGCGGCGGTTAAAGCCCGGCCTAGCAACTTTACAAAAAAACCCCCCCGGCTTTTATAAAATTACAAACAAGTACAAGTACACTATTTAGCACTATTTAAACAAGTCACGGACTTTTCACTTAGCCCCCTTGACTTTTCTAATTCTCACCTCGAGATCCTCGGACGACACCGAAAAGCGGCGGGCGGCGGCGGTGGTTTGGCTCGGCCGTTTCCATCGACGCGGGCTCCGGTGGCGGAAGGAGCGCATGAGCACCGGCATGCTCGCCCGCGCGCTCGTGGGTGGATCGCGGCTTCGGCCGAGATGGTCCGTGGCCCTTTGACCACGCGTGCACGGACGGACCGGAGCGGTTGCGCCGGTGGCAAAGTGGCGTTCCGGCCGCCACGGGACTCCTTCTTCGAAAACCATCAAGCCGAAGAGCTTCACCATGGCAAGGCAAGTTTGAAACAAGAAGGAAAAGGGCGAGGGCATCACCGTGTCGGCCGGTTGACGGCGAGCGGATCTCGCGCCACTTCGCGGGCCGCGGAAACGGTTTGCGCCGGACGACTCAGCGATCACGAGGATCGCGAGGCGGCCGGCGATCGCAAAGGAAATTGCGAATCGGTTGGTATGATCAAGGGCAACGATTGGAGCTCGTTGGCGCCGGCGTAAGCGAGCGAACGCGGGCGACCGGCAGTGAGCGGAAAGAAGAAAAAGAAGAGAAGACGGCCGGCACAGGGTAGTTAAAGGCGAGGACGACGTCGTGGCCTTCGTAGCACCTTCGCGAGCTCTTCCACGCGGCCAGCAGCGCGTTCCCACGCCTTCACGAGGAAGGACACGGCGGCGACCACCACCGACAGCGGGGATGGGCGATGGAGTAAAGACCTCCATGTGCGAGTACATCGTAGCAGAGCCGATTTTTTTTCAAAATTACTCCTAGATTTACATAGCAACTTGAAAATCCACCAAGATAAAAGTTTCTCCAAATAAAAATATCTACACTTTCACTTTTGGAATCATTTTGAAATTCGGCCTTCAAAATAGGTTTTGAAAATGGGGTCAAGATAGGGTTTTTGAGTAAATTAAAAGAACTTTAAATTTTACATATAAAAACACTTAATGCATTCATATATGCAACACATACATGATATATAAATGAAACCTAAAAGGTATTATGCCATGATGCTCCATAATTATGCATGACGATGACATGATAAAAGTTTCAATTGCACAAGAAACATCCGGGATGTTACAATCTCCCACCCATTGGATGAGGTATTGGTGCAAGCTAGAAGGAACACATGGATTGGCATGAATCCAATCACGACCAAGTATAAGATCATAGCTACCTTCCACATCGACGATAAAGAAAGCTGTAGCCATGGTCTTGCTCCCAACGGTTAGTTCAACGTTGGCGATGCCCTTTGAAGGAATTGGCGCGCCTCCTCCTATGCCGGTAATGGTCATGTTGGTTTGAATTAGTTCCTCCTCTTTGCCACCAAGCTTCTTGAATAATGAATAGGGCAAAAGATTAACAATCGCGCCACTATCCACTAGCATCTTCCGAACTGGTTTTCCATTGATATGTCCGCTTATATGCAATGGCTTGAGGTGTTTGACGGGCACAACAGGCTTCTTGAAGATGGCATCTTGCACCCCAAATGCAAACTCCGCAGCAGCAACCTCATCATCTCCATGCCCGATCACATAATAATCGATAGAGAGAAAGATGGTGTTCACCTCAGCGTGTGGCGGTGAAGGCTCATAATCCACCAACTCTTCATCCTCAACTGGCATTTCAATGCCAACCATGGCGGAGACGGCGGCAGCAAAATCTTCAGGCGCACCTGCAGACACATTAGAAACAAGAGAATTCGGTTCAACCGACTCGGAAGTCGGTAAATCCGAAGTTTGGGCAATAACCCCGTCAACCGTCTCGGTTGAGTTATCAACTTGCTCACTTAATTTGGCTGTCCCATCCGCTAGAAGTGCCAAAAGATCAACATTTGGTTTAGGCACCTCTTCCACAGGCTTGGGCGGTTGCTCTTGAACTACAACCGACTCAACCGATTTAGCAATCGGTTGAGACGTCCTCTTGGCAGCGGCGATCATCTCGGCCTCTTTGTTCTTGATCTCTTGCACAATCTCCGGCAAGATCGGCCCTTCACCTTGTGCAGCAGCCAAGCGCTTGAGCATCTTTTGTCTTGCTCGCTGAAGCTTCCTCTTTTGTGTTTTATCAATATCAACCGGGCACCACTTGGGCTGCAGGAAAAGAGGATCGACGAGCTTTTGCTTCTTATCTTGAGCTTCAGCGACCTCCTCCATAATTTGATCTTGATCATCCTTTGTAGGCTCTTGCCCCCCAATCACAATCGGTTTGTTGACATCATTTATAGGGGCTGTCATCGAACCGATAATGATGGAAGGTGGAGGAGTAACAACTGGAGTAGGCTTCTCAATCACCTCTATCTTCTTGGGGATGTAAACTTGCTTCATGGGCGCCTTCCCCGATTATTGAGGCGTGAGAGTACGAGATGTGAGCTCCTCCTTCTTCTCCCAAGACACCGCTAGAGCTCGATTGTGAACCCAATCGGCTAAAGACGGTAGGCTTGGCCATGCTTGCAGCGCCTCCTTCCTTCATGGGACCCGAAGGATAGGGAACAAACACTCCCTTCAGTCCCCATTGTGGTGGTGGCGCCACTTGTGATAGTGGTGGCCCCCAACGAGTCATCCTTGGACGCGCAACCTGCGAAGAAGAAGAAGCAACATTTGGAGGAGTCATAGCCACTTGCTTATTTCTCCCTTCATCATGCTTGGGAGGCGTAGACTCTCTCTTTTTTGTTGGCCGATTCTTGGAATCGGCCTTTTCCTTCTTGTATTTCGCCAAAAGTCTGTCAAATTCACATAATGGCTTGATGTGCTTCTTGATCTTTGGCTCATTTGTCTTCCAAACTCCAACTTCCGACTTTTGTGGAATGAATGTCTTGATCGTGTGAACACCGGAAGTGAGGGAGCTAGAATCCTCGGGCTAGTTGACCCAACTAAGGTAGTCGGTTCAACCGCTTTGCCGGGCGCTGAGCTTGATCATCTTGGCCGATTGCTTCAATCGGCCTAGCCGGTCTTGTCTGCGCCCGCACGACCATCTAGCCACGCTTGACGCCGCAATGCTTGCGCCGAGCTAGCCACAATGGTAAGCTTCGCGTCTTGCCTTCTTCGCTTATGGTTAACCAACACTTGCCGTCCCCGAATTCTTAGGAACATTCGGTGCGGGCGAGGCTCACCAATGATCACGTTCTTGCCTTGAGTTGTAGAAGCTTGCTCAGGACGGATCAAGATGGCAGAGCCTTGACTTCAAGTGTCTTGGCTTCAGGCTTCTAGCTTCAACCACATGCACCGAAAAGGATTCTTGTCTAGCCGCATGTCGGTAAGACTTAATCGGCCCTCATTAAGAGCCGATTGTACCCTTCGACGGAAAACATGACAATCGTTAGTTGCATGAGAGTAAGATTCATGATATTTGCAAAAAGCCCGCTTCTTCAACACATCTGCAGAAGGCATAACATATTTAATCTTAATGTACCCGATTTTTAATAATTCATCGAATATTCGGTCACATTTAGATGTATCAAAAGTAAACTTTATTTCCTCATTCCGATTCCTATTAATCGGCTTGAGAGAAGGGCAAGTTACTTGTTTGTTTTCCTCTCGCCACCTAATTTCAGCAGCCAATACCTCTTTAGTCTCATCGTCGGACGAAGAATAATCGTCCACGTGATGCACGTTGGAACGACGAGACTTATAATCATGATCTTGAGAGTCTTTTAAATGAGATTCAACAAAGAATAGCTCTCTCAAGTAAATGCGATAATGTAGTAAACTGAATATGCTCAAGCTTATCTCTAATCTTAGGATGCAAACCATTAAAGCATATGTCTACTAAATCACGCTTCGAAATCATCAAATGATAGCATCGGTTTTAATTTCTTTGCAACGCCTAATAAACTCAAGCGACTCACTACGACCTTGTCTAACCGATGTCAAATGAGATAATCTAGTTTCTTGGACTCCATCATAAAAGTGAGCACGAAATTTTTCCTCTAATTGAGCCCAAGAACCAATAGTAGAAGTTGGCAAAGTGAACCATGAAAATGCAAAGTACCGCAAGTGATAAAGGGAAATTACGACATTTCATGTAATCAAAAGCACACCCTTCACCTAATCGAGCTAGATACATGCTAACATGCTCCATGGTAGACTTGTTATCATTGCCACTAAATTTTTGAAAGTCAGGTACCTTCCACCCCGATGGGTTTCTCATGTAATCAAAGTGTGGAGGGTACGGTTTGTTGTAGGTGCCCCTTGAGGTTTTTATTTGGACACCAAGGCTTTCCCCAAAGACTTATTTAAATCTTCCTTTAGCCGATTAAACGCATTGGAGCTGAAGTTTCATTGCCAAAAGCAGAATTTGGCTAGGGGATTTCGGTGGGTTGGGTAACACGGTGTTGCCCCCGAATTCCTAGCATTTGTCGCTTATTAATGGTTTGCCGATTTCGGTCTTGAACATCGGCAAAACGTGACAACTTGTTTATTATTAACCACTTCCTTAGTAGTGGAAGAACGGCTTTATCGGCCTCCGTAGGGAGCCAGTTGGGACGATTTTCCTTTACCATAAGCGGTGTACCATGCTTGATTCTAGAAGGCATACCAAACTCATGCTCGAATCATCAACTTCTTCTATTCTAAGACTTTTACCTTCTAACTTATCAAACCTAGCCATAATCATGCCTACAAAGAAGCACTAAAATTTTGATCTATTTCTTTCTTATGGCCATCAAGCATAGCAAAGATAATCGCGTGTTGAGGATAGGAATCATCATAGATAGGTTTTGTATTATCCGTTACCTCAACCTCTCGGAGTAGATGAATCGGTGGGGAGATCGACGGCGGTGATCGGCCTGTATTGCGGCTCCACCTTGTCGCCACGACCCACGGCACAACTCTCCGGAACGCACGTTGAGTAGCTTCTATCATCTGTTGCATCTTAGCCTTCAATTCATCGGAAGGCGATCAATGGAAGAGGGGTGGATGACGTTGTCGCCATGTATCTCGCTAATCGAAGCACCACCGCTCTTGCTATTGGCGTGCATGATGTTGGGGTCTTCAAAACACAATTGACGCCGAATTCCCCAAATGAGTCGCCAAAAAGTGTGTTGACACGAAACCGGGGCTTCGCACCCGACACACCGGGAGGGCCTTGACGCCCACGAAGGTTGCACACAACCTTGAAGCAAATGAACCGCAGCGTGGCGCCCTAACCGATCTAGGGATCGGTAGGGGTGACGTAGAGCTCGGTGACGGCTAGAAGAACCTCGAACGCACCTCCGAAGACCCGTCGGGGAGGACGACGTGAGGGGTGCTCTAGGACCAGCGTGGTGGCCGCCAGAACGCCGACGAAGAACGCGGGAGTTCGCCCGAAACAGCGAGGATAGAGGGGTTGAAGGAAGAAGATGACCTACAAACGGGACAGAGATAGATTGGTTGTCGATTGGATGTAGATGGGATCAAATCGCCATGAACCTCTTATTATATAGAGGAGGGTGGTCTTATCCTTTTAGGAAAACGTCCAAAAACGTTCCCAAACATCGACTCTCCAAAACCAACCCGAAATAAAAATCGGTTCGGAATTAGGAAAATCTCGAGCGCAGATCGCGAAATAATCCGGACGCCCGAAATAGAAGCGCCGGACGCCGCGTCGGCGGCGCGGACGCGGTCCAAGAAGCCATGCAAACGGACCCTATTTTTAAACAATGACGCCCGGACGCCGCGCGACGCATGCGCGGACGCGTCCGAGAGCCATGCAATCGGACCCTATTTTTGAATCATACGACGCGCCGGGACGCATGCGCCGGACGCGGTCCGTAAAGCTCGCATTACGCGCAAGATGCGACCGGCGCCGCGCCCCGGCGGTCATGCGCCGGACGCGACTCCAGGCAATCCCAAATGTCCGGCGCAGGTGATTTTTCTCCTCCGCGCAGAATTTCTTCAATTGCATGCTCCTCCACTATTTTTTTAGGACATCTTTTGACACCTTTTCTTTTCATAAAATAGCGTGGTCCATACATGAACACTTATTTTATACTTTGCTCATTCCAAATTTAGCATAGGACTAATTTTGGTATCAACAACTCCCTCATCATAACGCCGGCGCTGAGGGATCCATGAACCATGCGATTTTTAGCTCGGTGATGATTCAGTATCTTAGTTTTATCTTATATAAATAAAAATATCAATAATTATGATATTGAATAAGATAAATGAATACTTTAAATTACGAAATATATTTTTTATAATAAATAAATTGTTTTAAAGATGTAAGTATGATTAATCAGAAGAAGTCAATCATTCCGTTTAAAAGTAGTCTTGCCGATCTGGGCATCTGCCAGCACGGATCATGCTTTCTTCCCTCCCTCCAATCGATGCGGTGACGTGCTGCCGGAGGGGCGTCTTGCCCTAGCCATCCAAGCCTTCAGGACTCAGGAGTCGTCTGGAGGCCGGCCAAGCGCGCTGCACGTCGTTTTCGGTACAGCGTTTCGACGGTGGCGTGCAGCCGACGCGCGTCGTCCAGCTCGTCCCGGACCCGACCACTACTACTCAATCATAGGCACTACTATTCTTTATTAAAAATTAATAAATGAAATAGAACTAAGCATGTTACTGACGTTGGCACCTCTACGTGGAAGCTCAATCTAATTTGGACATCCATAAATTTTTATAAATGACTTACAAATTCAAATTTTGATGGGGATCACCTCTTTCTAGTTCATTTTTTTTTAAACTAGAGGGTATCTATCAGACATCCACGGGATATCCAACTTCCACCTGGGATTGGCACCGTACAGCGCGACATATGCAACAGTTTAATCATCAACAGAGGTAACTATCCTTGTGAGTCGTGACAAACGGCGAAATCTTTGGCTTCGTACAGAAAGCTTGGCTATATGTGGACAAGGAGCTTCGAGAAAGGGAGCTTATTACGGAGTAGACGAGGAAAGAAAGCTCCTAGCACTATCTTCGAGAAAGGGACCTAATACTCACGTTTAATAATTTTACCTAGTTATATGTATCCCTACCTGCAACCATTAATCCTTGTTTTTCTAGTTTAAGTCGGTCATTTTTAAAGGCAAAGATCATGAGCAATTTGAACGGGGCAGAATACGCAGAAAAGGGACAAGCTTCAATTCCCACACTTGTGGACCACTGGGCCCGTGCCGACAGTGGCCCAAGTGAAAAGGTAGAGCGCTGGCCTCCTCTGCTGCTGGACTGGGCTCTCACGCGGCTGCGGCCAGCGCTAATGGGCAATGGCCACGGAGCAGCAGAATGGGAGGGCCTCGCATCACCATCCATAGGCCTAAATTTCAGCCCAGAATGTCCAGCCCAGCTCCTTTTCTTTTACCTGCGCGGCTTACCGTGGGCGGCGGCTTCTGGCCTTCTGGGTAAGGGCAGGGAGAGTGGGAAATGGCGATCGACGCCGGCGGCGGCGGCGGCGGAGAGAAGAGGCAGAGGGTGGATGGGCAAGGGATCCATCCGAAGCGGTGGGTGCGGATGCGATCCGGGCGGACCGCATCTCGGCATTGCCGGATGAGCTGAGGCAGCGGATCCTGACACACCTCCCGCTCAAGGACGCCATCCGCACGGGGCCGTCGCGCGCGGGTGGCGCGACCTGTGGAGGTGTCGGTGGGCGCACCGCGGCACCGTCGAGATGCACCTCCGCTCCCGCAACGCCCCGCGGATGGAACTCGACGCGCTGGAGCGCGAGCCGCGCCCGCGCCGACGCCTCGACCGCTTCTCCCTCGTCGTCGACACCTGCAAGCTCAAGTCCTCGGAGCTCCGGCGATTCGTCGAGTACGCCGCCGATTGCCGCGTCGAGGACCTCCACGTCGAGGCGCGGAAGACCACGGCCGCGGTCAAGCTCAGCTTCCACCTGCCGCTGGCGAGCCCGCTCCTCGCGCGCCTTTCCCTCCGCCGCATCAGCATCTCCAACATGTACTACAAGGGCGCGCAGCCATTCCACGCTCTCGAGGTCATTTTGCTCCACTCCGTCTCCATTGCTGAAGTGACCTTCAAAAGAATGATGCAGCTGTGTCCCAACCTCCTCACCCTCGACCTGCGCGGCTGCGATTGTGAACACCTTTTCTTCTGGGGCAATGACATGGCCTGGCCGCCGAAGCTGAGGAGTATCACTGTTGCCGAGTGTGACGGGACCATCGAGCTGAACTTGGTGACCGTCCCTACTCTGCGCTCCTTTCGCTACAGCTGCGGCTACCTGGACACTCCCTTCTCCCTTGCAGGCGACGCCGTGCTTTCCGACCTTTACATTCGGTTTCTTTACTCAACATGGTCAGAAAAGTATAATGCTCAAGAGTTCAATAATGGTCTCCCAAATGATCTGTCCGCCCTCACTGTTCTCACCATCTGCAGCAATGCCCTCCCGGTACTTTCTCACTATTGGATTTTTAGTAAATCTGGTTTTCGTAACACCTAGCTTGTACATTATTTGATTGCCACATAAGAAAAGAGTACCAAGTTTCTTCAATAACAAATACCTTTTAGGTCGCATCTTCCTTGTATGTTAATGGAGCAACTTCCCAATTTCCCAAGCTGAGCAACCTGCGCAGTTTGAGAGAGTTACATCTACTCATGTCAAATATGGAGTATGCCAACCTTGCCGACATCTATGTGTTTCTCAAGACCTGCCAATGCCACAATCTGGAGAGGCTCTTTGTGCAGGTTAACATCTGCCTGACTCTCTGATTTTCTCTACTCTATTGTCACTATCTTTTCTATTTCATCTACTTCTGGGTACTTATTTTTATCGATTGCCTTCTGAATAGTTGTGGTTCAATTACAGCTCCCAAAATTCGTGTTTCCCTTAGAGTCGCTTGATGTGGTGCCAGAAGAGCCACCAGAGGATGGATTAGACAACCTTGTGATGGTAAAGGTTATGAACTTCAATTGGCGTTTCTCCGAGGTGCAACTAGTGAGCTTTTTGTTGAGGAAAGCTAAGTCCCTGCAGAAATTGTTAATAGTTTCTCCAAATATCACTCCACTGGATGTGCCCGGTGTACAAGAAGCAGACTTACTGTTTCTCAAAGAAGCTTTAGCCAATGGCAAGATAATGCAGAGTGAGTCTGACGATGCTGCAACTCAGCCATATCATTCTGAAGTCTTTATCGGGCTCTAGTGATCAGTCACGAGTTTGGTTCGAACCATATGGATAGTAATATCCACACCCTCCTGTCAGGACATCATCCTCTTGGATGTAGCTTAGTGACAACATATATGAAGACCAATGTTGCCTTGTTATTTTGTTCTCTTGATATCAAATGGAAATTCTAATGGCTAGAATTCTCTAAGTTTTAGAATGTACTTCCCTCTGTCCCCAAATTATAAGATGTTTTGGTATTTCTAGATTCATAGCTTTTACTATATATCTAGACATAATATATATCTAGGTACGTAGTAAAAGCTATGAATCTAGAAAAGCCAAAACGTTTTATAATTTGAGGGAGTATTGTTTAGCAAAGTATTCAAACGCATGGTATTCCAACACATGCTTAGTTACCTGTCCTGATAACACTTGCATGATGTATTTGACATATTATTCATATGGAGATTCATGTGATGATGTGAGTATGTGTGTCAGAAGCAGCTCCATATCATCCTCGATAATTCAACATGGAGGTGAATTAAGTTCTATATGTGAAACAGCGATGATGTTACATGATGTCTTGATTATCTGGCTTGTAACGTTGAGCCATCAGATTGCATCAAAAGTGTGGAGGTTTGCCCTTTTTGAGTATGTAACACCCCTGGTGTTACTCAATTAAAAATCTTGCCATGTCATCATGTTTAGTATAAAGCATGCATAATTAGAAAAATATGAAATGCATTGAATTAAAGTTTAGTTTATATTTTTAGGGAATGCTTATGCTTAAGAAAGTTTAGAGTGATTTAATTTTAATTTGTGTTTTTGATCCTAAGTGTGATGTTGGATGATGGTTGGATAGTATAGGTTGGGAATCTGAAATTTGAATCAAATTCAAATTTGAATTGAACTCAAAAACCCTAAATTTCATTCTTTCTTTTTTTACCCCCTTTTCTTTTATTCAAAATTTATAAAGAATTTGGATATGGTTATTAAAGCAACTTTGTAGAGTTTTCAAAGTTGAACAAAGTTGGTATTTTGAGTTTTCAAAGTTTAGTTCAAAATTTAGAGTAATTTTGAAAATACCAAAATTAGGTTTTGTCCCCTTTTGATTTAAAAACCATATTTCAAAATCTAAGCAAAATTTGCAAAAAGTTTTAAAAAATTAGTTTGTAGGTCTTGTTGAGATGAGCAAAAGTCATGTGCAAAGTTTTTCAAGTTGTAACATGATTTTAAAAAGTAATTTTGAATTCAAATTTCAAAATTTTGAACTGCATTTCAAAAGTCATATTTAGAGGCTGATTTTGAAAATCTTCCAATTATGAAAATTGTAGATCTTGAAAAATTAGCCTAAGTCACTTTTTGGAGTTTTTCAAGTTCGCAGAATTTGATGAAATTCATAAAAGGTTAGGTTTGGGATCTACAATTGAACGGTGAATCGCTGTTCTTCCCTCCATACCGGCGTCGCCGGCCGCCGCCGTCCGTTCTTCGCGCTTTCGGCCGCCCCGCCGTCACCCGGCTATGGAGTTCGCGACGCCGCCAGACGTGTCCCATGGTCCCTTGTCCTATAAAGCTTGAAGCCGGGCGCCGCCCCTTCTCTTTCTTCCTCCTCCACCGTCGCCGGAAAACCGCCTCCGCCCCTTTTTGCTGCCGCCGCCCGTCGAGCTCCAATCCACAAAATTAGCTTTGCCATCGTGTTCGCAACTTCCTTTGCGTCGTTTGAGCTAATCCCGCCTTGTTTTAGCCCGTTTGTCCGTCTCTCCATCTCCGATCAGTCGCCGCGAGTCTCGTCGTCGACAACCTTTTCTCGGTGAGCTTCAAAGAAAACCAACCATTTGACGCCCCGTGGTCATGATAATTCGAACGCCGTCGTTGCCACCGGGAACCGCCGCCGCCAGCGCCGTTGCCGATCACCCTCCCGCCTCGTCTCCGCTTGATCGCAACCGGGGTGAGCTTGTAGTCATGTCTATGTCGATTTTTTCTAGTTTTTCCACGCCATATATGAAGCCGACGTTGCCGCTCCGCCTTGTTAGGTTCGTTTAGATGGGGTTTTAGGACCCTATGGAGGTCTTTGGAGATGATGCCTTGGTCGCCGCCGCCGAGAAAGCTCCGAAAGTCTTTCCGCCCGCGTGGTCGCGCCGCCGTGCCGCCATGGCCGTCGGTGGTCATGCCCCGTGCCTTAGGTATCGGGTTTTGGGCGTCGACTTGTGCGCGAAGTCGTGAGAAATGAATTCCGCCGGGCGAATCAATCACCGGCAATTAGGCCGGGCGGAGGTCGGGTCGGTTGGCCGGACTGCTATCATTATTATTATCGCCGCACGGGTTAGTGGGCTGAAACGCCCGAAAGTCTGTTTTGTTTTAAAACTTGATTTATCTAATTTCTTTACTTTTGAATAGTACCGATTCTTTGAAAATTCATAGAAATTTGAAAATAACTCTTTAAATTCTGAAAATTTTGTAGAAGCTTCTCATGAGTATATGAATCCATGAAAAATTTGACACTTTGATTTTGAGTAGTTTTTGCATGATTTAAAAATACAAATTTTAATTGAAAAATGCATCTTCCTTGATTTTTAATAATTATTTTATTTATCCAAAAATCATGAAAACTATTTTGGTACTGTTTTATGACATAACCTACTTGTACAAAAATTTTGAGCATGTTTTGAGAAAATTAATTTTTTTTTTTATTATTTCATGCCCTATTATTTTATGTGGTTTAAAATTGTTTAGTGTTAAATAGATTAGGTTTTTGTGTGACTTTTGGGTTGTTTTGTGAAACTTGGATCATATCACAATTAAGTGGTCCTTGAGAACTCCTTAGGCAATGGTGATGATATCTTGTAGAGTAGTTCAACAAGTTGGTTTTGTTGGGTTGCAACTTTATCGTGAAGGAAAGTTGTACTCAAGTGTTTATCATTTCATGCACTTGCAAGCATCATATTTAAATATATGGCATCATGTTGAGGCATACATTGTTTCGTGTAGTGAACGAGTTCGAGTGTCAAGTCAAGTCCGAGCCACCCCGAGGAGGTTCTTTATCCAAAGGAAGGCGGGTTCGGATTTCTCTCGGGTTTTAAGAAGAACTAGTTTATTCCGTCAACGAAGGCAAGCCCCTGCTACATTAAACCCGTCCTTGATATTTTAAAAGTTTTATATCACTTATGTTTATGCTATGTTGCATTAAGTAATTAGGAGTTGAGTAATAACCTAATTGCCGCATTACCATCCTTGTTTATTGCAATACCATCCTTGTTAACCGTTTTATTTCGAAAATGCTTAGTGAAGCTTAGCCCCGCTTAATTAGTCAAGTTTTTCATCAAAATGATTTATTTGAGAAGATGGTACTGTTTTTTTTAAAAAAAGAAAGAGATGTAGTGATGAATTTGAGATCGGACGGGACGTAGGTTGAAAGCCGGCGGGATACCTAGCCGTGCTTGTCCCGTGTTGGTCGCTTAAGGACCGTCCGTTGTTTGGCTTGTTAAGTTCGGGACTTTTTGAACGCAAGTACGCCGAGGCCTTCGCAAAGGCACGCGTCGACCGGCGATCACCCCGCATCGGTCGACCCTAACTAGCCACATACTACGGTAAGCCGGATCTTGGTGGAGCCAAATCGGGAATGGCAACCACGCCTTTGGGAGTGGAGAGATGGCGGGAGTAGCGTGTACCCACCCTACTGGGTCAAACTGTCATTAGGGACGGGGTAGGGAGGTGGAGTACTGTGTGCTCTCGGGTGGCGCAGCCTCGTTCCCCGCTGGACAAATCTGAGAAAAAGGTTGATATATGCAAGTTTGGGTACTACATATGTCGTGTGGTTAGGGATCCCACAGCTGGGTATAATCGGTTCATGAATCGCCGTTGCTTCACGGTTATGGAGACCCGTTCTTCTGCCCATTCATCGTAGTAAATGATGGATTATGTTTTTGAAGAAAGAGAGTTGGAATAAGAAAATATGTTTGCTCTAGAATAGGATAACCTAGAGTATATGAGCTACTAATGAAATCAAAATATTGAAAGTAAGGATTTATTATTAGTAAGCTTTTCTCGCAAAAAAGAGTTCTTGATTCTTGCTAAAGCCTTACCTTGACTCCTAAGACCAAAGATTCCAGTGTCTTCTCCTGTTTTCTTTAGTCGGGTAAGTCTTGTTGAGTACTCCCGCACTTTCTTTGACCCTTGTTGCGGAGCCGGTCATGAGCAGGCTTGTTTTGGTCCCTGCTGCATGACGGTGTACCAGGAAGAAGAGGACGAGTAGAGTTGAACCCTCGGGCAGGGTTGTCGGTGTTTTTATGTATAAAGTTACTCCAAAACTATCAGGCTTGTAATAATGCTACTTAAGTTTGAGTATTTGAACAAATGGTTTGTAAACTTATGGTTATGTAATCCTTCCGCTGTACTCTGTTGTATTTGAATAAAGTGTTGTAATACTGGAGTGACTTGTTAATGAGATCCTGTTCGGAAGATTAATAGCACTTTCTAGATTATTGGGAACTCGTGCATAATGATCAGAGGTCTAAATGACGATGATAATTAAGTGCATGTGGGCCCCAGGAGGTTCTTCTACGAGTATGAACTGTAGGCATGTTTCAACATATATTTTTTGTATGATAATTTTCTGGAAGCGGCCCGATTGATATATATGAAGTGCAATGTTGTTGACAGTGGTTGATTTAATTGTCCGCTGCGACTCATGATATGCTTGCAAATTCGAAATGCAAATTAGACACACTAGCGCCCAGATGACCACTGAATTTTTTCATCGGACGGTCTGTTGCAACATCAGAAGTTAACTACTGCAACATCTGTTTCAACATCAGAAGTTAACTACTGCAACATCGAAAATTATCTCTTGCAACATTAAAAAAAAACATATATAAAAATGACTCATCCATCATTTTAGAGCTGCTGAACCTATTCCACAGGGTACCTCTGTCTGCGAGTATATTGGTGAAGTTGTGAAGGCCGACAAGACCATGAAAAATGCAGAAAGGTTTGGCATTCTTTCATATGCTTTCTTTAATCTGACTTGAAAAAAAACATATTGAAAGTTCTCAGTTGTGGAGAAAATGAACTTCACCAAACTTGTCCACATTATCTTGTTCATGCATAGTTAAATGCTAAACTCTTCATCCAACAGCTAGTTCATTTCACATTTTTTGGAAATTTGCAATTAACCATTGAATGCAATAGCTAAGTGGATTTGAGTTATTGATATGTGTTTTGGATGGCTTCCTTTTCTTTTACTGATGGGATGCATCTCATTGAATTCCCATCCCATACAATTCAGGCCTGTAAAAAGCATCGTCAGTTCTTTTGGATTTATGTTGTAAAGTTATTCATTATTCTAATCTGATTATTATTTTTTATATATTTCAGTGTGTCATCAAAGGGCGGGTGCATTTACTTGTTTGACATTGCTTCTCAGATTGATAGGGAAAGGGTTCGGACTGTAGGGGCTATTGAATACTTGATTGATGCCACAGGGTCTGTAAATGTTTCCCGCTATATTAATCACAAGTAATTCCATTTTATCATATTTTAGGGGAATCCATCACTGGAGCAAGTTGAGTTTTTTTTAAGGTTGTATGGAGCAAGTTGATTTTGGAACCAAGTATTCATTTGTGCTTATTGCTTTGATAACAGTTGTAACCCAAATCTCAGTACACGATTGGTCTTGGTAGAGAAGCAAAGATTGCCAGCTTGCTCACATTGGCTTGTTTGCTAATCAAAACGTAAGATTTTTTTAATATATTTTCCAATGTATTTTATATTGACTAGCTTTTAATTATTGATACGCTATATTCTTCAGATTGCCGTAGGAGAACTCACCTATGATTACTGACAAAAGCTTGTAGCAGGCGATGACTGCCCCTGCCATTGTGGAGCTACCAATTGTCGAGGCCGTGTCAATTGATTTTGCAGGAAGACACTAAGTAACTGTTCAACGCTCGGTTGCAGAACTCCAGAGATTTCAACAGTTGTGTAGGCTGCTGAGCGATTTTAGCATTGCAATTTTCCTAGAGCTTGATTGCAGGGCTAGGATCTCATTCTTCACGCTACAAATAGGGATTGTGATATAGGACAAGCATTAGGCAACCACATAGTGTCGATTTTAGTCATGGTACCATCACGCTTAACTGATTATTTGTTAGATGCAGCCAGAAATGAAAGTGATTCAGGCTGCTTTGTTCGTAGGCGAGAATTCCCTCTGTAAAATTCCTTCATTCATATTTTATTGCTCATTCATGGGCACCATCATCGACGTGAAGTAATAAACTGGTTATCACATTTTTGCGTTTGTTAATATTGAATTTTGCAGATAATACTTTGTAGTTATATTAATTGCATGTTGGCTATCAGAATAGTCTTAGGGCAATGTTTGGATTCAGGGTGACTAAAACTTTAGTCATCTCTTATCGCATTTTTGCTTATTTTTAATCACTTTATATCCAAACAAGATGACTAAAATTAAGAAGTCGAGGTATTTTAACTTTTATATTTTAGTCGGGACTAAAATTTAGTCACGTGACTAAGAATCCAAACACCCCTTATTTTTGTAATCTTATGAAATGGGTGGCAGAATATCCCATGTCTTATTGGCATGGTCGTTGCGGAATAGCAACGCAACTTGTTGACTGCTCTGTTCGGCCGCACCTGCCTACAAATCCAACACACACCGCGCGCGTCGTCCTCCTCATCCTCAGTTCCTCACCGCAAACCCCCCAACTACCCCCAGTCTCGGGAGAGAACCTTCCAGAAGCGCAAGATTCCAAGGCCGTCGTCGCCTTCCTCGCCGCGGGGGGTCGCCTGAGGTATGATACCTTACCTACCAAAACCCTCACGATTCCTGGGGTTTCTTTCGATCGCCTCACTCTGCTGTTCTTGCTCCATAGTATAACCTGGTCTCCGATCGAAACCCCCGGAGCAGTTGAGGTTGGATCTCAGATCGGTGGTGCGGTTCCACTTCTAGTTTGTTTCCCCCCTTTCCGCCTCCTTCGTTAGCTTCCGATTGATCGTCGAGTCAGATCTTACAACGTATATGTAATCCCATCACAAGTAGTGGGAGTGGGACTCGATTTGCCACCGGGTTAAGCACCGCTAGATACGTGTCATGTTATTCCCTTGTTCAGTCTTGTTGCTTGTTCTGGGATGAATGGAGTACCTACTTGGACTACTTTATGATACTCGTGGTGGACTGATGGTGTCTCCTGTTGATACGTAGACTGTTGTGCAAGTGTTAGCTATAGATATTTTTAGCTTTGATGAACCAGATCACCACTAAGCCTTCAGTTTTACCCCTGACCAAGAATACCTGATGAAAGAATGATATTTCAAAGGTCGTATCGCTATTTGTGCCAAGAACAAAATGTGGCTGGATCATGCAATTTGACTTGTAGAAGTTCAGATGTCATAGCATCATGATTTCTGCCTGTTCAGATTAGCTATTTGGAGCATGTTTGATCAGATAGGTTTCGATGTCAAAATATTCAGTGCAAACCACGTCTTCGGTGCTTTTTTGAAAACTCTTTGCAAAAACATAGTTTGGAGTTTTCAAAAAAAATTGAAACTATGCACACCAATAGTTCATCTACAGATATGCAGTCACAAAATTTGAGATTCAAACTCATTTTGTAGAAATTCATATGAAAATAACAAATTTCACTTGCATATGCACTAGAGGACAAAATTCAGTTTAGTAGGGTTTCACAGATTGCACTGAACATGTGGTTTGCACTGAATATTTTGCTGCTTTGGATACCCATATCCTGTTGTGATTTGTCAGGGGATGTGTAGGATGACTGGACTAGCAAGGTGACCACTGACCAGTCGAAATCACCTCTGCCTCCATGATTAAATTTTTGAAGTTCTCTTTTGAGAATCTGAGTTGTGTGTATTATTTGTACCCAACTGTGTGTGGTGAGTTGTGAGTTGTGTGTATTATTTGTATCCAACTGTGTGTGGTGTGATTCTCCTAGAGTTGTGCTCTTCATGTGTGAAAGGTCACACATTTTTGGTTTTTGCTTTTTCTTGAATGATACATGTCTCATGTCTGTGTGGTCTCTAGTACGTGGAGAACAGCCACTTGCAACATAGTGATAGTGTCTCACATCTGAAATGTGTGCTCTTGGTTCACTAATGAAGGCATAGCTCATGTATTTTGATTAAAACATTCCATATTCCACTCACGATAAGATTATGTAGTCTAGGGGTTAATATATAATATGTACCGACATGTCTTACTGCTTGCTTGAAGTTTATCCTACTTTGTTCCAGTACTGACATGCGCTGTTACTTGTGGAGTTGTTTGCAGATCACATAAACAATGGTGAAGGCTGTTGCTGTGCTTGGTAGCAGCGAGGGTGTCAAGGGCACCATCTTCTTCACCCAAGAGGGAGATGGTAAGCCATTACATATTCTTTCGTCTACTATTTTATATTCAATTGAATTGCCATCTTTGGCTTTGACTCTGCTCACTGGATCTATTGTTAGGCCCTACCACTGTCACCGGAAGTGTCTCTGGCCTCAAGCCTGGCCTCCATGGGTTCCATGTGCATGCTCTTGGTGACACCACCAATGGCTGCATCTCAACTGGTATTTATTCTTCTTTTACTTTGGCTTGCTTATCTGGTCAGGATGTGTGCTAAGTTATCGACCATTGAACATTCTACTTGTTGGTGAACTTGTTTCATATTTAAGGACCACACTACAATCCTGCGAGCAAGGAGCATGGAGCACCAGAAGATGAGAACCGTCATGCTGGTGATCTTGGAAATGTGACAGCTGGAGCAGATGGTAATGATCTCTGCCCTACCTTTCTTGATTTCACATACCATCTTAGTAGCTGGTCGCTAGTTCTTGGGCTAAGGAAGCTGTGTTACTCTACTATCCTTTAGCCATAGTCCATAATTCCATTCACATGCTGTTTGCACAATCTTGTCACTAAATTTGTTTCTCTCTACTGTCAGGTGTTGCTAACATCAATGTTACCGACAGCCAGGTAATCAGACACTTGGTGGACCTTTATGATTCCTATGTCACCCTAACTTTCTCCTTAACACAGCTAGTGATTTTTTTTCAGATCCCACTGACTGGGCCAAACTCAATCATTGGCAGAGCTGTTGTTGTTCACGCTGATCCTGATGATCTTGGAAAGGGTAATGATGTTATTTACTGTCCACACATGTGCCTTTTGTCTGTTGACTGTGGTGCTTTTCCTCTGTTTTGATCTAAGTTTTTCACTATATATACCTGTTCATGGATCACGTGAACGAATTCATGTGAGTGTGTCTAATTGCATCTGATTATCTATTAAATGGTGGAGAGAAAAGTTTGGTAAGGCTATGCTTGTACTGTGCCATAATACCCTGAAAAAACAAAACCCAGTTTTTTATGCCATTTTTAAGTCAGGATAAAGGATATTTGAACTCTAAATAAGCTGAACTAAGTTAGTGTCTTACAATTGAGTCATCCATTTGGCTATCCTTTGATGATCTGAATCTTTTGTAAGAACTTTGGCTTTGCACAATGGCATCCTTAATATTATTTGGGTTTGAATATTATACTTGTAAAAGCTTGTTTATGTTATGGTGGATGTCACTGATCAATCCACATTTGTCTATTTAAACACCTTGTTTGTGCACTTTACCAGATTTTGTTGCCTTATCCTTAGTTTCAAACTGAAGTCTGTACTATTAGGTTTTATTCACAGCCATTCTCCCAAATGGACCATCTCAGATAGTAAGCTTAACAACTGTTGGTTTTCTGTTTGTACATTCAGGTGGGCATGAGCTCAGCAAGAGCACTGGAAACGCTGGTGGCCGTGTTGCTTGTGGTACGATATCACCCATTTCCCAGCCCCATTCTTCCCTTACGCCAGAATTAGCTTCCTGTCCTTTTTTTTCACACACTGTGTGGATTTCTGATCGCACTATATTATTCGCTCCAGGGATCATTGGACTCCAGGGCTGAAAATGATCGCTGGACTTCGGGTGCCTGAGTGAGAGTGTGTCGTCTCCTGCCATCGCCCATAGACCAAACTGAAACATTCCGAGGCATCGTGAAATAATAATAAGAGCACCTGATCTATGTATGAGTGTATTTGTCATTAAGCACCTGTAGCAACCGATGAACGAACTAAACTGTGTTGGGATTATGCTGGATCGCCAGAGTATGTGTGTTTACATGCATGTCGGTTTTAAGAACCTCCTGTCGTTTCGAAGTGCTCTGTGAAACGTGTTGTTGCAATCAATGGTTGCAATCAATGGTGGCGACTTGCCAACCTTGCCATGCAGTCAGCAGCAGCAGCTCGTGATTGCTGACTTGCTGTTGAAATGCGGGCTGCATCGCCGGAGCTGTTCCGCGGCAGCGACGGCACAGCAACAACACGGTCGCTTGCTTTTGCTTCCACTTTCACTGCCGGCTAGATGGACGACGGTGTAAAGCGAAAATCCGTTTCTCCGTACCCGCGGTAGAACATTTGGCATGTGGTGGAGAAAATCACACGGTTTTCTATCCCAACAGGGCCCAGCTGCCGTTGCTGTGGTGATCGGAATGCCGATTTGCATTAGGGAGCAAACATAAAAAAGAAAAGGATATAATAAAAAGGGGGCATTCCGAGAATCGAACTCGGGACCTCTCGCACCCAAAGCGAGAATCATACCACTAGACCAAATGCCCTGTTGGATGCTGAAAGGCGAGTTAAAAACTACTTAAACGAATACTACTCTCCTTTAGGAGCATCCTCCATTTTTGAGTTCGCAATGCCATTTTTTGTCTGATCGAAGACCGGTTCAGAATTGGGTACAGTCTCATCCCTTTTCCGAGTTCAATCCAACGCACTGGCTCAGAATTTTTAATGGATCTTTCTATTTTGGATTGCTTTTTTTTTTCGAGTTAGATCGGATCATGGATCAAAACTTATGATCCGAGTTTGTTCTCACTCACTGGCGAGTCGAACTAATTTGGTTGGGTGGCCATGATCAGATTCAGATGTACTCCTACGTCCAACCTGGCTCCCTTGCATCGCAGCATCGTACCAGACAGACAGCGCAGTGAAGATCCGACAGACCTGCGGCCATCACGCAAGAGTGCCATACCAGATCGTGTGGCGCCAACCAAAATCAGCCACCGTCTCGGTCGGGCGTGCACCCGTGCCACAGAAGCACATCGGCAATGAACCAAGAGCAGGCCGGACGGGACCGACACGTGAGGAATCAATCCAAAACGCCCCTGCTGTCCTGTCCTAGCTTCTAGAAGGCATCAAACCGGGGGCAGGCATCAAACCGGGGGCAGCGGTGGAGCACCGCAGCCGCGTGCGTGCCGGCTGCCGGCCCGTCAGCATCACCGTACCTGCACTTTGTCCTGATCATGTCCACCACTCCCAGCCCAAACGTGCTGCTTGCCGGAAATAATAGTGTGTTATAGCAACTCCAAAGAGACGTGTTGTCTTTGTTAGCCAGAATTTATATTTGTCCTTGTTAGCAAATATGGGTGTGTTTGGTTCTCTTCTCTTTTTCTCTAGCCTGCATCTCCATGTGCAGCGCTCCCTCCAAAAAATATGATGCAGAGTATTGTTATTTGGTTGCTGGGACATTCGAGCCCAGCGCTAGAGAGAGCCGGCGTTTGGTTGCTATACGAGATAAGTCGCATTAGATAAAAATATTAAAAAATTATGATTATAATTTTTATTTTGTGTAAATACAGTTCTAAAGGACTTATTTTATCTAATCAGGTCTTAATTATCCATAAAATACATTAATATCACCCCCGATATTTACTAATTATTCACTAATACATCATTAGTGAGAGAAAACAGTACCGCCCCCGGCTAAAACGGAAGATTCTTTTTTTTCCGGATCTGGCGGCATGGGAGGAAAATGCATCCGGCCGGCTCTAGAGGCGGTTATAACCAACGCTTCGCACACCACCGCGTAGCTGGGGCAAGAAACGCGAACCAAACGTGCCCTATGTTATCCCCCGAAATCTCGATGGTCATATGTATACAGCCGTAGCCATGTGCTATATGATTCCGTAAAATAGTAAATATATATATGTGTAACGTTTTTTTACAAGTTTTATATTTTAAAAAATAGCTAAACAATGACATTTAGCTATTATATTTGGCCAAGCTGTTGGAGTTGCTTAGGCCAACACCATTAGCATCTTATGGGTAGTATTTGTACTTGAGAGTTGCTACAGATGCTCTAACCTCCCGTTATTATTGGAGTATAAACCAAGGTTGCATGTTCTCTCTGACAGTCTTACAAATGATAGGTTGGTTTTTAGTTTGGTCTCCTTCTAGAAGTCAAGCCCTCGTGCAAAATGCCAATCCTTGCGCCATTATTATTAATTATTTTTTGGATGGAAGAGACTGGCGCGCTTCTAGAAGGAAGGCGCCGCGCCGGATCGGATCGGCCACTGCTGCCACGGCATCGGCCGCGCTGTTTCGTCCGTGGTCTGTGCCGTACGTGCCTGCCTTGCTTATCCACCTAATAACGATGCCATGTGCCACCTAATGGCTAATACTACGTGCATGTGCATCTCCATCGATTATCTCATCTGGTTCTGGTGCCAACCTAGCGGAGGAGGCAGCAGAACCGTGATCAAACAAGGGAACTATTGTACTTACGAGGTTTATATGGCCATTTTTCAAGAGTATATAACGCTGTTTTAAAAATTATAGAATGCAATGAAATATGGATAAACGAACCACTCTTAATGTATAGTTTTATCTGTTTTATTTTATAAATTCCTGGCCTTTTTTAGAGTTGGAAACTAAGCAAGACATTTTCATCCCATAAAACTCATATGGTAATATCTATTAAAATGAGACTATCTGATACAATGTTTTTCTCTCACAACCAAACAACATTAGCTGGCTTATCGGCCGCATAAAGCACAAACAACCCAATTATTAGCTTTGTGAAGAAGAAAATTCACGTCAATCTCTACGTCTCTAGAAAGAAAGCTATGCCTTTCCCTAACTGTTACTGTAGCCCTCTTCCTCTAATTATTGCTCATCCTTTAATGGGCACCAAACTGCCGGACACTCCATTAAAATTGCCCGAGTACCAGCAAAAGCAGCAGCAGAGCATCAACCCGTTGCAGCGGCAAACACAAACGATGGCGGAATTAGAACGACGATTGGTTGATGATTAGAACGTGTCATGGCTTGCAACAATTCTAACATGTTTAGGCCCTCTTTGGATTGGAACAACTTTTTCTGCTCCCTTTTTTTTTTTTTCTAAACCGATTCATATGAAATATTCTTGAAAATTCCTCCTATGTTCCACAGGGAAAAGAAGCTAAAGCAGCTACAGTAAATGGATATTATTGATTGCGTGTTTGCTGGTATTATACAAAAACAAATGGATTGCTTGCTTGCTTTCAAAATCTTGATCAGATCCGGCAAAATGACATCACTACACACTCGATTGTCTGCCCCATCCCAACACGTCGCCATTTCCATCTGTCCACGGCAGCTCTGCTCACTCCCGTCCTCCCTCAGCTCGCCCAACACTTCTTTGAATCTTGATCGCCTCCTCCGGCCCCGCCCCCGTACACACTCATATAAAATTCACACGCTCTTGAAACTCATCAAGGCCGGCGCCCAAACCAAAACCAAAACTAGCTGAAAACAAAATCCTTTTCCCAACTTCGCCATTCACAGTTCTTGCTGTCAAGCCTGGTCGATCGATCGATGGCCGCAGTGCAGCCGCGCGTAGCGCCGCCGCGCCGGCATCAGCCGCCGCTGGTTCCGCCGCTACCAGCAGCGCCGTCGTCGCAGGCGCCGGCTGCGCGGCCGCAGCAGCTACCGTGCAAGAGGAGCCACGCCGACGCCGTGGCCGTCGCCCACGGGCACGGCAGGAAGGAGAAGGTGGCGGAGTCGTGCTGCCCGTCGTCGGCACGGCTGGATCAGCTCGACCTGGAGCTGGTGCTGGTCGACGACGACAGCGGCGGCGAGGAGGACGACGGCTGCGGCAGCTGCGTCGACGGTGCCGGCGGACGGGATGACGACGACGACGAGCTCGAGGAGGAGAACGGGAGCGGCGGCGGTGTCGCCTGGTGGAGCCAGGACAGCGGCGCCCGCCGCTGCTCTCTCTGGGCGAACGCGAACAGAGCAGCCGAGGGCGGCCACCAGTTACGCGCCGGCGGCGAAAGCGACGACGAGGACCCCACGGTTGCGGCGGCGAGGCGGCAGGAGGAGGACCGCAAGTTCTGGGAGGCGTGCCTGGCGTCGGGCTACCCCTGAACCCTGCAGGACGGACGTGCAGTGCAGGTCGACCGATCAATGGCCACCCAGGACAGGACAGGCCATGGATGTGAGCGTTCGTGTTTCTTGATTCATGCGACAAAGGGTTTGTTTGTGCTTTGGTCTTTGGACAGCGTTAGGAGTACTCGTTTGTGCAAAATGCAATCCTCATGAAACACAAAGATGGCCAAACAGGTGCGTAGGAAAGGAACTAACCTACCGGTAGTAGACTGTTGATGCTCCGTGCGCGCAACAACAGCAGCAGGTCTCGTTGATTCATTCATCAGAAAATGTAATAAGTATAAGAGCGTGTGTGCAATCTTTAGCAATATATGTTGTTGATCCGCTTCTTCTTTTCTTTGGTATTGGGTTATTTTTCTCTCTGCGTCAGTGGTACAAAATGTGGGAATAATATCCATGTGTACATGCTACCTCCGTCCCTAAAATAATATTTTAGGCGAGAAGTCAAACAATCTTAAGTTTGATTAAGTTTACAGAAGATATTTACCTATATTTAGATCTTTAATTAGGTTTATTATGAAACTATGTTTCACAATTAATCTAATCATACTTAGTACACTTCATTAACCTTAGTATTTTTTTTTTTAAAAAACAATCGACGGGAGGGGAGAGAATCCCCCCACCTGGAATATATTGACTGGCGGCTCTTAAATAAACCATGAAAGGTTACAAAGTTGTCACGATTTTAAAACATCTAGAACATTGAAAGTTTACATTTCGCTAGATAATGCTGAGCATCAAGCTATGTCCTTGTTGTCCCTTGGTAGCCGGACACCCCCAAAGCTTTGGTCTTGCAGCCCACAAGAGTGGCAGCAATGGATGTCCACTCCGATCTGAAGACTGTTAGTTTCTCTTCTTCCATAGTACAGTATGGGCCAGCAACATAGAAGTAGGAAAGTGCTAAAAAATTGCTTGGGAGATGAGCCGGTTGCTGGATTTCCATAATCGCTTTAACATGCCATTCGTCTCCAGTTTGGATTTGTAGGGCGGTCCAGAACTGTTTTACATTTGTAGGGCGATTTTATAGATATATACTTGGTCAAATAAAAAAAATGACTCCCCGGAAACGAGATTTACACGCTATCTAGAAGGAGCAGTATATATGGCTAATGTTGTCATCACGGCAGGAACTTTGCCGCCACTCAATTTGAAGAGATGATGCCCTTGTACTTATCGACTGTTTCCAGAATTTGCACTAGAGAGCCAAAAAAAAAGGACACCTGGTAGGCGCTAACATTTTGTTATCCAGTATAGTACACAACCTAGATAAAGCAAAGCATTGTCTGATTCCTGACTCCTGGTTGCTTGTGCCCTTGAAAAGGAATTAAGGAGTTGCTTTCGTCTGATAGCTAGGATGAGAAGGGACCCAATCAAAACGCTTTTAGCGATGTTCATGGACCAGCTGATGAATCGATCCACTGACCACCACTGCCTTTCATGTCGGTCACCGGCTGGGGAGGGGTTAGTTGCGTCGCTTTCGGCTGGGAACACCGTCCAATTCACCACATCCCCAGCTTAGCTTGGATGATATGAACTGGCAACTAGAGAATCTGTGGTCCGATCCAGCAGCAAGGTCAAAGGAGGAGCAGTGCCCCCACCAACAAATGAGCATCGCACAAGATTACCGCGAGCCAAAACCCACAAGTTGGTTGTTATATCATGCTGACAGGATAAATGAAGTCATATCATATATATTGTTTAAACAACCATGAAATGATGATTATGAAAAATTCCATATCTGGAGCAGAGCAATTTCGGCGGAGCCGACATGGCTGATTCACCTTCACGTTTCTATACTTGTTAAGAAACGTGATTCATTGGTCTTGTTATCCGAATCCTTTTCATTTTGTGATGGTTTTCTATGATGGTGGCTTACCACTCAGCTGTCAGCTCGCCCTCGTCACCCCTAGATAGGTTCTCTGCATTTTCCATCCCCGACCTTCCTCGCTCATTCATGGAAATGGCTCCCCACTACCTGCAACAATGTCACTGACAGTTGCTTCCATGGAAAGAGATGCTTGCATCACATCATCATCGATTGGATGTAAGATGCAGCATGAATCCAGCTCACCAATGATGCCTAATACTGGAGAATATCTTCTGCCAAAACACACCAAATACCTCCTGCAGTGCAACAATAGATTCAAAGAGATCAACAATGATTTCTTGGCGCATTACAATTTGATGAATACAAACTTACCATGAGTAAAGCAGTCCATCAGTCTTCTGCTTCTGTCCGAACTCCGAAGCCTATCAGGTATTCAGGTTTCAGCAAATCTTCATATTCTAACGCTGATAGGCAACCTTTTTCACATGGAGAATAAGATGGGAAAAGCATATATAGCAATCGATACAAACTTTAGTCACATCAATTACTGTTACCACTACAGTGACATCAGAATCATGACTACAATAATAGCCCTACAGGAAAATCATAGTTTTTTTTTTTCCATGCGAAAGCTGCGTATCTTTATATTATATATCAAGAAAAAGGGAAAGATAACCCAAAAAAGAAAACGAGCCAACAAACATGAGTCATTCACTCACTCAATCACGCCTGCAAAAGCGTCTTTTATAGAAAGAAAAAAATCATAAAAATGGAAGGTACCATTCAAAGTACAGAACATATGATGACCCCATACGTCTTTAGCCACAAATTCAGCAAGTGCAAATTTAGCAAGGCGAAGCTGATGACAAGTTTTCCTTGATTATGCACATGTTTAGTTTTGCTCCTGGAACATCTAATGCCTTATTCATTAAACACAACTGTTCAGAACATTGCTACTTGATTTTTTTTTTTAAAAAAAGTCAATCCCCTCTCAAACTCATACATACAATGTTACAACACAGCAAAAACTGGATCATCAATCAATAACATGAGACCCTTTGTATTCTAAATATTGAAGGTCAATCCTGCACAATAATTCTCAACAAAAACAGACTATCTTAAATTGATCTGGGCATGATTGTACAGAACATAAGGGATGCAGGACACAAGGGCCCGCCACATTACGGCTCTGACCACAAACACCCACCCTCTGCTGCATTATACATATATTTACATCCATTAAAGCATCACCAAAGACAACCATCTAACATTTTTATGCTAAGGATCATTTAAAAAATGGTGATCCAAGCTGACACAAGAACTTCACCACCTGGGTGAGAAATATATGCCATCACTACAACATGGGCCAGTATATAAATGATGCAATGACCACCCACCAATGGGAAGATAACCTGGAGGCAACCGCTGCACCATGTTATTGTAGATGTGTTAGACCGCAACTACCAAAAAGATACGTTTTGCATAAGAAAGAAGTACCAGATAATATCAACTGAAGGAAACAAATTCAAAGATACAGATTGATAAAAAAAAAAAAAAAAAAAATCCCTGTCAGGAAAGCACACAACAAAGTCCCAACACTTCACTTTCATATGTACCTTCAGCTATTACAAAAGAGAAATAAAAATATTATTGTCCCAAGTAGCAAAGATGTTGCAACTGCTCTTTTTCTTTTGGCTCTGTCAGGGAAAGCACACAACAAAGTTCCCATACTTCACTTTCATATGTCCTTTTAGTTACTATAGGAGGGAGGGAAAGGGAGGGAACCCCAAAATTTAGCTACTAGTTAACGATTCCGTGCACTGTCATGGTGGAAAGACATTCACGCAAGCTTATAGCCCAAAGTTATCTAATAGCATAGCACTCGATCATTTATATATGATTGTTCGAGAAACAAATTCTATATGATCAATATTCAAGTAGAAGCTAGTTCGTAAGTTCTACTGTCTAAACATCATAATTCACAAATTAACAGATTTCAGACTCAAAATTAACTCTTAGTTACTGTCATCAATCATCAAGTATACTCTAAGGTTCCATTAATGTTACAGAGGTACACAAAAATTTTGCGAGACATACTAATTCCCGTGCACCCGTTTATCAGTATATAAGTGTCGATTTCACTGAAACTCAACATAAGTGCAATTTTTCTTTAATTTTTCTATACCAGTTTATCAGTAAGTACAGTGGTGCTCTTAACTGCAGATAACTGCTCAAGCACAACCACGACCACTACATTGTTCTGGGTCAGTCGTCATGCTACATGCATTAACTATACTATAGGGATTTTTTTTTTCTCCTAATTTTATGATTCCAGATAAATAATTAAAAGTTCAAAAGAACAACTGACAAATATATTTTAATATTAAAGGCACATGTAACCCTACTTAAATGTCCCAAAACATTTATAATCAAACTGTATTTTTAAAATTTAAAGCTTGTAGAACAAATTCTAAAGTCAAGTGTCACAAAACATAGGCAATTTGGCATATAAAGTTCAAAAATATGATTTTGTCAACACAAGAAACTGATATGGTAGGTACACAGCAAAAACTTGGTTAACTGGAGTACATATAAATTATTTGTCAGTATCAGTATTTTTAGAACGATAAAAAAAAATAGTTGTCAAAACTCAGAGAAAATGCATCAGACACAAATTTGCGCCAAATAGATATGCAGTATAAGAGACGCTATAAAAAATCAGTAATAATAACTCACAGATAGATGCTGCAGGTGATATCGATGAAAACTTGTTGGGAGGCTTAGAGGTTCTCATACTGGGTGGCATTGCATGAAAACCAACATCAGGGAGTGGAGAGGATGGAATCCTTGGATGAAATGATGGTGGATGTACATATGGGCCTGAAGCTTCATAACTATTTGGAGAAGCTGCGGGCACAATAGGGCGAGGACCCCTGAAGGGAGATGAATGGTGCTTAGGAGTGCTATGTTCTTTCTTGCGTTTACAGGTAGAATCACAACTAGGAAAAAGTAGTGCTGTGAAGAGGAGCTATGGCAGGGGACAAATGCTGCAAACTCTGATGACTATGATCATGGTGGTGGTGGTGATGGTGGATGTGGTGATGATGGTGGTGGTGACCATGGTCGGAATTGTGATCCTGATGGGCTGAGGGAGATTGATTATTAGGTTGAGGAGCCGGACTTGGGGAGTGAGCATTACCTGAGTTGTTCAGTGACTGTTGAAGGTAGGATGACAGACTAATCTGCTTAACTCGACCAAACACAGTGTGGTTCAGACCCAAGTTTCCAGAAGAAGAATTTCTTAATGTTTGGGCTAACTGTTTTAGTCTTTGCAAGGATGGTGGTTTATTATCTGCCCCAACAGCAAGGAGAACAGACACTTGAACAACAGTAGGAGGCGCAACTGTTGAACCATACAGATTTGTCAGTGTAACATATAGGATCTGCATAAAAGAAGCATTTGTGATAAAGCACAAAGATAATAATAAGTTTGGACAAAATAATTCAAAAACAGTAAGCATAGCATGTAAAGATTAGGATTGAATAGGCTTTCAACTCGTAGAAGATCAACACAATGCAGGATTAGTGGAGATAATTTTTTTTTTTCTGTTCCCTAGCAAGATCAATCAATAGACAAGAAACTTTAACCAAGTGCAAAACTTATTGCATCAATCAGCAAGCACAGAAATTTTACTGGTTACAACAGAGAAACAATGATGATAAAGAAACTTCTTTCGTTCACTCAGGACAGAAGACTTGAATGCCTTTGTGGCAAATAGTAAATAACTAACACATCCATGAGCTGTTTTGTTTTTGTTTGGGTGCACAAATCCAGATATTTACACCTAACAGGTTAAAGTTTACATTAGCTTATGATTTGCTAAACTGTTATGGTCATGCAGACTTGTATTCATTTTTGGCTCTTTAATGCACCACCCATTTCAGCAGCGCAGCAAGTTTATGGGTCAAAATGGTCATTAAAAAAATAAAACCGATTTGGATCGAACAACTGAAATAATTCTTTTTTAAAAAATCCCCAGTTATGAGATGAGAACTGGTTCTTCAGTAATGCTTTAAACAAATGAACTGGAACTTGAGCAGCACAAACCTCATGTTCGTTAAGAATTAATCCAGATTTCATCTGGGCCTTCAATTCACTCAGTTTGTCTTGTACCACATCAATGGGAAAGTTCAATGAGAAATTAAATAAGCCATCAGGCTTCTGAGGAACAAAAGCAGTTTGTGGAGGTATAATCGTTATGCCACCAGGAAACCTCAAGATCTCAAAAGAATAAGAATTCCCAAACAGAGATGGTGTCAAATGGAGGATAGACTGCTGTATAACCAAGGAAACCAAAGATGACCTCAGTATGCTTAACTCTGTTGGTGATAAGGTGACATTACTAGGATAGGGCCAGAGTCCGAAAGTCACAGTAGTCCAGTTTGATTCCCCAGTTGGCTCCAATGAAAGTACAGATACCTAGATTAACAGGAGGAGCCAATAATTACACCAACTCAAAGACAATCACTATGAACAAGTGAAGTACAACATACCACAGAATTGTCGATGCCAATCTCTTCAAAAATATCATACTCGAGGTGTGATTTATTTCCACAAAGCTCATAAATCATTCTTTGCAGCCTGAAGCTTGCAACCACATCAGCTGTAAGTAAAACAGAATAAGCACATAAGAGATCTGGGAAAAAAAGTTCCATTAAGGAAAATATTATTCGAGCACATATTAGATCATCCAAACAGGCCTAACATGTTTTCCATTAGAAAAAATATGAAAACTAAATACAGGGAAAGTGCACAAAACCCCCCAGAATCACCAGCATCTAGGATGAATCCTACTCTTGCCATCTTTGTGGTACTCATGGTGAACGGGTGATGTAAACTTCAGAAATTCAAATATCATCATGCACTGTGATTGCCAGAAGCAACATATATTGTGTTTGGACAAGTGGAAATTGAACTGGTCAGGTTACATCTACACCTTTTGTACACCTATGTCCATGACAAAAAAACCTGGATGACATTCTGTCAATGTAGCTACCAAATCTTGCAACATATAACTAGAGGCTATCAATTCTGACACATGTTTCTGGGCAAATAGCCACGCTGTTGACACTAAGAAGAGCCTAAACCACAGCTGGGTCTAGAAAAATCCCGAAGGCTGCCCCCCAGGTGGCACTCCCTGCGCCAGCAGCTGAAGGCAGTTTGCACAGCGAGGGACCTTTTGTTTTAATATGCAGGCTATCAGGATCAAACCCGGGATGGGAACGCCCAACAGGCAGCTCAAGCACCACGCTATACGCACGTCTGTAGTCTTTTTAGTAAAAATTGTTTGTACAGCACCCAAAGAACCTGACTTTTGGAGCACCAAAAAGTTCCCGCATTTTTTTTTGCAAATTTTTTTTTTAGATAATGGATAATCATATCCGGCCTCTACATCCAAGGATGTACACAACCAATTATTACACAATCTTTCAATGAAAGAAAAGAGAAAGCCATGGTCTTATAAATCGACCAGGAAGCTAGTTCAAACAATATAAATGATTCCATCCTTTATTGGAAATCTCTAGAGCAATAATTTCTAATTTCTTGCTCGTCGTTGAGAGTGCTTCCTTGGTCGTCTCGTCACGCTGCAGCAGCATTTTTATTTTATTTTATTTTTTTTGCAAATATGTTCCCATAACTTTAGTAGCAAACTGTTCTCTGTAATAATAAATTGCACAGTAGGGGTGCTCCCCTCCTGTTTTCCTCAAAAAAAAAAAAAAAAAAAAAAAAAAACTTTAGTAGCACAGTAAATGGTCACCTTCTGTTACTCATCTCCCCGTTTTTCATTTGTGTTCATCAAATCTAAGTTTCAAAATACCAGCTTTGACTTCCTTCTTCTGTGTTCTGCACATGAGACACCCAATCCAAGGTCCTCCACTAGCGCTAGCACCTCCTCAGCGCCACTATCTACTCTGCAGGCCGGGATCCGCAAACTACCAAGTGTTGTGGTTGTGGTCATGCTGCGCTGCTACGATGGTCTCTCCTGGATGCTGTGAGCATGACAATCATGTGGCAAATGGCAGCCACAGATCATCGTCACTGGTGTGCAGTCCAGGCCTCTGCAACTCCCTTGCCAACGACCACAACCACAAGACCTCAATGCACCTGCATACAGACATGATGTGACCCTATGAAGCTCCATCCTGTGATCTGTGGCAATCGTACATGTACCATTCCATGGACATCTACCTCAAAACACTCATGCTGAACTAGTTCAAGCGGGCGGGAGGGCAGGGGCGGGTAGCACCAAGTACCGCCCCCAGGACGAGCATCTCCTGCACCAAGCCATGCTTAGCACGTTCTTCTGCATCCAGCCTAAGCTCCATAGATGACTAGGACAGTCGGTCGGTGCCGAGAAGGGCAGGCAAGAGCAGGCATGTCGGTGACATGGGAGAACCCAGTTTTGCGGTCAGAGACAAAACTGACACAGAGAAGGCATACGGAGTGTAAGTAGTTTGGTCAAAAATTGAAAGATAACAGCAATGGATGGAAAAAGACATGTTGGACTGCTAAAAACGAAGATTGCAATGTTTTGGTGCTTTTAAAGTGTCCCCAAATATTTTTGTGCTATTTTCTGAAAGTCAGATCCTTTGGGTGCTATAAACAAAGTTCACATTATCTAAACAGTTTAAAACCTCCATTAGCTGAGCACCAATTTGATAGTATTCAAAGTTAGAAAGTGGTCCTATCAAGTGTCAATCAGCACCAACTTCATGGCACTCAGGACAGTAGACCAACTAACAATTCGCAGTAGGCCAATTCTAATTTTTGGTGGAAGACGGATCAGGCATTGATTTCACAACCAACACAACAATCAAAATGTGTTCTATATCTCTAATAATCAAATCCAACAAAGCTCCTAGGTGGCTAGGTCAACATGTCGAAACATGAATCCTGCAAAAATCCACATACTATATCCCCCAACGCGACAACCAAAAATGCCGGCGCGGTCTTGGCGGCTTGCTTTGCAAAAAGTGCGTCCAGGCTCCGAAGCCGAGGACCGTGCAAGGAAGGTTTTGCTCAAGAAGATGGGAATCGAGGTCGAGGCCGAAGCGTGAAGATGCGGTCTCCTTTGCTTTGCCGCAGCTGCCCTCACAGCCCTAATGCCGAGGTCAATCTGGAGGCCATGGAGGTCTTCCTTCTTCGGGGAAGAGGCGGCGCATCGGTGCAGCCGGTCGAGCCCCGAGAGTGCTTGCGGTTTAGTCGCGACATCCGGTTATCTTGTAATAGGCTTTCGGGTTGCTTCCCAGTAGTTAGGTTTCTTGCTTTGTGTCTTTGTGTTGTGTTTTGTTTAGTTTTGTTTTTCTCTTTTCGCAGCCGATGTCTACTCGGCATCCCGGCTTAGTTTGTATTTGGATTTGGTTTTCCTCCTCTTAATGAAAAACGGGTGAATGGCCCGATCGAGAAAAAAAAAACTTAAGGTCAAGGCATGTCAAATTTACCAGACAGCTGCTAACCTATTACCTACTATGTGACTAAAACAAAATTGATGGACACGACCCAATTCTGGACAAAAATGCAAGTCATAGAGCTCGCCGTTGCAAGCTCAGTTGATCCCAATTGAGCATGCTGCATGCCCGTCCGGCCACAGGAATGAACCAGCATCCCACAGCGCATCACAGCACGCAACGGCTGCATCCCCCTGCAACCTCACCAGACGCAAGCACGGGGAAAACTAGTCCCCCGAAATGCGAGTACAGACAGAAGACAACGCTAGCGAGCTGCATTCAGTAGAAGTGTAGAACGTAGAACCCCACCCCTAGCCATTAACCAGCAGCAGCAGCAACACACGCACGCACGACACACTCACCTCCGGCCCAGGGGTCGCCGCGCGCCTGGTCCTCCCTCCGCCGCCGCGCCGCGAACGGCGGCAGCCAGAAGAGCGCCGACAGCACCACGGCGGCGCCAAGCAGCACCACGGCCGCGCAGCGCCACCGGCGGCGGCGCCCGCACCCCTCCTCCCCAGTCGCTTCCTCCCGCGAGCCCTCCGCGCCGCCTCGTCCAGCCGAGTCCGGCGGGTCCCCCGCCGCTTTGCCCATCGCCCCAGCAGATCGATCAGCTCACCGTGCTAGTGGTACCCCCGGCCCGGCGCGTCCATTGCTCAGTTAGTGCCCCACCAGCAGAGCGAGCGAGGAGCAGCGCGCGCGCGACCGCCGAAGCGAAGCGCGGCGGCGGGTACTAGTACTACAGCGAGTTAAATCCTGGAGCGGCGCCCACAGCTACCGCCGAAGCGGAAACACGTTCCAATGACTGGTGGGGCATAGCTGAGATTGGGCCCATGGGTCGGTGAGTGTGTCTGGGTTGGACTAGGAGATGCGTGCCTGGGTGGGGAGGCAGGGTTGGAAACCGTCCGGGAGAATTCAAACGGCGTGCCTGAACCGGGCGGTTTGAGCGGTTTACCGGGCTAAAAAATTCCTAAAAATACTTCATGATTTGTAGAATCCAATGATGTCAAAATTACTTAAATTTGAAAGTGTGTTTAGTATGTTTTTCGACCTTCAGGCAGCCAGGTTGGTGGGAACGTGATTTGAAATTTTTATACCAAACCAAAATCCAATTTGACAAATTTTTATACCATTGGCTTCATGAACTATTTTATGAACGACATACGTAATTTTTTTCAACGATTTTTTTCAAATTTTAAATTTTGAATTTACCTTCTTTATACCGCCGGTCCGGAAAACCATAAACGGTCCGGTAGAAAAAACGCGCAGGAGGCAGCCAGGTTGGTGGGAACGTGACGGGGTTGATCGTTGATGACGACAACGGGGACGGGTGGCGCCCGGCCGGCCGTTGAAAGCTAACGACATGGGCCGTGCGCCGCGTGTTCGGTGGACGGGCGGGAGCGCCGCGGCGAGCTCACGTGCGTGAATTCACTGCTCACGTGCGCCGCAGCGCACAAACTCGATCCAAGCTCGTCACCTTCCTTCCTCTGCTTCCTTGGTGGCGTCAGGCGACGTTAGCTTCGTTCCAAAGGTGGTAATGCTTCCTTGGTGGCGTCAGTTTGCTGAAGCTTGGCATAAAATCCATCACTGGCGCCAGCCGTGTCACTGTGATGAAAAGCAAGAATGTAATTCTCCATTCACTCAGATCGCACAAACTGGTGTATCTTTTGTGTTGTCTGGCTAACAAGATACTGTTTGTCATCTCCAAGCCAAATGTGTTCAAGAGCCCGAATTCGGACACCTACGTCATATTCGGCGAGGCCAAGATCGAGGACCTCAGCTCACAGCTGTAGACACAGGCTGCAAAACAGTTCAAGGCTCCTGACTTGAGCTAGATGATCTCAAGCGCCCAGAGACATCTGGCCCGGGCCACGAAGACAACGAGGAGGAGGTTCACGAAACTGGTGTTGAGGCAAGGACATCGAGCTGGGGATGACCCAGACATATGTTTCGAGGACCAAGGCTATCAGAAGTAGAGGTGGTGATCCTAGTAATCGTCGTGTTACCGGATCCGCCATAGTTTGTAACACTCTGTCAGCTTAATGAAAAACGCGACTAGGCGTGCTCTTGAAAAAAAAAAGGGCCCTCAAGGCTTCTAATGGGGACATTGTCACTGCCATTATGGATCTGAAAAATTACAGTCTTATTTCTGTCGAATCAATTTTCCTTGGGAGTGCTATGCTGTTATCTGTGGACCATATGCTTAGATGATGTTATCATGATTGTCTTTTCGGCCAAGGTCGTTCAAGCACGGTTTTATCTTTGCTGGATTGCTATATGGCAATAGTTGTAGCCCAGGCTGTTTGTCTATGGCTATGTTATTTCAGTAATGTCACAGTTTTCTATGGCTCCGGTATTTCTGCAATGCCACAATTTTCTTGCATTTTTCGCTATACCTCAATTGTTGTTATATGATCACTGTCAGCTCCTCATGTTTAGTATGTCAGAACCTCTCGTCAGTCATGTTTAATTCCTTGAAGTGTAGCTGCTCTTTTGTAGTTGTGGCATGTTGTGGGCTGTTTCATTTTGATCTCAGCTGATCTTGAAGAGACCTGTACTCCATGAACTTGTGTGGTTGGTAAAGAGCTGTGTATAGGTCTTGATTTACCAGTCCGGAGGATTGGAATGGTCTGATCCATTGAGGAATGAATGAAATCAGCCCTTGATTGTCTGATAAGAAATTTGTATGTTGTAAGTTCATCTTGTTCGTGATGATGGCTGCAGTCGGGCAGGAGCTGGTAAGCTACAGGTCCCTTTGGTATGTAGGATCTTTTCTGTTTTTGCATTTTTCTTGTATGAAAAATAAACAGAGTGCTATGAAACTCTTATATGGCTTCTGTAACATTCCTGCGTCTCAAAAGGTGGTGATTTGCTATTGCTCGCGATCGTTGACCACTCGTGATATACAGATACAGGTTCGCTATGTACCACAGAGATGGTTACTAACTTGGCTCTGTTCGCTTAGTTACAACTCCAGCCAAAAATAATTCCAGCTCATCAAAGATTAGACAAGCAATCAAGACCACCAATCTCCGGTGGCACGGCAAGCGTAGAGCTCCTCTGATCCCGTCCCCAATCTCGTGGGTTCCGTCCCGAGCCTGTCAGGCTCAGGCAGGACTCGTCAGGAGCGAGCGACATTCAGGATGCACTTGCAAACGCTATGCTACTAGAGACCATCAGACAAAAGAGCAAGAGGAGGCTGGGCCGTCTACTACAAGGCCATCGCGACTCCGGAGGTCCAACCCGACAACGTCCGGCCCAGCCTGGGTAGAAAAAAACGTACTAGAGGCGATGCCCCGCCTTGTACGGCATGGAAGATTTGAACCTATCTTTCCCCTCTGACGGGACTGAATTCGTTCTTACTGTATTGTCAACAGAGCCCAGGAACGCCCAGCAGGCCACAGCAAGTCAGCAAGCACACAACCCCAACTCCAGTTGGATAGCAGCAACGTCATCGTGTTCTGCTCTCGTGATCACCACATCAGCACACGACAGCGCCCCCAGGGATCCGACGATGACAGCAAAACGGCGGAAGTTTCGCAGGAATGCGAGGATAAAGGGCCTGGCAATGGCGATAAGGACCTGGCAATGGCAAGGCACCAACGAGCCGCGACGAATCAGGACACGGACAGGTACACGCCATCGAATCATTCTCATTCGTGCGTCGTCCATCAACTGCCCCCCCATGGAAATTCAGGCTTGCCTCACCTCACGCCACCACATGAGCCAGCACATGCCGACTGGGCCAAAGTCCACTTGGAGATAAACTCCAGCGAAACCGTGGACACGAAGACGACGCCCGGTATTTCTAGTCTACTCTAGGGTCTATGGTATGCTGGGATATATATTAATTAATAAGAATAATAAAGAGTGAAAGAGAAAGAAGCACCAACTGCAGCTGACGAATCAGCTTGCCATTGTCATCACCTTTTTCGTATCTGATGATGATGATGATAACCATCCAAAGTGATTAGCGTAGTATACACGCACTGGCGGCAGCAGCGGGCCCAGTATTTTTAACTTGGGTATTCAAAATATAAGGGTATTCAAAATTTGTGCAGAATACTCGTTTGAACTCTATTTTCTTCATTTTTTTATAATACATATACATATGTAGACCGTATATAGCATTGTTTTTGTCCAAATTTTGGGTTTTGGGTATTCAATTGAATACCCTTGAATTAAGGTAGGCCGCCGCCCCTGGCGGGCAAATCTAAGGTACATATATGTATAGTAAAAAAATCACAGAGAGAGAAAAAATGAGTTCTGAGTGATCTCATGAAGGGTTACACTTTACACCGGGTCAAGTTCTTCAGTGGTTTTCAAATTCAGGTTTTTACGAATGCTGGCTTGTATCAATATGGATCCGCTACCAGTTTTCAAATGAGGCATCCATCACAGAAAAACACATCCACCATTGGGTAAGTCAGTCAGAAGGGTCATTAATCAACGCAAGTTTAACAAAAAAAATCCACCATTCAGTGAACTGCAAGTGAACTGCATACAGAAATGGACACCATCGCAGAATTGAATACAAGATCCACACAAATGCCTGCCATTGGCTTAATTATTAGGGATAATGCAACCTTGAGTAGGTAGGCATACACAAGGTACCATGAGGTGAAAAGAAAGCAGCGACTGGCTAAGGGAAGCTAGGTCAACGTCAACGGCAGCTGGCAGATAAACCAACCAAACAGCATTGACTCAAATATGAGCATTTTTCCAGTCAATGTCCATATATTCATTATTCTCACAGGATAATTCTTTCGAAAATGAAAGCACAGACATGTAGCCAAGTAGTGCTAACGAATGGTCAGGTACCATCATTATCTTTTCTGGTAACTGAAAGCTTTGTGAATAATTGTACAGCCACGACAAATAATCAGCAGAACATGGACAATCATAGCTGTAGCCTCTCCTAAAAAGGAGCTGAACAGCTATTCATTAGGCTTATAATTGTTTGCAAGCTCACAAGTAAACAAAATCGAGTAGCTATGATGATATCGTGGCGGTAAAATAATATACTTGCAACGAGAAACATTATGTGGCGATCATTAACAAACCATACAGTACAGATTGAGTACCAAGATCCCACACATTAAAGCCCATTAGACCAGCGTATTGACTAAAACAGTGTTTAAAACCTGAGCAAGATTACCAGAGACTAATCTAGCGAGAACTTGATGAGCGGAAAGGCCACAGGAACGAGAACGGGTTCCTCCTCCTTTGACGCCCGTTCGTTCTCCCGCTGCTGCTGCTGCTTGAACTACTTGAGCTCTGGCTTTGGTTGGTTGATGTTGTGCGTGAGCAGCTAGCTCCCGTGGTAGAACCCTGTGTTGGGAGCTCATAACGGCAAACGGGGCATGAATTATGCTGCTCTAACCAAGGAATTATGCAATCAGAGTGGTATAAATGCTTGCATGGCATCTCTCTTCCTTCGGATCCCAACTCGAACTTCTCCTTGCAGACAGGGCAGTGTGAGTCCCCACTGAGATGCCTCTGAGTGATCTTAACTGTGGGCATAGCATCGATCGAGGATTGCGCAGCCGGCGGTGGTCCTCGACGATCGTTCTGAGTCAATTGCTCGATAAGCTCATCCAATCCAGGCCCAACAAAGTAGTCTGCGATGTTGGCCCTCCTCATGCCAAGACCACGTCGTCCATTGATGAAAACATCGAATCCATTGTCCTCCGTGAGATGGCCAGGGAGCTGACCACGGAAGAGCAGCCATGGCCCTGAACCAAACTCCATCTCCAGGTCTGAAAAGATGTTCGGCCTTCCTCTGACATCAACCTCCCTGTTCATCCCTGCCATACCATGCCGCATCACGGCGGAGATCGCCTCCATGATCCCAAACCTTGGGTCACGATGAAAATCAGGATCCATCCCAACGAAGTGGCTCATCATAGCATCAACGTCATCCATTTCAGCCACAAACCCAGAATCACAGTAGGGACACACCATCTCTCGGCCACGAGGCCTCACCCTCTGTCGGCATTGGTAACACCAGTATGATTGCCTGCCAGCTGACATTTCTTCTGGTTAAATGTATCGCCTCCCAACTGCAAAACCGACAAAATTTCCAAGATCTGAGCACAAGGCTCCACTAGACAGATAATAGTAATCATATAAATTTGAAACACAACTTACATGATCCAACTAGACCACCCAATACAACTATATGTCGATAAGAAACTATGATCAGAACCATATAAAATCTAATAGCGAGAAGAATTAATTGAGTAGCCAATTTTTTTATTTTTATTTTTTTGAAAAAAAAAGTTTCTAGATAAGCAGCTATAATAGTTCTCTTTGCAGTGAACAGATCATCCCAAGAAAGATATAAAACTATGCGAATTTTAGTGCAGCTGTTCCTAATGAGTCAACTGTCAAGCAAGTAAACTCTTGACATGTCTTATGAGGACCAAGATGTGAACTAGAACGATCCAAATTGTTAAACATCGCCTCGGGCAACAGAAACTACGAAAGCTTTTCTCCCACCCACTTTCCAAACAAATCTCATGCCTTTCTTTTCTTCCCACTAATATTTTCTTTAGTAAGAAGGCAGCGAAAGTAGGAGAGGAGAGAGAGGCAAAGCTGATTCATTCCATACGTGAGTAGTAGGTTTCCTGATTTTGGCTCGATGAGTTCCTGAAAACAGGTCACAGAGTAGAAAACTGAAAATGGATGAAATCCAAGCTCTTTTTTCCATTCTGAAATGAAACTGCACCCTCCACCCTCCAACTCCAGTCCCCCACCTCAATTGGGCACCAACAAGCTAGTACCGCGCGAGGAACGCCTACCGAGACCGTTCGATCGATCTCTCGCGCTGAAGAACAGCACCAAGAAAAACCTAAACCAACCGCGGGCGCAACGAAACGACGGGGTTGGGTTGGATTCGTGGGGGCACCAGCACCACGTGGACACACGATCGAACACCACGACAGACTGAATGAAATGGAGAAAAAAATGTCTGGATCCGAGTGGGCACAGAAACTCCGTCTCGGACCAAGGAAGAAATCCCCACAACCGGAGAGCACGGATTACTTACCGGACGGACGATGATGATCCCCGACCGACCTTAGTCCTCCACCGCCACCACGAGCACGACGGAGGGAGGGAGGAGCGGCGCCGTGCGTGCCGAGCCGCGGCAACCACCACCAGGCTCGCTGGGGAGAGAGAGGGGGAGGAGGAGCGGAGCGGAGGGTGGTGGTGGCTGTGGGGGAGCGAGCGGAATGATGAAAAGCAAGAGAACACGGGGGCTGCCAGAGACCGCGATTTACACCGGCGGGGCCCATCGACCCTCAAGTGCGGCAGCCGCTGTCCCCCCCCCGTCTCTTGGGCCCACAAGGCAGCGGCAGGCAGTCTCGGCGGGCCCGGCGGGTAAGCAAGGCATCGATGCGATGCCCCCCTCCCTCGTGTCCCGAGCCCGGGGGCGCGCGCCGCCTTGCTTTCAGCGAGATGCTTCCGCTAGTGGCAGGGCAGGGCCTGGGCCCGGGCGGGCAGGCGGGGAGTGCGCCGCGCGCCGCTGACATGTGGGCCTCGTGCTGGAGCTGAGCCCACCCGTCGGTGGAGGAGACGCCTGCGCAGATGGAAAGGCTTTTTGGTGGGGCCCAGCGCTAATTGTTCCGCAGGCCGCGAGATACGAGGCTGGATCGGCCGTCGGTGGGAAGAACGGACGGACGGATGGGGAGGTCCTGTCACGTGGTGCTGCGTCATTGTGTCGGGAGCACAGTGGTAAATGCTACTGTAAAAATCTCGTGGGCTCGTCGCACAGGACACGCTTCTTCGGTCGCTTCCGTGTGTTGTATACCGCTACACCCTTCAAAAAAAAAACATGTAATTATAGTAAGTGTATCGGTCTGACTTTATTAACTTTGATCAAATTTATAGTAAAAAATATTATAGTTTATGTCTTAAAATAAACTTACTATGCAAAAAATATTTTATAACTAATCTAACCGCTTAATTTATCTCATAAGTGTTAGTATTTTATGATATAATTTTAGTTAAAGTTTGTGATATTTAACTCCTAGATAAGCTGGGCAAAATACCTCCCCCAATACCCGAACCGGACCGAAAAACCCATGGTACCCAATCCCAAGTTCGGATAGTGATTTTAATTACCCAAAATTAGTTTGGGTAATTCAATAATACTCCGGCACCAAACTACCCGAACTACCCAAAGTTTTGCCTTCATCTTTGTATTTATCACTTGTTGTTAGTTGAACACTTAAACTTATCACTTTATTAGAATATAATTATCTTGGTTTGAGCGAGTAACTATAATATATTATTCTCTACAAATTATTGTTGAAATTCTACACAAATCGTTAGTGAAATTATGTTTAAATTACTAATGAAATTTTGTGTAGTTTGTTGTTTTTAAGTAATTTCGTATTTTATGAACCAACCAATTTTCGGGTATCCGAAATTTTAGATGTAGTGCTTTTTCAGGCTAATATCGGGTAATAGTTTTCATTACCCGACTTTTCAATTACCCGATTACCCGGCAGAAAAATCGGGTAACCCGAATGCCCAGGCTTACTCCTAGAGATGTAAGAATTACATGTTTTTCGAACGTAGGGTTGTAAATATACGAGTCTCTAGTTCATAAAAAAAAACACTCACTAGTTCATAAAAACCATATATGTTGTGTAGTGGAGGATTATTCGTATCGAACGTGGGACACATGAGCACATGGATGGAGACTTGCTATATGGAGTATCACCTTGTAGATTTGGTGCCGAGCATATTATAAATATTCTTTAATATAATTGGTTTGGAAGGGGAGCATTTGTTTGATACTACAGGCGTTATACGAGTATTTTTATTAAACTAACAAAACATGCCGCGTTGCACCGGGATTAAGAATTTTATTATTTAGTATTTGTCCCAATAGCAAATATATCGTGTGGGCGTCATCTAAAGCTAGACATCTTTGTGTGGTTTAATTGGAATAACCATATTCTAATAATACATCAAATCCTATATCAAATAAAATATTAAGTCCTACATAAGCCGTGAATTAGATATTGGTCCAATAAAATAAGTGAGTATTACGTCCATCTAATAAACACCAATAAATATTAAAAGCAGATCACACATCCTTTTGTTGTCAAAAAAAAAATCACATCCTTCACACCAAGTCCGCAACGCGAAAATCTAACTCAAACTTTAGTTAAGTCCAACATACCCGAGATAGAAAGGATCATAGGAGTAGTATTCGAATCCAATCCCAATTTCGACCGGACGCGAACGGGGTTTTTTTACCGACCGGTTGAACCAAACCGCCGGGTCCGGTTTCGGATTTCGGACGATTCTGCGTAAACCGGCGGTTTGGTTTTTTGAATTCAAATGAATTCAAATTTTCCAGCCATCGGTAAAAATCCGGTTTACCGAGCGGTATTTAATTTATACGCCCGGTTTGAGCGGAAACCGCTCCCCTCCCGGAGGGAGAAATGTCGGTCGCTTTTTTTTTTTTCAAACTTCAATTCAAATTTTTTTATACCAAACGAACTCAAATTTAAAAAATGTTGCACCGTTGGCTTCTATAAATCGCAAACTATTTTTACGATATTTTTTCCACGATTTTTTTTCAATTTTTAGATTTTGAATTTCAAATCTTTTTCTGCGGCCGGTCCGGATACCGGCCGGGGCCGGTAAGATCGAGTAACCGCGGTTTCCCGCGGGGAAACCGACCGGTATAAAAACCCTGACTGCGAACCTCTCCTGCTGGCTGTAAGCAGTATATGGTGCAGCACCCCGGCCTCTATGACAAACATGATCACGTGGATGACCTCGTCGATCATGCAGTCCAGCAGCGCCTTGCAAGGACGTGCTCATCAGGCAGTCCACTGCACATATACGTGCAGCCGGCATCGTCAGATCTGCCCCCACGTTCACGTTAGCAATTCAAGTGAAGATGCACGAGGACTGGAGCTTGACGTGTAGTATGTAGTTAGAGACGTACTCTTTGCTTGGACGCAGTTGTCATGGTGCATGCAGCAGACGTCCAGCGCGTCACACGGCTGCTCGCCGGGGCAGCCGTTGTACAGGAAGCCGCAGTACTTGCAGTACCGCAGGAACGGCGCCGCTGCATGTACGTCGTTGTATGAATTAGTAACGGCCGGCGATAAGGGATGGATGCAATTAACAAGAAACTAAACCATGCAGATCATTTAAGAGATAAAGGCTGGGTTAATACTGGTACGTACTCGTGCAGTACTCAGATTGCTCGGTAGGAAAAAAAGGCAATCTGAAAAACGGCGGACTTGTTTGTTTGATTTGCGTTTGATCGATTCTTTATGGGTTCAGTCTCTTAACTTTGCTTGCTGACAAGGAGGCCGGATGAAAAAGTATACGGAAAGGACAAGCTATGCGGACAGACTCGTAACTTCCTAACTGACTCGCAGCAATTTGGGACAGGATTCGTAACTTCATAAGTCCTAACCGACTCGTAGCGACCCTATACTTCGGAGGGCAGGCAGAAAAAAAAAAAAAAAAAAAAAGGTGAACCGGAAGGTGAAAGTGACACAAGGGGGAGGCAGACTCGAAGGTGGGCGAGAAATTTCTTCTCTTTATTAGTAGGTATATAGATAGATATGAAAAATCAGATAGGTTTAACTAGGACAGAACTAAAATGTCGTATCATTTGAAACAAAATATTATTTTATACAAAATCAAAGTCGAGATGCAATCGCCGTTAAGTAAGTTCATCAAGCGGCAATGCATCGCATGACTCCTCATTCTTGTTGATGGCAGAAACAACAACTCTTGCTTTAGTTGCTTGTTGAATCATTTGGAGCTCCACAATGCCAACTTTTAATCTAACAACCAGCGGTTAGTTCATTTTCTGAATGGCGCTGATCTTTCCAATCCCGGATTAGAGAATTATGCCATATACCCATATGGTCAGTTCGTCGATGGATGCCTCAACCTCCTTTATCCGAAAGATAAAAAGACGCACGAATTGCAGATTCATAAGTTAGACAGGCCCATAGTGCTTTACATTCCAATTATCTTACTTTCTCAGGTGTTATAAATCCTGCACATGATTATGAGTGCCTTCTTCTTAGTGCACTCTAAATTTTAATCATTAAGTCTGTAATGGTTCTAACAGCTTTACGCTGTTAATATACGATGAATGAGGTTTCTTGAAAAGAAAGGAGTTTTTCATTAAAAAAAAAAAAAAAAAGCGACAGTGAGTCAGTTTTAACAGTTATCCACCAGCAGGCTTCTTGTTCCCCTCCATAGATCGAAGCCTCGAAGCCCAGGAAAGCCAGACAGCCATGGACCGCCGCGGCGAGGCGAGCCACTGGCGCCGGAGCTCCGACTGCGGCCGAGGCTGGCGTGGACGCGGACGCGGACGCGACGGCGGCCGCCCCTCCCCACCGCCACCTTCCTCCACCACCTTCACCGCGGCGCTCAACCCCAACCCGACCCCGGCCGTTCCTGTCGACGACGCAGCGCCGATCATGGGCACCTGCCCTGACATGTGCCCAGGTAAACCCCTCCCCTGCTCACATCGGCGAAGGCGATGGGACCAACCGGCAGCAGGGGGGTTGGTGTTGCCCTGGCGCCAACGCGCACCACCTGTTCGCCCAAATTGCGCGAGCAACGCGGCCCGATGGAGCAGTTGTCGGTGCTTGAGCTTATGGCTTCCATGATTTCCGTTGCAGCGAGGGAACGAGCGCAGAGAGAGCGGCTGAGGGACCTGGCCGTGCTTGAGCGGGTGGATGGCGACCCCGCGCGCACGTCTCCTTCCCTCGCCGTCAAGAAGGTGAGCCATCCATTCACTCATGATTGGACCCTTTTGCTATTGGCTCTGCGTCTATTTACGCTGATGTGTAAGGTTTAGTCTTTCTTGCTGCCCCATCTGCCCGTATATGCTTGACTGCTTGCAATCTTCCCCGATGCAAATGGCTTTTCCGTGTGGTAGTTAGATTAGCCTCTGCTCTCTGTGGATTTATGGCATTGGGTGCTTATGTTCATGCAACTGTCCCTTTTTTTTCTCACAGGGAGATGCATGTGTTAGTAAGCAAAGCATGGCTGGAACTGGTGAACTTTTTTGTTAGTTGCCAACCATTGCTGCATTGCATATGCCACCAAATGACAGCACCTGCCTTCATGTGCAAATGGTCCTACATTTTAGTTAGGCTACCATTTCCTTTTGCTTTGGGATTCCCTCCTTTTCAAGTTATCAGATAGGACACAATCCTGTTTCCCTGAAAAGCTCAGATGGAAGATCAGCAAAGGATAGGCTTTTGTATAAGAATTTTGCTTAACCTAATTTTTCATCACACTTTCAGAGAAAGAAGGAAATATGTGATAGTAGTGGTGGTAAATCAGTAGAGAGCTTTTCTGTAGCAGTGGAGCAGCCTAGCAGGTCATTAGAGACACGCATGTTTATCTCCTAAAATGATGAGCTCATAGAACTCATGGTCTACATGACTACATCCATGTGGTCCTAACTGCTCAATAATAAATGTTAAGTAGTAATATGGATATTGCAAGAGTTATTAGCTTTACTTGTCGATTCAAACATGACTTTTCTCATGCTGCCATGAATTGGGAGTTTATGAATGCAGAGCACCAATTATGGCTAGAAAATCGCAAAACTGTGTTGATGTGATCGTTCCATTTACTAACCATGTGGTATAGCTGATCTACCAATTGAAAACATTGTTTCAGGTAGCAGTTTATGTTTTTTTCTGTTGTTTGGTGACTGCATGGACTTTGTCTACATTATAAAAAAACGAAATAACTAATAAGTATTCTATGGGGTTCATTTTTATTTTTACTAACCCCTGGTTTCCGCTAGTTTTGCAGAACTATATCTTCCACTAATGTACTTCCGTCAGATATCGTCCATTGCGGTTTTACAAGAAACAATGGGTTATCTTTTTGCATCTACTGGATTCTTCAGAGCATCCATTTGGGACAATACATGATTTCATCTTTGATAGGACAAGATCTATAAGACAAGACTTAAGTATGCAGAATATAGTGAATGAGCAAGCAGTTCAAATATATGAGGATGTGGTATATTCCTATCTTGTGAACTCCCTTTACTGCATGAACATGTTTTATGGTTCAAGGTTGCTCTGTTCTTGAAATTTCAGCTTTGTTGAATCAAATTTTCAATAGAGTTAGGTCTGATGACCCTTGAAGCTAAGTTTAGTGGGATCTGATGGAAGTTTTTCTTGATTCAAAATCCGTCTTTCATTCAGTTTAAGTTAGATTTTTTGTACTCTGCAAAACAGTCTTCATTTTCGTTTTTCTCCTTGAAGAAATGTTGCAGTGTTTTTTATAATGTTGACAGATGGTCACTCTATACATATGATATCAGGTAGCGTAACTATAGATATTCTCATATCTTTATTTAGGCTCTCTTTTGTTTCCAATTTGGGAGGGAAATTGTGTTTCTTTCTGAACTACTTTTTTTTATTAGTTCTAGTTTCTGTCATGCATTTTAGCCATCAGTTTTTGTCCATTATGTGGTTTTTTATTTGTTTGGCACTATTACTTTTTATTATGTTACTGGCATACTCTTTTATTGCCGCTACATATCATTACTTCAAGTGTAGACGTATATTAATGTAATCCTCTTTAAGCTTTATCTAATACCTGCCTACTTCCCAGGTAACATTTCATATCAGGTCCCATCAAAGACTTTCTACGTCTTGCCAGGATTCAGATGTATCTTCCCTGTGTTACCTAAACCTGGAGCAGCTAACAAAATGCCTGCTTTCTCTGTATGATATGTATCATGTACTTCATAAGCATGATTCACACAGCAAAAAGGAGGCCGAGTATTATTAGTTCTATGTGCTTCTACATTTGGGCTGCAGAATAAACAAAATGGTAATTTGTTTTCGCTTTCCCTTCTTCAATCTTGAAATTTCTTGTATTCCTATTCAAGAGCTTTATACTTTACCTTAAAGCTTGTATTCATAGCTAACGTTCTATTGATCTTCAGATAGATTCACTCTCTTTGTGGTATGGTCAATTGGCTAGTCCAGTCAGACGGTCGAAGGAATTGATATTTGCTAGAACTTTGTTAAGGTAACATCTAGACAAATTGCTTGCCAATGTAATCCTTAATTATTTATGCCTTTTCATTTTCTCTGTGCCTGACCACTTGTATGGTTTTGTCATAATAAGTAGATTCATAGTTGGCTACTTCCATGCTGTGCCATGTTTTTTTTTCAATCTTAGATAATTGTATATATCTTCTGTAGATGCTATCGTCTAGGAAACTTCAAAAACGCTTCTTTTGCATGGTAGCAACTGAGGCAACCGATCTTCAGTTGCGCCTTGTAGAACCTTTTCTCAACGAGGTGAGTCCATGATGGCAAGTTCGGCATTTTCACTTGAAGGCGTAATATTTCCTTATATATTGGGTTTTTAGCCTATTCTTCTTACAAGCATGATTGCTATTTAAAACAATCCTTGAAATGAGTTTGAAGCCTAAATGATACTGAACAGATACTCTTCCGTGGCAAAAGGAATAAAAGATTTCAAGTTAGTTTCATTGCCAATTATATTATAAGTTTAGTTGTGTTTTGATCCTTGCAGATAAAAACTACTACCTGAAGTTTCTGGTGCTAGTGATGTTTGCTCAGTTGTTCTATATCAAACCTGCACTATTTTGTTAGGGAGGGGGGATAAACAAAATGCTATTCTTGCCTTGTGCACAAGCTAAACTGTCACTGAGCATTTGTATTGGCATCAACTTTAACTCCTTCCATTTTGCCGCTGAAGGTCCGAGCTAAGGCCTTAATGTACTTCAACCATAGTGGTTACAAACTCCAACACCACCCTTTGGAACATTTATCAGGAATACTGATGATCGGGTAATCTTATGTAAACTAGAACCATTCGATCCACTACTGATGAGCATTTGGGAAGTTGCTGTTTCTGATTCTCAAAAGGTTCACAACTGACTATCTGAAGTTTATTGGCAAATGTTCAGGAGTCTGAACTGGAATCTCTTTGTGGAATATGCGGACTTGAAATCAGCAGGAGTGAAGGTATAAAAGCTTTTGTGCCTAAACAAACAAGCTTCACCCTACCGACATCCGTGCCCCAAAGTAGTGGCATTTACATCTCAAGGGGAGGTTGAAAGATGAAAACAGCATTGTAATTTAGGTTTTCAATGGATTGTTATGTGTAAAACATTTCTCAAAGTGCCATACACGAATCCTTATTATTACAAGAAAAGAGTCTGAATATCTCGATGTGCCTTTACTCAATTTCAGTTTGCTTTTACATACTGTGGAATATCGACTCTTTGTGCCGCACACCCTTGCACCTGTACTTTTTCCACAGGCTGGTAAATCATAAAATAGATAGGAACGAGCAGTGTTTTTAGGCCCTGTGTGGCACGGCCTCCACTTCACTACCGAAGCCGTTTTTTTAGGCCTTGACTTTATGAACAACTCCGTTGGTGGAGGTGGAGCTGATTTTGTAGATCTCTTGGTCAAATAGCTCCACTTAAAACATTTTCTCATAGTTCAAACTTATGTAAGAAGACGATTTAAGGAGGCTTGCCCGGCCGTTTTTGTTTTTGCCCGTTTGGCCGACAAAAACTGCTCCAAATGGCTCGTGAAGCCGCTAGAGGAGGAATCTTACGTTATAGACTTGTAAATCTACCAAACTGAATGATACCGATCTCAACATGTACCTCGGATTTTGTAATCTTACTTTATAAACTTATAATTCTTCCATAAATAAAACAACAATGGTCTCAACATGAACTTCAGATTCTATAATAATATCCCAATTCGAAACATGCATCTCACAATATTGGCAATATCTTACATAGAACCTTGATCCTATCATCCTACATATAATAAAATCATTTAAAGTCAAGGTGGATTAAAAATGTCAATGGATCTACTTAATAATTTATCAAAAGAGTTAATTAAATTAATTAGAAACCAATATTATATGCTTCAATCTTTACAGCTTATTACAAACCTTATATACATAGTATATATTTTTGAAAGGATTCCACTACTATTATTAAATTCTGTGATCTGATATTGTCATTTTAAAAGCGGTCCTACCTGGAATCCAATTCTAACAATCTTGACGTGATTCTTCAAAAGATAAGCATATCTTGCTAGTCTTGCAATAAACATCCTCTGCCAATCTTGCAATAGACATCGAGCGTTTTGCATGATATCTTTTCCACGAATGTGCAGGCATCAGAAATACATCCTCTGCCAGTCTTGCAATAAACATTGGATCATATTGTGATGTACTTCGTTTGCCATTTTAGCTTCATACGTGTATTTGGAACACACTCTGCGATTTGTCTATAATCGTCCCTATTGGGGCTCTTGCAGATACATGAATGGTTGAATGTTGCGTCTGATTTCGTTTCAGTTCGTTGCTTGTTGTGTATTTTCAGTTGGAACTTCGAAGGCATCATCTGTTTCACAGCGAATGCTACCCTGCCTTGCCTATCCACGGACATCATGTCGCTGACACAGTGGAAGATGCCTTCAAATCTCAGTTTTCACTCAATAACGATCCAACACCAAACTACAGTGATGTTTGATTCTGCAGCTTCGCATCGTGATCATAAGCAGTCACTAGAGTTCACTAGCTTATCAACCAAAATAAATAAATAATAAAGGAGGCTAGATACGAGCAGAAAATTTCATAGTTGAATTGGGATTGCATCAAACGCGAACAAGAAGCTAGGTGTTTTTATCTCTGTTTTCAACAAATACTCTAGGATTCATACGCCATACAACAAATAATTTGGCTACTCATCATCCTCAGCCTTGGCCTTCTTCTTTTTTTTCTTCTTCTTCCCCTCAGTGGCCGTCTTAGGTTCAGCTTCTTCCGAAACTTCACGGCTCTTCTTTTTCTTCTTCTTGGGAGTCTCGGTCTCTTCAGCATCGCCATTAGCATGTGCTGCACCGTTTTCCTGTGCCTCCTCTAGCTTATGCTTCTTTTTCTTCTTCTTCTTCTCAGTTCCAGGCTCAGCTTCTCCGTCAGCAACGTTGGAGGGCTTGTCCACATCCATTGCATCACCATCAGACTCAGTCTTGGTCCTCTTTTTTCTTGCTTTTCTTGGCAGATGCCTCAGTCTTGTTATCTGCACCGTTGAAGAACAAAAAATATTACTCAACAAGTACAAGGAGTGATGCATTTTCCTACAGGCAAATAGATTTAAACAGTTCGAAATTTCTAAGCTATGGAATTAGCATATGCTTACCATCATCATCCATTGAGGTGCCATTGACCATACTGTCAATAGCAGCCTTCATCACATCAATATTTTTACACGGCTTACACCCTTGTCATAGAATTCCAGTCTCTCCTCGACTTGCTCCGCGCAACTTTTTGCCCAAACACGGAGGTACTATCCTCTGGAGTCAAATAAACAATGTTAAACAATCAAGATAATGCTTTGGAATGAACAAACTTAGCATACATGTCTTGTAACAGGGCTTCCTAGAAATAACCTGAGTAGCAGTCAATGCGTGAAGCAATCGAGCACTTGTTTGCCAGGTAGCGAGCCATTCTGCCTTTGTTCTTTGTTGAAGCACGGCCAATAAAGGAGGAGTGGAATATAAGCCCATACTTGGGTGTGTTCCCTTTAGTTTTCAGTGCTCTGGTGGACAAAGGAGATGTGTAAGGAAAACCTTGCTACTAGCAAGATCATTTTATAATGACAAATTACAGAGTTAATAACACAAAATTATTGAAACATTGGGAAACCACAAGATGTTCGAAGGATTTAACAACCTGAATAGGGCCTTCTCAGCACCAAGTATTTGAAGGGTGGAGGCAGCACACTTAGCAAGGTTTGAAAAGACTGCCAGCATGAGAGATTAGGCGAGCTCAACTACTTCACCAATCAACGATGTCAGGTTGGGTGCAATATCATTCATCTTAGTCACAAGATATTCATAAAGGTTTTTTCTGATACTCAGACAGATTCATAACCCTTTGGGGCAAATTGCTGGACATTGATCAAATCAACTGGTGACAGGTCCTGGCCTGAAAACAGACAAGAGAAAACAAAGCATAAGGACATTTACTAGATTCACTGTAGTCAAACTAAATTGACTGTCATATCCCATTACCCATCGAAGCCTTTGCTGCTTCAACAAATTTCCTTAGCCTTGTCCTCGTCACCCGATATCAGCCAAAGCCG
>JADLZK010013160.1:0-132619 GCA_015847255.1 Hyparrhenia diplandra | reverse complement strand
TTTCTTAGAATCACTTGTCATAGGCTTCAAAGTAGCACTTGTTTGAGGTGAAATCTGCAATTCCATCAAAATCTCTATGTCGACCCTACGAACCGAAACAAGAGGAACGACCACGAAGGGACATTGGAGTTAGGGTGGATAGGTTAGATGATGTTAGAATCAATTACATTGCGTTCCCCAACCGTTAATATATGTTTTACGGATGTGACATTAGGGGCTTGCTTTGGCGTTGATTTCAGCGCGAACTCAAAACAAAGAGAAGTTTTCAATCCGGCGATAGAATCGAGCTAGACTTTTTCACGGTTGTGGAATCAAATGCCTCGCCTAGACAACCTAAATTTGAACAAGTGGACCATTAGAGAGTTTTTCTAAGAATCACTTGTCATAGGCCTCAAAGTAGCACTTGTTTGGAGTGAAATCTTGAATTCCATAAAAATCTCTATGTCGCCTACGAACCAAAACAAGCGGGGAAATCGACGAGGAAATGTACATAGGAAGTTAGGGTGGATAGGTTAGATGATGGTTGGATGAATTACATTAGTTCCCCAACCATTAATATATGTTTACGGATGTGACATTTGGGGCTGGCGGCGTTGATTTCGTAGCGAACTCAAAACAAAGAGAAGTTTCAAATCCGGCGATAGAATCGAGCTAGACTTTTTTTCACGGTTTGTGGAATCAAATACCTCGCCCTAGAGAACCTAAATTTGAACAAGTGGACCATTAGAGAGTTTCTCTAAGAATCACTTGCCATAGGCCTCAATGTAGCACTTGTTTAGAGTGAAATCTTGGGAATTCCATGAAAATCTTTTATGTAGACCTACCAACCAAAGAAACAAGAAGGGAGACGACCACGAAAGGTACATAGGAAGTTAGGGTGGATAGGTTAGATGATGTTAGGGGTCAATTACATTGCATCCCCAACCATTAATATATGTTTACGGATATGACATTAGGAATTTCTTGGCATTGATTTCAGCGAACTACAAACAAAGAGAAGTTTCAATCCGGCGATAGAATCGAGCTAGACTTTTTGCGGTTATGGAATCAAATGCCTCACCCTAGAGAACCTAAATTTGAACAAGTGGACCATTAGAGTTTTCTAAGAATCACTTGTCATAGGCCTCAAAGTAGCACTTGTTTAGAGTGAAATCCTGCGAATTCCATCAAAAATCTCTATGTCGACCTATGGCCGCCCAGAAACAAGAGGAAAGCGACACGAGGTACATAGGAAGTTAGGGTGGATAGGTTAGATAATGATAGGATCAATTACATTGCGTTCCCCAACCCAGTTAATATATGTTTTTAGGATGTGACATTAGAGGCTGGCCGGCGTTGATTTCGTGAACTCAAAACAAAGAGAAGTTTCCAATCGGCGATAGAATCGAGGGTAGACTTTTTATGGGTTGTGGAATCAAATGCCTCGCCCTAGACAACCTAAATTTGAACAAGTGGACCATTAGAGTTTTTCTAAGAATCACTTGTCATAGGCTTCAAAGTAGCACTTGTTTGGAGTGAAATCTTGGAATTCCATCAAAAATCTCTATGTCGACCTACTAACCAAAACAAGGAGGGAACGACACAAAATGTACATAGGAAGTTAGGGTGGATAGGTTAGATGATGGTAGAATCAATTACATTGCGTTCCCCAGTTTAATATATGTTTACGGATGTGACATTAGGGGCGCGGCGTTGATTTATTGCGAACTCAAAACAAAGAGAAGTTTCAATCGGCGATAGAATCGAGCTAGACTTTTTGCGGTTATGGAATCAAATGCCTCACCCTAAGAACCTAAATTTGAACAAGTGGACCATTGTTGGTACTTCTTAACATCACTACAACCAATAGGTGGAGTTAATCTCACCTAAGGCCATATGAGCCGGAGGCTTTCGGTGTTTCTCCATCTCATAGCTTTACCATAGGCTGGGTTGTCATCCCCGTAATGCTAGAAATGTTATATGTGCTACATGTGATTGTCTTTGATTTGCAATCTTCTCTAAAACAAATAGTATATCTATTAAATTATCATAGCGCCGCATTGATAAAATAACATCACACATTTCACCCGGAGGATCCCGGTTTATCATTTATAATTCTACATGGATGGGCGTCATATGATTATTAGCTAGCATACTTATAAGAGATTTAGTCATTGACACTACTTTAGTAGGGTTTAAGCCAATAATGATATGATAAGTGATAAACAAGGCAAAGCTAACACACGAGAGATATAGGCATAGACTACTCACTACTCAAACTAGCACGTGGACTTACGTTAGGAGATGGAATTCTTATATAGCATTAAATCTACTAAGTCAAATATCTACCCTAGGTCATATATCATCATATACGACATAACAACCATGAATCTATGCATCCTGAAGATTTATGAGGAGAACGAAAGAACAAAACAAGATAATCCCCAAAACCATGTTCAACTAGTCTTATAAACCGGGATGGATTCCAAAGGACTCAACAGGGAATATCACACCCGCTGATCTACCACACAACCCAGTTATAAGATGCATCCCTTGAGATAGATCATATCTAAGCACCATGCTTACATAATTATTTCTATCACCTAACCCTCTCGAGATTAGAATTAGGGCGCTCTACGAATAGATACATGAACTCACAATTAATCATGACCATATCAAATATACTACTAGAATAAACTAAGAACATAGCAAACCAATACTTAATATTGAAATAGAATAAAGTCATAGATACAAGATAATCGTAATGACTTGACGATCGAGAATCTGGGTTGGCAACACCCATTTCTAATTGAATCTGACTTGCTAATCTAACTAGAGGAACTAGAACTAGAAGAACTAGAACTAGACAAGTAGCTATCTAATCTCGATGGAGGAGCTCTCTTCTACTTATGTAAACTTGATAATGAATTACAAGGAATACAATGAATTAGGGTTTCACCTAGGGGTCGGGGGGTTATTTATAGCTAGGCGTGCACGACAGCCCTTGGATCAAACCGACCTTGATTGGCCGGACTAGATTACTCCTCATAGGCGGTTTGGAACCACTTAGGTGGGTGAGGCTAATGGTGGGCCGGCGGCCGCCGCAGCTTTGCCTGCCCTGGCGCCGCTCCTTTGCCGGGTGGGTCCCAGCCTCTTCTGCGTTGTCTCGGGTGTCTTCGGAATGTTCTTACGTGGGTTTCAAGTTGATATGCGTTACGAATACGTCTTTGTGTCGTAGGGCTTCAAATCTCTGGGCTTTTCTGTTTAATCCTGAAAAATACATAATTCACCAAAACTTCGTGGAAATTGTTAGTATAAGCCCTATGTCTATGTGGATATTCATTTTATGCCCTTATTTCATGTTTAGTTGACATATAAAAGTATTCAATAAGAGATGTCAACAAGCTCCCCATGCTTAACCTTTGCTAGTCCCTAGCAAAGCCAAACTTAACAATGGATCGGGGGTTGCTACTATGTTTTATCTCCTCACAAATTCACATGATCATTGGTAAAAAGTTCTTTTCAAGAAAGGGTGAAACCATTCTAACCTTCAACTCACCTATATTACTTAAAAAATGTGGGGCTTTTATTTGCACTAAAATCTTGGGTGATTGAAAGATAGAACAAGTTAGTCAAGCACTATGTCTCAAACTCTTGGATTCACCTACGTTGCGAGGTTTTTCAATAATTTCGAAATAAAACTCGGAGTTTCCATTGTATGACCCTTTCAAGTCTCTCTCTCATGTGGTATTTTGGATCCTTACCAAGGCAATGGTGTGGTGCCTTCTCTCTTGAAGTGTATGGCATTTGTGGAACATGGCAATTTTACCATGCCTTCTCTCATCCTACTTCTAAGGTCTTATATGTGGAGCTCATAGGGTGGGGAGACAGCCTATTCATACTTGCAAGGCATATATCGTAAAAGTCAAACAATGGATCCAAGAGAACAAGTCATACAATGTAGGTGTATGGGATATGAGGTGGTGAAGATGGAATGAAATCTTACTAATTCTACTATGCTCCTTTTTGAAGAAATTGATCTCTCTTTTTGAAATTCTTTCAACACAAAAGAAAACTTGGGCTAGCATATTTTTTTTGAGGGCGGGCATCTAAGTACCCATTGTTTTTACATTGGACACTTGTCCATTTTTCAACTCTCTTTCATTCTTCTTTCTTTTTTTTTTTAGGGAGGTAGGCTCTACTGCATTAGGACACTTGTCCATTTTTCATCTCCCTTTTTCTTCTTTTTAGCATTGCCCCAAGTTTCTTTTTATCAAAAATATTTGAGAGATAATGAATGAAATACATGGAACATGAATGGGTTTTGGAATCATAGAAGGAGAATATTTTTGGTGTTCACTCCCAAGGTAGGAGTGAAACATTTTCATGAAGGCTAGCAAAAAGGATTGTCTACTTAGGATTAAGTAGTATTTATGTGGAGTGTGGGTTTTGTATGATGAGTTCTAAGGATCACGAGAGGTTGCCAAAACTCAATGCAAAGCAAGTAGTCAAAATAATGGTGTTTTCCTATCTAAGATCATGAATAATGGGTACGTGGTAGGAATTTGAAGCTCTACATCATGTAGGAAAACTCATCATGTAAGATTTTAGAATTTTCACAATCAAATCTCTAGAGTTTAGTGTCTCTAGGAACAAGATAAATAGTAGCTCAGACTTTCTCATATCATATCCGTCAATAACTTAGACTAGCTTAGATGTTTGCTCCCACAAAATTTCAAGTTCAAGGCAAATCTTGATTTAAACAGTTGTGTCCATAAGTTGGGAGAACTCTAAACCAATGCTAGGTACTTGTAAGAAAAGTAAAACAGCAACTATTCATCATTTCCAAACAGATAGTTCTTTGTCTAGCTCTTCTTATTTATTAAAAGCAAAAACAAACTTTTGTACACACTCTTTTTATTTTGTTTTCATTTTTTCCAATTTTTTTAAACCATGCAAACCTCAAACAACTAAAATATAGAAAAATAGAAAATAAATGGATAAATAAATACCAGGTGGTTGAGACTTACACCTGGTTGAGTGGGGGTAGCCTTCCCCCAAGCTTGATCTTGATGTGGGTGTTCTAACGGCGACGTCTGCGCATTTTCTGTGACCGGTGTGCGGGCGGGTGCGTAATGGTACCCTAGTGTCTCTTGGATGTTGGAGATGCTACGATCGAGTCCTATTGTTCCATGCTCTCGTTCTGGATGTGGGTGGTCTGGTCTGCTTTGAATTCCTTGGACAGTGGTGTAGATCCCTTGGAGAAGTTGTGCTTCGTTTTGTCCGAAACCTGCTTGGTCATGGAAGTATCCACTTCCATGATATGTCTCACGGCGGATGCGTGCGTCTCCGGATTGGTCATCTGGGCTTTCTTGTGGGAACTGGCCGTAGCGAGCCTGGGAAGGTCTGGTTGGTGCCCCCGATCGATATCCTGTGTAAGCTGCTCCTTGTGGGGTTGGATCTGCACCCATCCACACTGGTTCATGTGCAGTTGCTTGGCGTTGTGGCATGGTCCTCGGCATGTTCACTGGTTGTGCCTGCACATTCAGTAAGAAGGATTGTGTCTGATAAAGGGCAAAATCCAGGTTAGGTAACTGGATCTCCCCAATGCTAGGGTGTTTCATATAGTAAATACTTCCTTCCCTTCTCATTATATGTGCTTGCTTGAAATAAAATTAGCCTATCAACGCCTGTTCTTTTTTCTATAAAAGGGACAGAGGCATCTTCAAGATTCTAAGATGTTTTGCAATTCTAGTGATAAGTGAGGTACACTCTATTGTTCCTACCAACTTGGGTATCTTTGAGCCAATGTTGTGCCAAGGGGATAACAGGGGAGACTTTCCTTTGCTTAATAACAGCGTACATTAATTGCAAGTCTATCGTTCTGACACTTCTATTGTCTTTCTTTGGGAAAAAGGTAAAACACATCCATTTGTGGAAAAAGCGGAGGGTAGGTATGTGCATGTCATTGGCTTTGGCATCTGGAAAGAATCTTTACGAAAAGTTCCTTCCAAGCTGTAATGTGATTAAAATCGAGGCAAAGCTTGATCTAGTGAAATAACGCAAACGGGTTCAAAACCAAGAGCATCGTTTAAACCCCTCCCGGCTAAGAGTGTGTTGCTCTTAAAAGAGTCTAAAGTGTATCCCCTCATTTGTAAGGCGCAAAGTGCAAAAGAAATTCAAGGGTCAACAGACCTAGAACCTTGCTCGGTAATTTCCCAAAATTGCCACCCCATGGTTTTGAAAATTGTGTCAAATTCGGAGGCCATACCTATCTCATGCATGAAATCGGGGTCTAGTACCGGTGTGTGCGTGAAAGTTTGATTCTTCATGTCCTTGTACCTTGCCCGCTCTTGCGAAAGTATGGACGAGATCACTATCGGTCATCGGGATCTTTGGTGGTGGAGTTTTACGTTCCAAAAGCTCATCTACGATTGGGCTCTCGATGAGGAGCCATCCTTCTCTAAGCGCTTGGACCTTCGGCCAAATCAAAAGATGTTCATCCTGCAAAAACAATCACAATCACAAGCAAAACAAAGCAAGACAAGTACTAATAGAGACGGGTTAGCACAAAGCAATCACAAAACAATATAATAATGATATTAGAGAGGTTAGAAAGTAATCAGGGGTTAGCTGTCCAAAGTTAGTAGTCCAGGGGTTAGTCATCCGAAAAGATAATGCTTGATTGATTTTATTTTTGATAGAAATTCCCCTAGCAAAGTTTTTATCTAGCTTAGTTACTAGGACAGCATTTCCTCTAATTCTTCTTGCTCTCTTTCTAAAAACTCTCTCTCTCCTTCTCAAGATCTTTACTACTACTCAAGAACTACTTCTTCTCTCCTCTTCTCTCTTTCTTTCTTCTCTCAACTAAGCCAAAGCTTTTGGAATGAAGAACTATGAATCTCGGTGGGCGGAAGCCGGAATGAGGAGGTGAAGAGAAACCGAGGATATGTAGGTTTTTATGGTTTTTATAGGGGAGAGAGGGAGCGTCGGCCGCCCTGATTGGTGGAGGCGGCGGCCCACAGTGGTGGGCCCGCTGTCCTCTCCTCCCATGCTGCATGTTACTCACTTCGAGGTGCATCGAGTTAGGTGGGTTTGCGGTGGAAAAGCATGCGAGCATGGTGAATGGAGGTAGGTGGAGGTTTGAGTGGGATGTGTCTTGTCAAGTTAGGTGAAATAGAATTTGAGTGTATGACAAGTGGGGTCCTCCACTAGATGAAAATATTTTTGGTATTTTGGTATACAATGCAGGAAATAAATATAGGAATGCAAGAATAAATATTTTTGGGCCACCATAATAAATATTTTCATAGGTTTTAACACTCCACAAAATTATTTATATGGGGCATTTGATTTTTCGATGTATTAAAGATAATTACCGACGTACCTTCGGTGAGGTTTCGTAGTTTAAAGTCCACGAACTAGACTCTCCAATTCTTCTAATTATCGGGTGCATTCTCCGTATTTGAGATGGTGGTGACAAATCTTCTTTTTCAATCATATCTCTTGAAGAGCGAGGCTCGGTCTTGGCTTGAAAGCAAATTTCTCTTCCTTTCCATTTAAGTTGAATGTGATTTCCCTAGCTGTGACATCAATGTGTGCATTAGGCGTGTGCTCGAAAAAGGTCTTCCGGGAATGATCGAAACTTCGTGAATCGGTTTTGCATATCCAAAACTACAAAGTCCATAGGTGAAGAATCCTCTAATTTTGGTAGTATGTTCTCGGCAATTCCGATGGATATCGATGGATTGATCTCGCTAGCTGTAGAGAAATTGAAGTTGGGACTAGATCGTGTGTGCATGAGTTTGTCAAAGAACGGACTTTGGCATCCTGCCGACACTTGCTCCAAGATCACAAAGTGCATTGTCAAAATATTGGTCTCCTCGATAGAGCAATCAATAGTGGGGCATCTGGATCTTTCTTCTTATTTGGTAGCTCATTGAGGATGGCCTCACTTGCATTCTTAGTTAACTTGATCACCTCCATAGTGGGTAGTGGTCTCATTTTTGTTCAAAATATCTCTAAGGTACCTTGCATAGGTAGGGACTTGTATAGCATCAAGTAGAGGATATTGATGTATAGCTTTTGAATTACATCTACGAATTTTTCCAAGCGATCATCCACTTGGGGTTTACGCTGTCTTAAGGGATATGGTATGAAGGTTGTGTCATGAAAGTCTTTCATCACATGTGGCTCCTGAGGCAAAATCTCTATTTCTTCATCCTTTTCTTCTTACATGGTACTAGGGGTACCATTGGTGTTCTTTGGTGAGTGGTGCTCTCACGGCTTTTCCATTGTTCTTCCCAAAGTGCGGTGGATCACGGCGTGGACTTACCACGTCTAGTCGTGACATTGTGTACCCGGCTCATGTGGTTAGTGGTAGTGGCGAACAATTTTGCTATTTGTGATTCTATCCTTTTATTGTAAGCAACTGTTCTTTTAAAAGCAAGCGAGAAATTATCCATCTTAAGATTTATATCTTCTAAAACCTTGTCATTAGCAACAAGCTTCTTAGAAAAATCATCATTAATTCAAGCTTGCTCATTAATTAACTCTCTTAAAGATGGTTGTTTGGGACCTTGGTACTTACCTTGGCTATTGGATCGAGGTTGTGAGTTCCATCCTTGTTTTGATTGTGTTGTACTAGAATTGTGAGCAGCGAGGCTTGAATCGATCTTTGAATCAATATAATCTTGTAAAGCTGACGATCCTTCTTGTAATTGGCTCTTTCTTCAAGCCAATTTAATAACACATCCATCTTGGTTGACACTCGCATTTACTTCTTACATTTCTTCAATTTGATGGGAGTGTTGAGTGCCATCTTGGGACCCGACCTTGGTTTTACGATATATTTTCCATAAGTGCTTGACTTTCCCAAGAGTGAGTGACAAAAATGATCCTCCAGCAAATGCATCCAAATGCTCTTGAGCTTTCTTGATAATCCATGATAAAATCCTTGTAGGAGTAACCAATCTTCCATTACGTGATGGGGGCAATCACGATATGTATTCTTCTAAACGTTCCCATGCTTTGGAATTGATTCTCCCTTACGCTGCTGAAAATTTGTGATTTTTCCTCGTAAGGCATTGGTTTTGCCTATAGGGAAGAATTTTGATAGGAAGGCCTTTGAACATTTATCCCATGTCTTGATTTCTTCTTTATTAGCGTAGAACCATAACTTAAGCTTTTCCCGCCAATGAGAATGGGAATAAGCGGAGTAATATGATATCTCGAAACGTTCTTGATTGTGAAGGTGTTGGCAATCTCGAGAGAAAATTCTGAAGATGAAAGTGTGCATCTTCGTGTATCCTTCCACTAAATTGAGTAAGCTTGAACCATGTTGATGAAGCTGGGCTTTGTGCTCAAACTCAAGATTGTTAGTTTGAAGTGCAGGGTCCAAAGCGAATGTTCTCGGTGCTTGGAGCGAGAGAACTCTCGTAAAGTCCCTTTCACCCATAGCTTCAAAAGTTGATTATATGCTTCCTCTTGACTGACTTTATTCGATGAACGAAGTGAAGTGAATCTCAATCAATCCTTTATGATAAACCCTATATAAAATATAAACAAAGAAAAACAAGGGTAATCCCGCAAAAGTAAAGTGCCTAGTTTAGACCTCATCATAAGTTTCTTTTCTCGATAATATCTCTAGTTAGCCATTATTTCCTCCCCAACGGCGGCGCGAAATGCTTGTTGTTACTTCTTAACATCACTACAACCAATAGGTGGAGCTAATCTCAACTAAGGCCATATGAGCCGGAGGCACTCAGTGTTTCTCCATCTCATAGCTTTACCATAGGCTAGGTTGTCATCCCCCATAATGCTAGAAATGTTATATGTGCTACATGTGATTGTGCTGATTTGCAATCTTCTCTAAAAACAAATAGTATATCTATTAAATTATCCGCAAGCGCCCCGAGATAAAATAACACTGTCACATTTCACCAGGGAGGGATCCAGGTTTATCATTTATAATTCTACCACGAGAGAGGAATATAAGGATGGTGATACGATTATTAGCTAGCATACTTATAAGAGATTCGGTCACCGACACTACTTTAGCGGGGTTAAGCCAATAATGATATGATAAGTGATAAACAAAGGCAAAGCTAACACACGAGAGATATAGGCATAGACTACTCACTACTCAAACTAACGTGGACTTACGTTAAGAGACGGAATTCTTATATAGCATTAAATCTACTAAGTCAAATATCTACCCTAGGTAATATATCATCATATACAGCATAACAACCATGAATCTATGCATCCTGAAGATTTGTGAGGAGAACCAAGAACAAAACAAGATAATCCCCAAAACCATGTTCAACTAGTCTTATAACCGGGGGATGGATTCCAAAGGACTCAACAGGAATATCACACCCGCGATCTACCACACAAAACACGTATTATAAGATGCATCCAAGATAGATCATATCTAAGCACCATGCTTACATAATTATTTCTATCACCTAACCCTCTCGAGATTAGAATTAGGCGCTCTACGAATAGATACATGAACTCACAATTAATCATGACCATATCAAATATACTACTAGAATAAACTAAGAACATAGCAAACCAATACTTAATATTGAAATAGAATAAAGTCATAGATACAAGATAATACCGTAATGACTTGACGATCGAGAATCCTGGGTTGGCAACACCCAAATTTCTAATTGAATCTGACTTGCTAATCTAACTAGAGGAACTAGAACTAGAAGAACTAGAACTAGACAAGTAGCTATCCTAATCTCCGGTGGAGGAGCTCTCTTCTACTTCGCTGGCCCGATAATGAATTACAAGGAATACAATGAATTAGGGTTTCACCGGGGTCGTGGGTCTTGTTATATAGCCCTAGGCGTGCACGGCCGACCCTTGGATCAAACCGACCTTGATTGACGGACTAGATTACTCCTCATAGGCGGTTTGGAACCGACTTAGGTGGGTGAGGGCGATAGGTGGGCCCCTCGGCGACCGCCGCCGGCCTTGCCCTGGGCCGCCCGCTCACCGCCAGGTGGGTCCCGACCTCTTCCTCGTTGTCTCGGTGTCTTCGGAATGTTCTTGCGTGGGTTTCAAGTTGATATGCGTTACGGATACGTCTTTGTGTCGTAGGGCTTCAAATCTCCGGGCTTTTCCCCGTTTAATCCCCCTTGAAAAATACATAATTCACCAAAACTCATGGAAATTGTTAGTATAAGCCCTATGTCTATGTGGATATTCATTTTGTGCCCTTATTTCATGTTTAGTTGACATATAAAAGTATTCAATAAGAGATGTCAACAACCATTAGAGAGTTTTTCTAAGAAGCACTTGTCATAGGCCTCAAAGTAGCACTTGTTTAGAGTGAAACCTCTCGAATTCCATCAAAAAATCTCTATGTCGACCTACGAACCGAAACAAGAAGGGGAACGACCTAAAGAAAGGTACATAGGAAGTTAGGGTGGATAGGTTAGATGATGGTAGGATCAATTACATTGCGTTCCCCCAACCGTTAATATATGTTTCGATGTGCCATTAGGGGACTGGTGGCGTTGATTTCGGCGTGGTCAAAACAAAAAGAGAAGTTTCCAATCCGCGATAGAATCGAGCTAGACTTTTCGCGGTTGTGGAATCAAATGCCTCGCCCTAGACAACCTAAATTTGAACAAGTGGACCATTAGAGAGGTTTTCTAAGAATCACTTGTCATAGGCCTCAAAGTAGCACTTGTTTAGAGTGAAATCTTGGAATTCCATCAAAAATCTCTATGTCGACCTACGAACCAAAAAGCAGGGGTAATGACACGAAAATGTACATAGGAAGTTAAGGGTGGATAGGTTAGATGATGGTTGGATGAACTACATTGCGTTCCCCAACCGTTAATATATGTTTGGATGTGACATTAGGGATCGGGCTGGCGTTGATTTCAGCGAACTAAAAAAAAAAGAGAAGTTTCCAATCCGACGATAGAATCGAGCTAGACTTTTTCACGATTGTGGAATAAAATGCCTCGCCGTAGAGAACCTAAATTTGAACAAGTGGACCATTAGAGAGTTTTTATAATAATCACTTGCCATAGGCCTCAATGTAGCACTTGTTTAGAGTGAAATCTTGGAATTCCATCAAAAATCTCTATGTTGACCTACTAACCAAAACAAGTAGGGGAACTTGCTACGAAAATGTACATAGGAAGTTAGGGTGGATAGGTTAGATGATGGTTGGATGAATTACATTCGTTCCCCAACCGTTAATATATGTTTGGATGTGACATTAGGGACTGCCGATTTGATTTCAGCGAACTACAAACAAAGAGAAGTTTCCAATCCGGCGATAGAATCGAGCTAGACTTTTTTTGCGGTTATGGAATCAAATGCCTCACCCTAGACAAACTAAATTTGAACAAGTGGACCATTAGAGAGTTTTTCTAAGAATCACTTGCCATAGGCCTCAAAGTAGCACTTGTTTAGAGTGAAATCTTGGAATTCCATCGAAAATCTACGTAATGTCGCCCTCGGACGAGAAACAAGAAGGAGAACGGCACGAAAGGTACATAGGAAGTTAGGGTGGATAGCTTAGATGATGTTAGGATCAAATACATTGCGTTCCTCAACCGTTAATATATGTTTAGGTATGTGACATTAGGGACTCTTTGGCGTTGATTTCGAGGCGCGAACTCAAAACAAAGAGAAGTTTCCAATCCGGCGATAGAATCAAGCTAGACTTTTTCGCGGTTTGTGGAATCAAATGCTTCGCCTTAGAGAACCTAAATTCGAACAAGTGGACAATTAGAGAGTTTTTCTAAGAATCACTTGCCATAGGCCTCAAAGTAGCACTTGTTTAGAGTGAAATCTTGGAATTCCATCGAAAATCTCTCGTGTCGACCAACGAACCTTGAAACAAGAAGGGAACGACACGAAAAGTACATAGGAAGTTAGGGTGGATAGGATAGATGATGGTAGGATCAATTACATTGCTTTCCCCAAACCGTTAATATATATTTACGATGTGACATTAGGGATCGGCGGGCATTGATTTCAGCAGCGAACTCAAAACAAAGAGAAGTTTCCAATCCGATAGAATCGAGCTAGACTTTTTTCACGGTTGTGGAATCAAATGCCTCGCCCTAGAGAACCTAAATTCAAACAAGTGGAACAATAGAGAGTTTTTCTAAGAATCACTTGCCATAGGCATCAAAGTAGCACTTGTTTAGAGTGAAATCTTGGAATTCCATCGAAAATAATGTGTGTCGACCTACGAACCGAAACAAGAAGGGGAACGACACGAAAGGTACAAAGGAAGTTAGGGTGGATATGTTAGATGATGGTAGGATCAGTTACATTGTGTTCCCAACCGTTAATATATGTTTTACGGATGTGACCTTAGGGACTGCTGGCGTTGATCTCAGCGCGAACTCAAAAACAAAGAGAAGTTTCCAATCCGGCGATAGAATCGAGCTAGACTTTTTCGAGGTTGTGCAATCAAATGCCTCGCCCTATAGAACTTAAATGTGAAGAAGTGGACCATTAGAGATTTTTTCTATGAATCAGGTGTCGTAGGCCTCAAAGTAGCACTTGTTTCGAGTGAAATCTTGGAATTCCATCGAAAATCTCTGTATCGACCTACGAACCGAAACAAGATGGGGAACGGCACGAAAGGTACATAGGAAGTTAGGGTGGATAGGTTAGATGATGTTAGGATAAATTACATTGCGTTCCCCAACCATTAATATATGTTTTTACGTATGTGACATTAGGGAATGGCGCTGGCGTTGATTTCAGCGCGAACTCAAAACAAAGAGAAGTTTCCAATCCGGCGATAAATCAAGCTAGACTTTTTCACGGTTGTCAAATCAAATGCCTCGCCCTAGAGAACCTAAATTCGAACAAGTGGACCATTAGAGAGTTTTCTAAGAATCACTTGCCATAGGCCTCAATGTAGCACTTGTTTAGAGTGAAATCTTGGAATTCCATCGAAAATCTCTGTCGACCAACGAACCGAAAGAAGAAGGGGAACGACACGAAAGGTACATAGGAAGTTAGGGTGGATTGGTTAGATGATGGTAGGATCAATTACATTGCGTTCCCCAACCGTTAATATATGTTTCTGGATGTGACATTAGGAATTTGGCGGCGTTGATTTCGTGCGAACTCAAAACAAAGAGAAGTTTCCAATCCGGCGATAGAATCGAGCTAGACTTTTTCACGGTTGTGGAATCAAATGCCTCGCCCTATAAAACTTAAGTTTGAACAAGTGGACCATTAGAGTTTTTGTAAGAATTACTTGTCTTAGGCCTCAAAGTAGCACTTGTTTAGAGTGAAATCTTGGAATTCCATCAAACATCTCTATGTCGACCTACGAACCAAAACAAGAAGGGGAACGACACGAAGGGTACATAGGAAGTTAGGGTGGATAGGTTAGATGATGGTAGGATCAATTACATTGCGTTCCCCAACCGTTAATATATGTTTTTTGTATGTGACATTAGGGATGGCGGCGTTGATTTCAGCGCGAACTCAAAACCAAGAGAAATTTCCAATCCGGCGATAGAATCGAGCTAGACTTTTTTTTTAGTTGTGGAATCAAATGCCTCGCCCTAGAACCTAAATTTGAACAAGTGGACCATTGGAGAGTTTTTCTAAGAATCACTTGCCATAGGCCTCAAAGTAGCACTTGTTTAGAGCAAAATCTTGGAATTCCATCAAAATCTACGTGTCGACCAACGAACCGAAACAAGAAGGGAAATCCACGAAAGGTACATTGGAAGTTAGGGTGGATAGGTTAGATGATGGTAGGATCAATTACATTGCGTTCCCCAACCGTTAATATATGTTTTACGATGTGACATTAGGGACTTCTGGCGGCGTTGATTTCAGCGCGAACTCAAAACAAAGAGAAGTTTCCAATCCGGTGATAGAATCGAGCTAGACTTTTTCGCGGTTGTGGAATCAAATGCCTCGCCCTATAGAACTTAAATTTGAACAAGTGGATCATTAGAGAGTTTTTCTATGAATCACTTGTCATAGGCCTCAAAGTAGCACTTGTTTGGAGTGAAATCTTGGAATTCCATCGAAAATCTCGTATGTCGACCTACGAATAGAAACAAGAAGGGAACGGCATGAAAGGTACATAGGAAGTTAGGGTGGATAGCTTAGATGATGTTAGGATCAAATACATTGCGTTCCTCAACCGTTAATATATGTTTACGTATGTGACATTAGGGAATCTTTGGCGTTGATTTCAGCGAACTCAAAACCAAGAGAAGTTTCCAATCCGGCGATAGAATCAAGCTAGACTTTTTCGCGGTTGTGGAATCAAATGCCTCGCCCTAGACAACCTAAATTCGAACAAGTGGACAATTAGAGAGTTTTTCTAAGAATCACTTGCCATAGGCCTCAAAGTAGCACTTGTTTAGAGTGAAATCTTGGAATTCCATCGAAAATCTACGTGTCGACCAACGAACCCCAAACAAGAAGGGGAACGACTTGAAAAGTACATAGGAAGTTAGGGTGGATAGGATAGATGATGGTAGGATCAATTACATTGCGTTCCCCCAACCGTTAATATATATTTACGGATGTGACATTAGGGATTGCCGGCATTAATTTCAGCGAACTCAAAAAAAAGAGAAGTTTCCAATCCGGCGATAGAATCGAGCTAGACTTTTTTGCGGTTGTGGAATCAAATGCCTCACCCTAGAGAACCTAAATTCGAACAAGTGGACCATTAGAGAGTTTTTCTAAGAATCACTTGCCATAGGCCTCAAAGTAGCACTTGTTTAGAGTGAAATCTTGGAATTCCATCAAAAATCTGCGTATGTCGACCTACGAACCCCGAAACAAGAAGGGGAGCGACACGAAAGGTACATAGGAAGTTAGGGTGGATAGGTTAGATGATGGTAGGATCAATTACATTGCATTCCCCAACCGTTAATATATGTTTACGGATGTGATATTAGGGACTGGCGGCGTTGATTTCAGCGCGAACTCGAAAAAGAGAAGTTTCCAATCCGACGATAGAATCGAGCTAGACTTTTTCGTGGTTGTGGAATCAAATGCCTCACCCTAGAGAATCTAAATTTGAACAAGTGGACCATTAGAGTTTTTTTCCAAGAATCACTTGTCATAGGCCTCAAAAGTAGCACTTGTTTAGAGTGAAATCTTGGAATTCCATCAAAAATCTCTATGTCGACCTACGACAGAAACAAGAAGGGAACGCGACAGAAAGGTACATAGGAAGTTAGGGTGGATAGGTTAGATGATGGTTGGATCAATTAGATTGCGTTCCCCAACCGTTAATATATGTTTACGGATGTGACATTAGGGAATTTCTTGGCGTTGATTTCAGCGCGAACTCAAAACAAAGAGAAGTTTCCAATCCGGCGATAGAATCGGGCTAGACTTTTTTGCGGTTGTGGAATCAAATGCCTCACCCTAGAGATGCTAAATTTGAACAAGTGGACCATTAGAGAGTTTTTCTAAGACTCACTTGCCATAGGCCTCAAAGTAGCACTTGTTTAGAGTGAAATCTTGGAATTCCATCGAAAATCTCTATGTCGACCTCGAGGCCGAAACAAGAAGGGGAACGACACGAAAGGTACATAGGAAGTTAGGGTGGATAGGTTAGATGATGGTAGGATTAGTTACATTGCGTTCCCCAACCGTTAATTATGTTTACGGATGTGACATTAGGGACCGGCTGGCGGCGTTGATTTCAGCGCGAACTCAAAACCAAGAGAAGTTTCCAATCCGACGATAGAATCGAGCTAGACTTTTTTCGGGTTGTGGAATCAAATGCCTCGCCCTAGAGAACCTAAATTTGAACAAGTGGACCATTAGAGTTTTTCTAAGAATCACTTGTCATAGGCCTCAAAGTAGCACTTGTTTAGAGTGAAATCTTGGAATTCCATCAAAAATCTCTATGTCGACCTACGAACCGAAACAAGAAGGGGAACGACATGAAAGGTACATAGGAAGTTAGGGTGGATAGGTTAGATGATGGTTGGATCAATTACATTGTGTTCCCCAACCGTTAATATATATTTTGGATGTGACATTAGGGACTTCTTTGGCGTTGATTTCAGCGCGAACTAAAAACAAAGAGAAGTTTCCAATCCGGCGATAGAATCGGGCTAGACTTTTTTTCGTTGTGGAATCAAATGCCTCGTCCTAGAGAACCTAAATTCAAACAAGTGGACCATTAGAGAGTTTTTCTAAGACTCACTTGCCATAGGCCTCAAAGTAGCACTTGTTTAGAGTGAAATCTTGGAATTCCATCGAAAATCTCTATGTCGACCTACGAACCAAAACAAGAAGGGAGCGACAGGAAAGGTACATAGGAAGTTAGGGTGGATAGGTTAGATGATGGTAGGATCAATTACATTGCGTTCCCCCAACCGTTAATATGTGTTTACGGATGTGACATTAGGGGCTGGCGGCGTTGATTTCAGCGGGAACTCAAAACAAAGAGAAGTTTCCAATCCGACGATAGAATCGAGCTAGACTTTTTCGTGGTTGTGGAATCAAATGCCTCGCCTAGAGAACCTAAATTTGAACAAGTGGACCATTAGAGTTTTTCTAACAATCACTTGTCATAGGCCTCAAAAGTAGCACTTGTTTAGAGTGAAATCTTGGAATTCCATCAAAAATCTCTATGTCGACCTACGAACCAAAACAAGAAGGGGAACGACACGAAAGGTACATAGGAAGTTAGGGTGGATAGGTTAGATGATGGTTGGATCAATTACATTGCGTTCCCCATCCGTTAATATATATTTCTGGATGTGACATTAGGGAATGTTGGCGTTGATTTCAGCGCAAAACTCAAAACAAAGAGAAGTTTCCAATCCGGCGATAGAATCGGGCTAGATTTTTTCATGGTTGTGGAATCAAATGCCTCGCCCTAGAGAACCTAAATTCGAACAAGTGGACCATTAGAGTTTTTTCTAAGAATCACTTGCCATAGGCCTCAAAAGTAGCACTTGTTTAGAGTGAAATCTTGGAATTCCATCGAAAATCTCTATCTCGACCTACGAACCGAAACAAGAAGGGGAACGACACGAAAGGTACATAGGAAGTTATGGTGGATAGGTTAGATGATGGTAGGATCAGTTACAATGCGTTCCCCAACCGTTAATTATGTTTTACGGATGTGACATTGGGGATCAAGCGGCGTTGATTTTCGCGCGAACTACAACACAAAACGAAGTTTCCAATTAGGCGATAGAATCGAGGCTAGACATTTTTGCGGATGTGGAATCAAATGCCTCGCCCTAGAGAACCTAAATTTGAACAAGTGGACCATTAGAGAGTTTTTCTATGAATCACTTGCCATAGGCCTCAAAGTAGCACTTGTTTAGAGTGAAATCTTGGAATTCCATCGAAAATCTACGTAATCGACCTACGAACCAAAACAAGAAGGGGGAACGAACGAAGGTACATAGGAAATTAGGGTGGATCGGTTAGATGATGTTAGGATCAATTACATTGCATTCCCCAAACATTAATATATGTTTTACGTATGTGACATTAGGGAATCTGGCGCGTTGATTTCAGGCGAACTCAAAACCAAGAGAAGTTTCCAATCCGGCGATAGAATCGAGCTAGACTTTTTTCCCCAACGTGGTTGTGGAATCAAATGCCTCGCCCTAGAGAATCTAAATTTGAACAAGTGGACCATTAGAGTTTTCTAAGAATCACTTGTCATAGGCCTCAAAAGTAGCACTTGTTTAGAGTGAAATCTTGGAATTCCATCAAAATCTCTATGTGTGACCTACTGAACCTAAACAAGAAGGGGAACGACAGGAAAGGTACATAGGAAGTTAGGGTGGATAGGTTAGATGATGGTTGGATCAATTACATTGCGTTCCCCAACCGTTAATATATATTTTACGGATGTGACATTAGGGAATTCTTGGCGTTGATTTCAGCGAACTCAAAACAAAGAGAAGTTTCCAATCCGGCGATAGAATCGGGCTAGACTTTTTTCGCGGTTGTGGAATCAAATGCCTCGCCCTAGAGATGCTAAATTTGTACAAGTGGACCATTAGAGAGTTTTTCTAAGACTCACTTGCCATAGGCCTCAAAGGAGCACTTGTTTAGAGTGAAATCTTGGAATTCCATCGAAAATCTCTGTATGTCGACCTACGAACCAAAACAAGAAGGGAGCGACACGAAAGGTACATAGGAAGTTAGGGTGGATAGGTTAGATGATGGTAGGATTAGTTACATTGCGTTCCCCAACCGTTAATTATGTTTACGGATGTGACATTAGGGACTGGCGGCGTTGATTTCAGCGCGAACTCAAAACCAAGAGAAGTTTCCAATCAGACGATAGAATCGAGCTAGACTTTTTCGTGGTTGTGGAATCAAATGCCTCGCCCTAGAGAATCTAAATTTGAACAAGTAGACCATTAGAGAGTTTTTCTAAGAATCACTTATCATACGCCTCAAAAGTAGCACTTGTTTAGAGTGAAATCTTGGAATTCCATCAAAAATCTCTATGTCGACCTACGAACCGAAACAAGAAGGGGAGCGACACAAAAGGTACATAGGAAGTTAGGGTGGATAGGTTAGATGATGGTTGGATCAATTACATTGCGTTCCCCAACCGTTAATATATATTTTTGGATGTGACATTAGGGGATAGGCATTGATTTCAGCGCGAACTCAAAACAAAGAGAAGTTTCCAATCCGGCGATAGAATCGGGCTAGACTTTTTCGCGGTTTGTGGAATCAAATGCCTCGCCCTAGAGAACCTAAATTTGAACAAGTGGACCATTAGAGAGTTTTTCTAAGAATCACTTGCCATAGGCCTCAAAGTAGCACTTGTTTAGAGTGAAATCTTGGAATTCCATCGAAAATCGTCTATGTTCAACCTACGACCTGAAACAAGAAGGGGAACGGCAGGAAAGGTACATAGGAAGTTAGGGTGGATAGGTTAGATGATGGTAGGATCAGTTACATGCATTCCCCAATCGTTAATTATGTTTCTGGATGTGACATTAGGGATGCCGGCGTTGATTTCAGCCGAACTCAAAACCAAGAGAAGTTTCCAATCCGACGATAGAATCGAGCTAGACTTTTTGTGGTTGTGGAATCAAATGCCTCGCCCTAGAGAATCTAAATTTGAACAAGTGGACCATTAGAGTTTTCTAACAATCACTTGTCATAGGCCTCAAAGTAGCACTTGTTGTGAAATCTTGGAATTCCATCAAAAATCTCTATGTCGACCTACGAACCGAAACAAGAAGGGGAACGGCCGGGGAAATGTACATAGGAAGTTAGGGTGGATAGGTTAGATGATGGTTGGATCAATTACATTCGTTCCCCAACCGTTAATATATATTTACGGATGTGACATTAGGGGCTGGGGTGTTGATTTCGGTCGCAAACTCAAAACAAAGAAAGTTTCCAATCCGGCGATAGAATCGGGCTAGACTTTTTAAAGCGGTTGTGGAATCAAATGCCTCGCCCTAGAGAACCTAAATTTGAACAAGTGGACCATTAGAGTTTTTTCTAAGACTCACTTGCCATAGGCCTCAAAGTAGCACTTATTTAGAGTGAAATCTTGGAATTCCATCGAAAATCTCTATTATCGACCTCTGAACCAACAAACAAGAAGGGAACGACACGAAAGGTACATAGGAAGTTAGGGTGGATAGGTTAGATGATGGTAGGATCAGTTACATTCGTTCCCCCCAACCGTTAATTATGTTTGGATGTGACATTAGGGATTCTTGGCGTTGATTTCAGCGAACTACAAAACAAACAAAAGTTTCAATCCAGCGATAGAATCGAGCTAGACTTTTTCTGCGGATGTGGAATCAAATGCCTCGCCCTAGAGAACCTAAATTTGAACAAGTGGACCATTAGAGAGTTTTTCTATGAATGACTTGCCATAGGCCTCAAAGTAGCACTTGTTTAGAGTGAAATCTTAGAATTCCATCAAAAATCTCTATATTGGACCAACGAACCCAGAAACAAGAAGGGAACGACAAAAAAGGTACATAGGAAGTTAGGGTGGATAGGATAGATGATGTTAGGATCAAATATATTGCGTTCCTCAACCGTTAATATATGTTTTACGTATGTGACATTAGGGAATCTTTGGCGTTGATTTCAGGCGCGAACTCAAAACCAAGAGAAGTTTCCAATCAGACGATAGAATCGAGCTAGACTTTTTCGTGGTTGTGGAATCAAATGCCTCGCCCTAGAGAATCTAAATTTGAACAAGTAGACCATTAGAGAGTTTTTCTAGGAATCACTTGTCATAGGCCTCAAAGTAGCACTTGTTTAGAGTGAAATCTTGGAATTCTATCAAAATCTCTATGTCGACCTCTGAACCCAGAAACAAGAAGGGGAACGACATGAAGGTACATAGGAAGTTAGGGTGGATAGGTTAGATGATGGTTGGATCAATTACATTCGTTCCCCAACCGTTAATATATATTTACGGATGTGACATTAGGAATTTCTTGGCAATGATTTCGAGTGCGAACTCAAAACAAAGAGAAGTTTCCAATCCGGCGATAGAATCGAGCTAGACTTTTTTGCGGTTGTGGAATCAAATGCCTCACCCTAGAGAACCTAAATTCAAACAAGTGGACCATTAGAGAGTTTTTCTAAGAATCACTTGCCATAGGCCTCAAAGTAGCACTTGTTTAGAGTGAAATCTTGGAATTCCATCGAAAATGCTGTATGTCGACCTATGAACTGAAACAAGAAGGGGGACGACACAAAAAGGTACATAGGAAGTTAGGGTGGATAGGTTAGATGATGGTAGGATCAATTACATTGCGTTCCCCAACCGTTAATTATGATTTTACGGATGTGACATTAGGGACTGCTGGCGTTGATTTCAGGCGCAACTCAAAACAAAGAGAAGTTTCCAATCCGACGATAGAATCGAGCTAGACTTTTTTTTGTGGTTGTGGAATCAAATGCCTAACCCTATAGAACCTAAATTTGAACAAGTTTACCATTAGAGAGTTTTTCTATGAATCACTTGCCATAGGCCTCAAAGTAGCACTTGTTTAGAGTGAAATCTTGGAATTCCATCGAAAATCTACGTGTTAGACCTCTGAACCAAAACAAGAAGGGAACGACACGAAGGTACATAGGATGTTAGGGTGGATAGGTTAGATGATGGTAGGATCAATTACATTGCATTCCCCAACCATTAATATATGTTTTACGGATGTGACATTAGGGACTGCTGGCGTTGATTTCGGGGCGAACTCAAAACAAAGAGAGTTTCCAATCCGACGATAGAATCGAGCTAGACTTTTTAAGGGTTGTGGAATCAAATGCCTCGCCTAGAGAACCTAAATTTGAACAAGTGGACCATTAGAGTTTTTCTATGAATCACTTCTCATAGGCCTCAAAATAGCACTTGTTTAGAGTGAAATCTTGGAATTCCATCAAAAATCTACGTATTAGACCTCTGAACCGAAACAAGAAGGGAAGCGACACGAAAGGTACATAGGAAGTTAGGGTGGATAGGTTAGATGATGGTAGGATCAGTTACATTGCGTTCCCCAACCGTTAATATATGTTTACGGATGTGACATTTGGGAATGGCGGCGTTGATTTCAGGCGCGAACTATGAACAAAGAAAGTTTCAATCCGGCGATAGAATCGAGCTAGACTTTTTTTTATGGATGTGGAATCAAATGCCTAAGCCTAAGAGAACTTAAATTTGAACAAGTGGACCATTAGAGTTTTTCTAAGAATCACTTGCCATAGGCCTCAAAGTAGCACTTGTTTAGAGTGAAATCTTGGAATTCCATCGAAAATCTCTATCGACCTACGAACCAAAACAAGAAGGGGAGCGACACGAAAGGTACATAGGAAGTTAGGGTGGATAGGTTAGATGATGTTAGGATCAATTACATTGCATTCCCCAACCATTAATATATGTTTTACGTATGTGACATTAGGGGGACTCTTTGGCGTTGATTTCAGGCGCGAACTCAAAACAAAGAGAAGTTTCCAATCCGACGTTAGAATCGAGCTAGACTTTTTCGTGGTTGTGGAATCAAATGCCTAAGCCCTAGAGAACCTAAATTTGAACAAGTGGACCATTAGAGTTTTCTAAGAATCAGTTCTCATAGGCCTCAAAGTAGCACTTGTTTAGAGTGAAATCTTGGAATTCCATCAAAAATCTCTATGTCGACCTATGAACTGAAACAAGAAGGAGCGACACGAAGGTACATAGGAAGTTAGGGTGGATAGGTTAGATGATGGTAGGATCAATTACATTGCGTTCCCCAACCGTTAATATATGTTTTACGGATGTGACATTAGGGACTGCTGGCGTTGATTTCAGCGCGAACTCAAAACAAACAAAAGTTTCCAATCCGACATTAGAATCGAGCTAGACTTTTTGCTGGTTGTGGAATCAAATACCTCGCCCTAGAGAACCTAAATTTGAACAATTGGACCATTAGAGTTTTTTCTAACAATCACTTGCCATAGGCCTCAAAGTAGCACTTGTTTAGAGTGAAATCTTGGAATTCCATCAAAAATCTACGTAATGACCAACGAAATAAGAACAAGAAGGGAAGCGACAAAAAGGTACATAGGAAGTTAGGGTGGATAGGTTAGATGATGTTAGGATCAATTACATTGCGTTCCCCAACCGTTAATATATGTTTTACGGATGTGACATTAGGGAATCTTGGCGTTGATTTCAGCGCGAACTCAAAACAAAGAGAAGTTTCCAATCAGACGTTAGAATCGAGCTAGACTTTTTCGGTTGTGGAATCAAATGCCTCACCCTAGAGAATCTAAATTTGAACAAGTGGACCATTAGAGTTTTTTCTAAGAATCACTTGTCATAGGCCTCAAAGTAGCACTTGTTTAGAGTGAAATCTTGGAATTCCATCAAAAATCTCTATATGGAAACCTTGAACAAGAAACAAGAAGAGGAGCGACACAAAGGTACATAGGAAGTTAGGGTGGATAGGTTAGATGATGGTTGGATCAATTACATTGCGTTCCCCAACCATTAATATATGTTTACGGATGTGACATTAGGGAATAGCTTTGGCATTGATTTTCTTGAACTCAAAACAAAGAAAGTTTCCAATCCGACGATAGAATCGAGCTAGACTTTTTGCGGTTGTGGAATCAAATGCCTCACCCTAGAGAACCTAAATTTGAACAAGTGGACCATTAGAGAGTTTTTCTAAGAATCACTTGCCATAGGCCTCAAAGTAGCACTTGTTTAGAGTGAAATCTTGGAATTCCATCGAAAATCTACGTATCGACCTTCGAGCAGAAACAAGAAGGGCGACACGAAAGGTACATAGGAAGTTAGGGTGGATAGGTTAGATGATGTTAGGATCAATTACATTGCGTTCCCCAACCCGTTAATATATGTTTTACGGATGTGACATTAGGGAATGCTGGCGTTGATTTCAGCGCAAACTACAAAACAAAGAGAAGTTTCCAATCGGATAGAATCGAGCTAGACTTTTTGTGGATGTGGAATCAAATGCCTCACCTAAGAGAACCTAAATTTGAACAAGTGGACCATTAGAGAGTTTTTCTATGAATCACTTGCCATAGGCCTCAAAGTAGCACTTGTTTAGAGTGAAATCTTGGAATTCCATCGAAAATCTCTATGCGACCTACGAACCAAAACAAGAAGGGGAGGACGACACGAAAAGGTACATAGGATGTTAGGGTGGATAGGTTAGATGATGTTAGGATCAATTACATTGCATTCCCCAACCATTAATATATGTTTACGTATGTGACATTAGGGACTTGCGGCGTTGATTTCAGCGAACTCAAAACAAATAGAAGTTTCCAATCAGACGATAGAATCGAGCTAGACTTTTTCATGGTTGTGGAATCAAATGCCTTGCCCTAGAGAACCTAAATTTGAACAAGTGGACCATTAGAGAGTTTTTCTAAGAATCACTTCTCATAGGCCTCAAAGTATCACTTGTTTAGAGTGAAATCTTGGAATTCCATCAAAATCTACGTATGTCGACCTACGAGCAAAACAAAGAAGGGAGCGACACGAAAGGTACATAGGAAGTTAGGGTGGATAGGTTAGATGATGGTAGGATCAATTACATTGCGTTCCCCAACCATTAATATATGTTTACGGATGTGACATTAGGGACTGCTGGCGTTGATTTCAGCGCGAACTACAAACAAACAAAAGTTTCCAATCCGGCGATAGAATCGAGCTAGACTTTTTTTTGATTTGTGGAATCAAATGCCTCGCCCTAAGAGAACCTAAATTTGAACAAGTGGACCATTAGAGTTTTTTCTATGAATCACTTGCCATAGGCCTCAAAGTAGCACTTGTTTAGAGTGAAATCTTGGAATTCCATCAAAAATCTACGTATGGACCTTCGAAATGAAACAAGAAGGGAACGACAAAAAAGGTACATAGGAAGTTAGGGTGGATAGGTTAGATGATGTTAGGATCAAATACATTGCGTTCCTCAACCGTTAATATATGTTTACGTATGTGACATTAGGGAATGCTGGCGTTGATTTCAAGCGAACTCAAAACCAAGAAAGTTTCCAATCAGGCGTTAGAATCGAGCTAGACTTTTTTTTCGTGGTTGTGGAATCAAATGCCTCGCCCTAGAGAATCTAAATTTGAACAAGTGGACCATTAGAGAGTTTTTCTAAGAATCACTTGTCATAGGCCTCAAAGTAGCACTTGTTTATAGTGAAATCTTGGAATTCCATCAAAATCTCTATATCGACCTACGAACTGAAACAAGAAGGGGAGCGACGGGGAAAGGTACATAGGAAGTTAGGGTGGATAGGTTAGATGATGGTTGGATCAATTACATTGCGTTCCCCAACCGTTAATATATGTTTTGGATGTGACATTAGGGAATGCTTGGCAATGATTTCAGCGCGAACTCAAAACAAAGAGAAGTTTCCAATCCGGCGATAGAATCGAGCTAGACTTTTTCGTGGTTGTGGAATCAAATGCCTCACCCTAGAGAACCTAAATTTGAACAAGTGGACCATTAGAGTTTTTTCTAAGAATCACTTGCCATAGGCCTCAAAGTAGCACTTGTTTAGAGTGAAATCTTGGAATTCCATCGAAAATCTATGTATGGACCTCTGAGAACGAAACAAGAAGGGAGCGACACAAAAGGTACATAGGAAGTTAGGGTGGATAGGTTAGATGATGGTAGGATCAATTACATTCGCGTTCCCCAACCGTTAATATATGATTACGGATGTGACATTTGGGGGCTGGCGTTGATTTCAGGCGCAAACTCAAAACAAAGAGAAGTTTCCAATCCGGCGATAGAATCGAGCTAGACTTTTTGTGGATGTGGAATCAAATGCCTAACCCTATAGAACCTAAATTTGAACAAGTGGACCATTAGAGTTTTTTTCTATGAATCACTTGCCATAGGCCTCAAAGTAGCACTTGTTTAGAGTGAAATCTTGGAATTCCATCGAAAATCTACGTATTAGACCTCTGAACAAAACAAGAAGGGAGCGACACGAAAGGTACATAGGATGTTAGGGTGGATAGGTTAGATGATGTTTGGATCAATTACATTGCATTCCCCAACCATTAATATATGTTTACGTATGTGACATTAGGGACTAAAGGCGTTGATTTCAGCGCGAACTCAAAACAAAGAAGTTTCCAATCCGGCGTTAGAATCGAGCTAGACTTTTTCGGGTTGTGGAATCAAATGCCTCACCCTAGAGAACCTAAATTTGAACAAGTGGACCATTAGAGAGTTTTCTAAGAATCACTTCTCATAGGCCTCAAAGTATCACTTGTTTAGAGTGAAATCTTGGAATTCCATCAAAAATCTCTATAATGTCGACCTACGAACGAAACAAGAAGGGAGCGACACGAAAGGTACATAGGAAGTTAGGGTGGATAGGTTAGATGATGGTAGGATCAATTACATTGCGTTCCCCAACCGTTAATATATGTTTACGGATGTGACATTAGGGGATTCTTGGCGTTGATTTCAGCCTTGAACTCAAAACAAACAAAAGTTTCCAATCCAGACGATAGAATCGAGCTAGACTTTTTGTGATTTGTGGAATCAAATACCTCGCCCTAAGAGAACCTAAATTTGAACAAGTGGACCATTAGAGTTTTTCTAAGAATCACTTGCCATAGGCCTCAAAGTAGCACTTGTTTAGAGTGAAATCTTGGAATTCCATCAAAAATCTACGTATCGACCAACGAAATGAAACAAGAAGAACAGCAAAAAGGTACATAGGAAGTTAGGGTGGATAGGTTAGATGATGTTAGGATCAAATACATTGCGTTCCCCAACCGTTAATATATGTTTTACGTATGTGACATTAGGGAATCTTTGGCGTTGATTTCAGCGCGAACTCAAAACAAAGAAGTTTCCAATCCGGCGATAGAATCGAGCTAGACTTTTTTTTGGTTGTGGAATCAAATGCCTCACCCTAGAGAACCTAAATTTGAACAAGTGGACCATTAGAGAGTTTTCTAAGAATCACTTGCCATAGGCCTCAAAGTAGCACTTGTTTATAGTGAAATCTTGGAATTCCATCAAAAATCTCTATATTCGACCTCTGAACTGGAAACAAGAAGGGAGCGACACAAAGGTACATAGGAAGTTAGGGTGGATAGGTTAGATGATGGTTGGATCAATTACATTGCGTTCCCCAACCGTTAATATATGTTTACGGATGTGACATTAGGGACTGCTGGCGTTGATTTCAGCGCGAACTCAAAACAAAGAGAAGTTTCCAATCCGACGATAGAATCGAGCTAGACTTTTTTTGATTTGTGGAATCAAATGCCTCACCCTAGAGAACCTAAATTTGAACAAGTGGACCATTAGAGTTTTTTTCTAAGAATCACTTGCCATAGGCCTCAAAGTAGCACTTGTTTAGAGTGAAATCTTGGAATTCCATCGAAAAATCTATGTGTCGACCCTACGAACCAAAACAAGAAGGGGAAAGCGACACAAAAGGTACATAGGAAGTTAGGGTGGATAGGTTAGATGATGGTAGGATCAATTACATTGCGTTCCCCAACCGTTAATATATGTTTTACGGATGTGACATTTGGGATTGCGGCGTTGATTTCAAGCGCAAACTACAAACAAAGAGAAGTTTCCAATCCGGCGATAGAATCGAGCTAGACTTTTTGTGGATGTGGAATCAAATGCCTAACCCCTAGAGAACCTAAATTTGAACAAGTGGACCATTAGAGTTTTTCTATGAATCACTTGCCATAGGCCTCAAAGTAGCACTTGTTTAGAGTGAAATCTTGGAATTCCATCAAAAATCTGTGTATTAGACCTCGAACCAAGAAACAAGAAGGGGAACGGCACGAAAGGTACATAGGATGTTAGGGTGGATAGGTTAGATGATGTTAGGATCAATTACATTGCGTTCCCCAACCATTAATATATGTTTACGTATGTGACATTAGGGACTACGGCGTTGATTTCAGCGCGAACTCAAAACCAAGAGAAGTTTCCAATCCGACGTTAGAATCGAGCTAGACTTTTTGCGGTTGTGGAATCAAATACCTCGCCCTAGAGAACCTAAATTTGAACAAGTGGACCATTAGAGAGTTTTTCTAAGAATCACTTCTCATAGGCCTCAAAGTATCACTTGTTTAGAGTGAAATCTTGGAATTCCATCAAAAATCTCTATATCGACCTCTGAACCGAAACAAGAAGGGGGAGCGACACGAAAGGTACATAGGAAGTTAGGGTGGATAGGTTAGATGATGGTAGGATCAATTACATTGCGTTCCCCAACCGTTAATATATGTTTACGGATGTGACATTAGGGAATCTTGGCGTTGATTTCAGCGCGAACTCAAAACAAACAAAAGTTTCCAATCCAACGATAGAATCGAGCTAGACTTTTTTCTTGGTTTGTGGAATCAAATGCCTCGCCCTAGAGAACCTAAATTTGAACAATTGGACCATTAGAGTTTTCTAAGAATCACTTGCCATAGGCCTCAAAGTAGCACTTGTTTAGAGTGAAATCTTGGAATTCCATCAAAATCTACTGTATGCCAACGAAATGAAACAAGAAGGGAGCGACAAAAAGGTACATAGGAAGTTAGGGTGGATAGGTTAGATGATGTTAGGATCAAATACATTGCGTTCCCCAACCGTTAATATATGTTTACGGATGTGACATTAGGGAATGCTGGCGTTGATTTCAGCGAACTCAAAACAAAGAGAAGTTTCAATCCGGCGTTAGAATCGAGCTAGACTTTTTGAATCGGTTGTGGAATCAAATGCCTCGCCCTAGAGAACCTAAATTTGAACAAGTGGACCATTAGAGAGTTTTCTAAGAATCACTTGCCATAGGCCTCAAAGTAGCACTTGTTTATAGTGAAATCTTGGAATTCCATCAAAAATCTCTATATTAACCTACGAGCAGAAACAAGAAGGGAGCGACAGGAAAGGTACATAGGAAGTTAGGGTGGATAGGTTAGATGATGGTTGGATCAATTACATTGCGTTCCCCAACCGTTAATATATGTTTACGGATGTGACATTAGGGACTGCTTGGCGTTGTTGATTTCAGCGAACTCAAAACAAAGAGAAGTTTCCAATCCGGCGATAGAATCGAGCTAGACTTTTTCGCGGTTGTGGAATCAAATGCCTCACCCTAGAGAACCTAAATTTGAACAAGTGGACCATTAGAGTTTTTCTAAGAATCACTTGCCATAGGCCTCAAAGTAGCACTTGTTTAGAGTGAAATCTTGGAATTCCATCGAAAATCTATGTATGTCGACCTACGAACCGAAACAAGAAGGGAGCGACACAAAAAGGTACATAGGAAGTTAGGGTGGATAGGTTAGATGATGGTAGGATCAATTACATTGCGTTCCCCAACCGTTAATATATGTTTACGGATGTGACATTTGGGAATGCTTGGCGTTGATTTCAGCGCAAACTATGAACAAAGAGAAGTTTCCAATCCGGCGATAGAATCGAGCTAGACTTTTTTTGTGGATGTGGAATCAAATGCCTAAGCCTATAGAACCTAAATTTGAACAAGTGGACCATTAGAGTTTTTCTATGAATCACTTGCCATAGGCCTCAAAGTAGCACTTGTTTAGAGTGAAATCTTGGAATTCCATCGAAAATCTCTATGGACCCTAACGGCAAAACAAGAAGGGAACGGCACACGAAAGGTACATAGGAAGTTAGGGTGGATAGGTTAGATGATGTTAGGATCAATTACATTGCATTCCCCAACCATTAATATATGTTTTACGTATGTGACATTAGGGACTCTTTGGCGTTGATTTCAGCGCGAACTCAAAACAAAGAGAAGTTTCAATCCGGCGATAGAATCGAGCTAGACTTTTTTTTGGTTGTGGAATCAAATGCCTCGCCCTAGAGAACCTAAATTTGAACAAGTGGACCATTAGAGAGTTTTTCTAAGAATCACTTCTCATAGGCCTCAAAGTAGCACTTGTTTAGAGTGAAATCTTGGAATTCCATCAAAAATCTACGTATGCCGACCTCTGAACGAAACAAGAAGGGAAGCGACACGAAAGGTACATAGGAAGTTAGGGTGGATAGGTTAGATGATGGTAGGATCAATTACATTGCGTTCCCCAACCGTTAATATATGTTTTACGGATGTGACATTAGGGACTGCTTGGCGTTGATTTCAGTAGCGAACTCAAAAACAAACAAAAGTTTCCAATCCGCGATAGAATCGAGCTAGACTTTTTTGCTGATGTGGAATCAAATACCTCGCCCTAGAGAACCTAAATTTGAACAAGTGGACCATTAGAGAGTTTTCTAAGAATCACTTGCCATAGGCCTCAAAGTAGCACTTGTTTAGAGTGAAATCTTGGAATTCCATCAAAAATCTCTGTATTATTAGACCAACGAAATGAAACAAGAAGGGAGCGACAAAAAAGTACATAGGAAGTTAGGGTGGATAGGTTAGATGATGGTAGGATCAAATACATTGCGTTCCCCAACCGTTAATATATGTTTTACGGATGTGACATTAGGGAATGCTTGGCGTTGATTTCAGCGCGAACTCAAAACCAAGAAAGTTTCCAATCCGACGATAGAATCGAGCTAGACTTTTTTTTTGTGGTTGTGGAATCAAATGCCTCGCCCTAGAGAACCTAAATTTGAACAAGTGGACCATTAGAGAGTTTTCTAAGAATCACTTGCCATAGGCCTCAAAGTAGCACTTGTTTAGAGTGAAATCTTGGAATTCCATCAAAAATCTCTATATCGACCTACCTCTGAACCGAAACAAGAAGGGGACGACACGGGAAAGGTACATAGGAAGTTAGGGTGGATAGGTTAGATGATGGTTGGATCAATTACATTGCGTTCCCCAACCGTTAATATATATTTTACGGATGTGACATTAGGGACTCTTTGGCGTTGATTTCAGTGCGAACTCAAAACAAAGAGAAGTTTCCAATCCGGCGATAGAATCGAGCTAGACTTTTTTTCGGTTGTGGAATCAAATGCCTCACCCTAGAGAACCTAAATTTGAACAAGTGGACCATTAGAGTTTTTTCTAAGAATCACTTGCCATAGGCCTCAAAGTAGCACTTGTTTAGAGTGAAATCTTGGAATTCCATCGAAAATCTATGTGTCGACCTACGAACCCAGAAACAAGAAGGGAGCGACACAAAAGGTACATAGGAAGTTAGGGTGGATAGGTTAGATGATGGTAGGATCAATTACATTCGTTCCCCAACCGTTAATATATGTTTACGGATGTGACATTTGGGATTTCTTTGGCGTTGATTTCAGCGAACTCATGAACAAAGAGAAGTTTCCAATCCGGCGATAGAATCGAGCTAGACTTTTTTTTGATGGATGTGGAATCAAATGCCTAAGCCTATAGAACCTAAATTTGAACAAGTGGACCATTAGAGTTTTTTCTATGAATCACTTGCCATAGGCCTCAAAGTAGCACTTGTTTAGAGTGAAATCTTGGAATTCCATCGAAAATCTCTATGTCGACCTACGAACCGAAACAAGAAGGGAACGACACGAAAGGTACATAGGATGTTAGGGTGGATAGGTTAGATGATGTTAGGATCAATTACATTGCATTCCCCAACCATTAATATATGTTTACGTATGTGACATTAGGGACTCTTTGGCGTTGATTTCAGTGAACTCAAAACAAAGAGAAGTTTCCAATCCGCGTTAGAATCGAGCTAGACTTTTTCGTGGTTGTGGAATCAAATGCCTCACCCTAGAGAACCTAAATTTGAACAAGTGGACCATTAGAGAGTTTTCTAAGAATCACTTCTCATAGGCCTCAAAGTATCACTTGTTTAGAGTGAAATCTTGGAATTCCATCAAAAATCTACAGTAATTAGACCTCTGAACCAGAAACAAGAAGGGAGCGACACGAAAGGTACATAGGAAGTTAGGGTGGATAGGTTAGATGATGGTAGGATCAATTACATTGCGTTCCCCAACCGTTAATATATGTTTTTACGGATGTGACATTAGGGGCTGGCGGCGTTGATTTCAGCGAACTCAAAACAAACAAAAGTTTCCAATCCGACGATAGAATCGAGCTAGACTTTTTGCTGATGTGGAATCAAATACCTCACCCTAGAGAACCTAAATTTGAACAAGTGGACCATTAGAGAGTTTTCTATGAATCACTTGCCATAGGCCTCAAAGTAGCACTTGTTTAGAGTGAAATCTTAGAATTCCATCAAAAATCTCTGTGTCGACCAACGAAATGAAACAAGAAGGGGAACGACAAAAAAGGTACATAGGAAGTTAGGGTGGATAGCTTAGATGATGTTAGGATCAAATACATTGCGTTCCTCAACCGTTAATATATGTTTACGTATGTGACATTAGGGAATAGCGGCGTTGATTTCAGCGCGAACTCAAAACCAAGAGAAGTTTCCAATCCGACGTTAGAATCGAGCTAGACTTTTTCGTGGTTGTGGAATCAAATGCCTCGCCCTAGAGAATCTAAATTTGAACAAGTGGACCATTAGAGAGTTTTTCTAAGAATCACTTGCCATAGGCCTCAAAGTAGCACTTGTTTATAGTGAAATCTTGGAATTCCATCAAAAATCTCTATGTCGACCTACGAACGAAACAAGAAGGGGAACGACACAAAAGGTACATAGGAAGTTAGGGTGGATAGGTTAGATGATGGTTGGATCAATTACATTGCGTTCCCCAACCGTTAATATATGTTTACGGATGTGACATTAGGGACTGCTGGCAATGATTTCATTAGCGAACTCAAAACAAAGAGAAGTTTCCAATCCGGCGATAGAATCGAGCTAGACTTTTTTGCGGTTGTGGAATCAAATGCCTCACCCTAGAGAACCTAAATTCGAACAAGTGGACCATTAGAGAGTTTTTCTAAGAATCACTTGCCATAGGCCTCAAAGCAGCACTTGTTTAGAGTGAAATCTTGGAATTCCATCGAAAATCTATGTGTCGACCTACGAACCGAAACAAGAAGGGGAACGACACAAAAGGTACATAGGAAGTTAGGGTGGATAGGTTAGATGATGGTAGGATCAGTTACATTGCGTTCCCCAACCGTTAATTATGATTCTGGATGTGACATTTGGGACTGCTGGCGTTGATTTCAGCGCAAACTATGAACAAAGAGAAGTTTCCAATCCGGCGATAGAATCGAGCTAGACTTTTTTTGTGGATGTGGAATCAAATGCCTAAGCCTATAGAACTTAAATTTGAACAAGTGGACCATTAGAGAGTTTTTCTATGAATCACTTGCCATAGGCCTCAAAGTAGCACTTGTTTAGAGTGAAATCTTGGAATTCCATCGAAAATCTACATGTTAGACCTCGAACAGAAACAAGAAGGGGAGCGACACGAAAGGTACATAGGATGTTAGGGTGGATAGGTTAGATGATGTTAGGATCAATTACATTGCATTCCCCAACCATTAATATATGTTTCTGTATGTGACATTAGGGACTACTGGCGTTGATTTCAGCGCGAACTCAAAACCAAGAGAAGTTTCCAATCCGACGTTAGAATCGAGCTAGACTTTTTCGTGGTTGTGGAATCAAATGCCTCGCCCTAGAGAACCTAAATTTGAACAAGTGGACCATTAGAGAGTTTTTCTAAGAATCACTTCTCATAGGCCTCAAAGTATCACTTGTTTAGAGTGAAATCTTGGAATTCCATCAAAAATCTACGTATTAGACCTCGAACCAAAACAAGAAGGGGAATGGCACGAAAGGTACATAGGAAGTTAGGGTGGATAGGTTAGATGATGGTAGGATCAATTACATTGCGTTCCCCAACCGTTAATTATGTTTCTGGATGTGACATTAGGGACTGCTGGCGTTGATTTCAGCGCGAACTACGAACAAACAAAAGTTTCCAATCCAGCGATAGAATCGAGCTAGACTTTTTTGCTGATGTGGAATCAAATACCTCGCCCTACAGAACCTAAATTTGAACAAGCGGACCATTAGAGAGTTTTTCTATGAATCACTTGCCATAGGCCTCAAAGTAGCACTTGTTTAGAGTGAAATCTTAGAATTCCATCAAAAATCTCTGTGTCGACCAACGAAATGAAACAAGAAGGGGAACGACAAAAAAGGTACATAGGAAGTTAGGGTGGATAGCTTAGATGATGTTAGGATCAAATACATTGCGTTCCTCAACCGCCAATATATGTTTCCGTATGTGACATTAGGGAATCTTTGGCGTTGATTTCAGCGCGAACTCAAAACCAAGAGAAGTTTCCAATCCGACGTTAGAATCGAGCTAGACTTTTTTTAGTGGTTGTGGAATCAAATGCCTCGCCCTAGAGAATCTAAATTTGAACAAGTAGACCATTAGAGTTTTCTAAGAATCACTTGTCATAGGCCTCAAAAGTAGCACTTGTTTAGAGTGAAATCTTTGAATTCCATCAAAAATCTCTATGTCGACCTCTGAACCCAGAAACAAGAAGGGGAACGACACGAAAGGTACATAGGAAGTTAGGGTGGATAGGTTAGATGATGGTAGGATCAATTACATTCGTTCCCCAACCGTTAATATATGATTCTGGATGTGACATTTGGGACTGCTGGCGTTGATTTCAGGCGCGAACTCAAAACAAAGAGAAGTTTCCAATCCGGCGATAGAATCGAGCTAGACTTTTTGTGGATGTGGAATCAAATGCCTCATAGAAACCTAAATTTGAACAAGTGGACCATTAGAGAGTTTTTCTAAGAATCACTTGCCATAGGCCTCAAAGTAGCACTTGTTTAGAGTGAAATCTTGGAATTCCATCGAAAATCTATGTGTCGACCTACGAACCGAAACAAGAAGGGGAACGACACAAAAGGTACATAGGAAGTTAGGGTGGATAGGTTAGATGATGGTAGGATCAGTTACATTGCGTTCCCCAACCGTTAATTATGATTCTGGATGTGACATTTGGGACTGCTGGCGTTGATTTCAGCGCAAACTATGAACAAAGAGAAGTTTCCAATCCGGCGATAGAATCGAGCTAGACTTTTTTTGTGGATGTGGAATCAAATGCCTAAGCCTATAGAACTTAAATTTGAACAAGTGGACCATTAGAGAGTTTTTCTATGAATCACTTGCCATAGGCCTCAAAGTAGCACTTGTTTAGAGTGAAATCTTGGAATTCCATCGAAAATCTCTGTGTCGACCTACGAACCGAAACAAGAAGGGGAACGGCACGAAAGGTACATAGGATGTTAGGGTGGATAGGTTAGATGATGTTAGGATCAATTACATTGCATTCCCCAACCATTAATATATGTTTCTGTATGTGACATTAGGGACTACTTTGGCGTTGATTTCAGGCGAACTCAAAACCAAGAGAAGTTTCCAATCCAGGCGATAGAATCGAGGCTAGACTTTTTAGTGGTTGTGGAATCAAATGCCTCGCCCTAGAGAACCTAAATTTGAACAAGTGGACCATTAGAGTTTTTTTCTAAGAATCAGTTCTCATAGGCCTCAAAGTATCACTTGTTTAGAGTGAAATCTTGGAATTCCATCAAAAATCTTGTGTCGACCTCTGACGAACCAAAACAAGAAGGGGAACGGCACGAAAGGTACATAGGAAGTTAGGGTAGATAGGTTAGATGATGTTAGGATCAATTACATTGCGTTCCCCAACCGTTAATATATGTTTTTACGTATGTGACATTAGGGAATCTTTGGCGTTGATTTCCAATAACTCAAAACCAAGAGAAGTTTCCACTCCGACGATAGAATCGAGCTAGACTTTTTTAAATGGTTGTGGAATCAAATGGCTCACCTAGAGAACCTAAATTTGAACAAGTGGACCATTAGAGAGTTTTTCTAAGAATCAGGTTGTCATAGGCCTCAAAGTAGCACTTGTTTAGAGTGAAATCTTGGAATTCCATCAAAAATCTCTATAATAGATCTGAAACCAAAAACAAGAAGGGGGACGACACGAAAGGTACATAGGAAGTTAGGGTGGATAGGTTAGATGATGGTAGGATCAATTACATTGCGTTCCCCAACCGTTAATATATGTTTCGGATGTGACATTAGGGAATGGCTTTGGCGTTGATTTGGCCTTGAACTCAAAACAAAGAGAAGTTTCCAATCCGGCGATAGAATCGAGCTAGACTTTTTTTTTTTAAGGTTTGTGGAATCAAATGCCTCGCCCTATAGAACTTAAATTTGAACAAGTAGACCATTAGAGAGTTTTTCTATGAATCGGTTGTCATAGGCCTCAAAGTAGCACTTGTTTAGAGTGAAATCTTCAATTCCATTGAAAATCTACGTAATGGACCTCTGAACAAAAACAAGAAGGAGAATCGACACGAAAGGTACATAGGAAGTTAGGGTGGATAGCTTAGATGATGTTAGAATCAAATACATTGGCGTTCCCCAACCGTTAATATATGTTTCTATATGTGACATTAGGGAATGCCGGGCGTTGATTTCAAAGTAGCGAACTCAAAACCAAGAGAAGTTTCCAATCCGACAATAGAATCGAGCTAGACTTTTTTTAATGGTTGTGGAATGTCAGTGGGGGTTCACTCCTGCCCCCTTGGCCTTCGCTCCCGGGAGGAGGCGGGGAAGGGGCGAGGGCTTCCACAGGGATGAGACGGAACAACGAGTGTGGCGCGAGAGGCGGCCTCCCGGCGGCGCGACCTTCGCCGGCGTTGCCAAGGGTCGGGTCGACGGAGGGCGTCGCCCCGAACGATAAAGGGTACCGCGCGAGGCGGAACAAGGAACAGTGGAAAAAACGAGTAAATGGAACAAGGAACAGTGGAAAAACGAGTAAATGGCAATTAAACTGACAACAACCGATCCCTTTCCTTGAGCCCGTACCCGGGTATTTATAGGAATACCGTGGGTCGAGGGGGCTGATTTTCAATTTGGTACATGGTAGGTGGGGAAACACACGCTAACAGGGGCCCCCACAAGGGTAGGCTAGTAACTATTCGCATGGGGTTAGCATGGGGAAAACACCCTCGACTCTCTTCATCGCCTTAGGCTTTTAAGAGTTCATCGCCCCCGGCTTTGTCGCTGCATTGCTTGTCGAGCCCATGGCCTTCGGCCTTTCATCGTTAATGAAAAATTGGTGGTTTTGGTACCTCCGCTACCTTATGTTCTTATGAGTCTTTTTACGATCGAGTCGATTGGAAGCGGAGTCGACGGTGCTTGCTGGTTTTTTCTCGTGTTGGCCGCGGTACACAGGGGCCTGCGCGGGGAGGGTACTCAACGTGGTTCCGCCGATGATGAATCGGCAAGATATGTTCATTTCGGGAGACCTGGTTCATGCGGGCAAATTCCCACAGGTTGCCCTTTGAGCGGTTTTGGTGGGGCAGGATCGAAAGTATGACACTACCAACCGTGCCTCGGAGGTTTTTTGGCGGACTCATGACTTGACGAGACGCCAAGTGGAACGGGTCCTCTTTAGGGGCGGATCCTAGCACAGCGGTGTTGGAAGACGATATCGAAGATGACGAGGCCGTCGCTATTGCGCTTTAGCACGCGGCCCGGGCTAGGTTGATCGCGGGGCCAAGTTGTTATCCCGACGGGAGGAGCCGGGCTTCAATGGAGCGATTTGCGGAGGGTCTACCGGCATCGCGTGTTGAGTGGTGAGCTCCCTCTCGTTCCGCCGGAGCCTTCGATACGGAGACTTGTGAACCTGTTGACGAGTTGGTGGAGGTGGTGGATGTGGAAGAATTTGTGGAGCGTGTCGCGAAGGTGTTGGTTAGGGCTGTTTTACACGGGGTTGTAACTTCCGTGAGCGGAAGATGCGTGTGCAGAGGGTTGATGACTTGTTCGCCGCGAGGGGCTGTGTAACTTCGCCGTAGCGTTGTAATGGATATGTGATGTACTTGCCAAGTGTTATTTATATTAGGCTGCTTTCTTGAATGAATGATTTTGGCTTGCTCTTCTTTCAACGCAGGACTCGCGCGTTTCGGAGGAGGTCGCGTTAAACGGCGGCGTCCCCTTTTTCTTTAGTGCGAGGCTCGCGTGTTTGTAGGTAGCGGCGTCCCCTATTTTCTTTAGTGCGAGACTCGCGCGTTTCAAGGTAGCTGCGTTAAACAGCGGCGTCCCCTATTTTCTTTAATGCGAGACTCGCGCTGCTTTTGGTAGCCCGCGTTAAACAAATGCGCGCCCCTATTTTCTTTAGGGCGAGACTTGCGCGCTGCTGGCAGTAGCCGCGTTAAACAACGGCGTCCCCTATTTTCTTTAGTGCGAGGCTTGCGCTGCGTTTAAGGTAGCCGCGTTAAACAGGCGTGCCCTATTTTCTTTAGTGCGAAATCGCGCGTTTGGCAGCCGCTTTAAACGGCGGTGTCCCCCTATTTTCTTTAGTGCGAGACTCACGCTGCGTTTGGGCAGGCGCGTTGCGGCGGCGCCCCCTATTTTCTTTAATGCGAGACTCACGCTGCTTGAGGAGGTAGCAAGTTAAACAGGGCGTCCCCTATTTTCTTTAGGGCGAGACTTGCGCTTCTTTCAAGGTAGTCGCGTTAAACGCGGGCCCCTTTATTTTCTTTAGTGCGAGACTCGCACGTTTCGAAGGGGTGACTTGGCCAATACGGTTTGTCCCTTTATTGCTTGTTTACATATTAAAAGTTCTTTTGGGAGTTCGGAGGTCCTTCGCGTTCGCAGGTTCCCCTGTTGAAGCTCGGAGTTGCCGCGGAGGTGCACCCTTGTGTTTTTGCGAACCCACATTCCGTTATCCGAGACTTGGGTCAGCAAGGTTGCCGCACGAATTGGAACTCTTTAAGCGAGGCGGTTCCGATGGGCGGATCCTGCGCCTTGTGTCGGCCCGACCTCGTTGGATCGGGCGGCCGTGGCCGGGCCGTTGTTGTTGGGCCGCCTTTTCGCGTTAGGTGTTCAGCGGGCCGTGCCCCCTTCAGAATTTTGATTCCTTTGGTAAAGTTGCCCACCGGAGAATGTTACATTCTCCATTGTGGTATCTCCCTCGAAGGAGTCTTCGCTCCGGGTTGGCTGCGTTTTTGTGCGAGGGTTCCTTGAGCTTCTACGAGGTGCTCTTGGGCAGCTGGCGTTGGTGGTTATCGGGGGCCGAAATGCTCTAGTTTGTCTGCATTTGGTCTTTGTTGATTTGCGGAGGTTATGGGGTTTCGCAGCCTGGGGGCACCCGCGCCGTGTTGCTCTTCATTGCGCTTGCTTCGGGTTCGCCTCGAGGGGTGGGGGTTGGTTTACATTTTCCATCGTGGTGCCTTCGCTGGTTTTGCTGGCTAGGGTTTTCGGAGGTATCCTTGTGTTTCCCTTGTGTGCGCGTGGTTTGGCTTGGGGTGGTGGCATGGTGCTAGCCGCTGGGTGGTGGCTAATGTCTTCCTAACTCGGGGCTTTGGGAGGGTTGGTTTGGTTTTATAGTGCTCCCGGGGCTTGTTTTACGGGTGCGGCTCGTGTTAGGTGGATGTCGTTATTGTCCGGGTGTGGTTAAGGCTTGTACGACGGTGCTTGTGCTAGGTGAGCGGTGACTTGGAGCAATGGTGGGAGTTAAGGCCGGTACGGTGGAGGTCCGGTAGGTGGTGTATTGAAGCCGCTTGTGGGAGTTAAGGCCGGTAACGGTGGAGGTCTTGTCCCGGGTAGGTGTCTGCGGGCCGGAGGGCGTGGGGCGTTTACGACGAGCCCCTAGCGAGGGGTTGCCCTAAACCCGGAGGGCGTGGGGGGCGTTTTGGGCCCCCGGCCGGGCGCCCATCTTTTGCGCTCCGCGACTCATACTGGAGAGCGCGGGCGTCTTCATTGCGAGCCCCTCGCGGAGGTGCCAGGCGCCCGTTTTGTGCGCCTCCGCGCGACCACATACTGGGAGCGCGGGCGTCTTCATTGCGGTGCCCCGGGCGGAGGTGCCGGGCGCCCGGTTTTTGTGCGCCCGCGCGACTCATACTCTGAGAGCGCGAGGCGCCTCTTTATGCGAGCCCCCCGTGGAGGTGCCAGGCGCCCCCGGGCGGCGTGATTAAAATATAGAGGTGTTTCGGGCGGGTTTGGCCGAGCCGGGGAGCAACCCTACGCTGCCCCGAGCAGGGCAATCCTGCCACCTTCAAGGCCGATGAGGGCTGGATGACGCCAGCCAGCCCCTTTCAGTGCCATGGTTAAGTTACGCCTTTCTCCGATGTGGGGGTAACTAGCCGCATATATTAGTTATGGGTACTGCCTCGTTAAAAAACCTTGCACCCCTTCGCAAGGAAAAAGAGTGCAGCCCGAATTGTTCATAAGCTTAACTTCGAAAAAAGTAAAAAGACTGGTAAAAACTGGTAGCGCCCCTACAACTCGCGAGTGCCTGGTACATTGCACCGCTAGGGGTAGTACTTGCGGAGGTTGTCGATGTTCCATGTGTGGGGGAGGTCGTGGCCTTCGAGGTCTTGCAGGTGGAAGGAGCCGGGTCTTGTACTCTTCGTGACGAGGTAGGGTCCTGCCCACTTGGCGACGAACTTGCCCACCATCTTCGCTTTTGCTTTTCGATCAGACGGAAGTTTCCGACGGAGATCGTAAGAGGAGGCTAAGCTTCTTGTTTCTCCATCTTGTAGTCTCTTCTTGGTACGCGGAGGTTGAGAATGGCCATGTTTCTTGTTTCCTCGAGGAGGTCCTTCGTGAGTGCTTCTTGTTTGGGGGCTTCGTTGGTGATTCTTGGCGAGGCGTGCTTTTTAGTTCTTCCGGGAGGATGGCCTCCTCTCCGAATAACAGCTTGAAGGGTGTGAATTTGGTTGCCCGGCTCTCGGAGGTGTTGTGTGACCACACCACCGGAGTGAGCTCCTCCGCCCATGTTCCTCTTGGCCTTGTATAAACCTTCGCTACTGAATATGCCCGCAAGATTATGCCGCTGGCTCTTTCAACGAGCCCATTAGGCTCGCGGGTGTCTCACCGATGCAAAGTGTATTTTGGTGCCTATTTGGTGACAGAATTGTTTGAAGGCTTTGTTGCCAAACCGAAAGCCGTTGTCGATCGTTATGCTCCATGGAGTTCCAAAACGACAGACAATCTGCTGCCAGAAGAACTTTTGTACTGAATGAGATGTTATCTTTGGCGAGAGGGCGGGCTTCATCCATTTGGTGAAGTATTCGATCGCTACTACGGCATAGCGGAGGTTTCCCCGAGGTCGGCATCGTGCCGATGAGGTCGATCGCCCATCTTTGAAGTGGCCAAGGGGACGGATGAGGGTTGTCGGAGCCCCTACCGCTGGAGTGGTGCGCGTGAGTGACACCCTTTCAGTAGTGACCAGTCCCGTTGTGTGTCGGCGCGGTGGGCCAGTAGAAACCTTGTCTCGAACACCTTCCCAACGAAAGTGCTCGGGGCCATTGTGCGAGCCACGCATTCCTTCGTGGCACCTCCTCCGCCAGATGGCGCGACCTTCGCCGGAGATATGCACTTCACCCATGGTGCCGCCACGAGGCTTTGTATAATTTGTTGTCAACCAGCGGTATCCCCTGACCCTCTCGCCGACTCTCTTTTGTTCTTCCTTGACTGTGGGTTCAAGTGGCCCCTAATGAATGCTATGATAGGGGCCCTCCAATCTTCGCCGTGGATGGCGCCACGTCTTCGAGGTGGGTCGCTTTCTTCAATCGCGGGCCGTGTAGCACTTCAAGAACACGCCCCGTGGGAGCGCTCCGCCGGCCGCAGCCTTCGCGAGCTCGTCGGCTTCGCCCGGTTGTCTCGCCCGATATAGTTTTGGTTGTGACCCCGAGAAAGAAGGCCTCCGTCTTCCTCAACCGTGCCGTGTATTTCGCAGCTCGGGGTGCCTGGCCCTGTTGTCCTTCTCACCGCTTCGAGACTACCTCCGAGTTGGTCTTGATGATGGCCCTTCGCTGACATTGCCCGGAGCTTGTTAAGCCCATCGCGATCGCTTCATATTCCGCAGTTGTTATTTGTACATTGAAACTCTAGCCCGGCCGCATATCTCATCTTGACTCAAGGGTGAGGTGATGATTGCTTTGCGATGCCCGCCCGCGAGCCCCCATGCTCCGGGCTCGGTGTGCGCCGGCCCATATCGGGTCTAAGTTCGCGGCCCGGTTGAACGTGTTCGGGGTCCAATCTCGCGACAAAAATCCGGAGGGCCCGACTTGATGGCCGCTCGCCGACAAACCCGATTCACGTGGTCTCTATTGCATTTCTTAAGCGCAATCACTAGAAACAAGTTTTAGAACCCATCTCTAATAACGGCGCCCAAATGCGCCGTTGACATTCCTAAGTGAAACCACCGTGTCGGGTGATAACACTAGGTACATCAAGGGTGATAGATCTTGCCAAATAAGATATTCATCCGCAAAGCGCACGGATCTATCATTGTAGCATTTCACCCGAGATATTCAGTGGTATCAAGTATTTATATTTTCCCAAAGGAAGGCATGGTGGAAAAGGATCTAATAGAGACATGAACAAGATAACACGGATGTATAATAGACCAATGCTCATAATAGGGGTAAAATAGGATAGGTAGTTGGATAACTTGACACACACACTCAAGCCAATCTCAAGGATAAAGGTAAAAGAATAAAAGAATAAATCTAATATGGAGCAGTATATCCTAGATAGTCATGTCAAGATAGCAGATACACACATGTTTTACTGTTAGAGATTCTAAGTCAAGATAGCCAAGGTCTTTGTTGAATTACTTCGGGCATCGGCCAACGCCCAACTGGGAAGCTTCCGGCAATTAGCACTGCGCCACACCCGAACGTGGGGGATTACAAGGGACGGACAAGGTCGTCACAACCCGGCCACCGCCTACCCCCTCAACCGTGGGATGCGCCACAAAAGATAGGCAACCCCTAGCCCGGACACCACGCTACACTATTGATTATCACTCTAGCGTGTTAACAAGGCTTACCCGTCCCCCCGGTCCTTCTACTAGAGCGCCGCCCGAAGGAACGACTATCAATCCCGCAACCCAACATCAACCAAGTCTAACTCTGGATAGAACTCATCATAACATTCTAGCTCTTGGTCTAAACATGTATGCATGAAAGATTAAGCACAATATTCTATATGACAAGATCCTGATATAGAAACTATATACTAGTTCATCAATCAAGATTATATCAAAAGAACTTTGCTCTAATTCAAGAACATGACTATATTGATAAGTAGAGAACAAGAACAAGATGAAGAACTCTAAATTGCTCATACCGAATAGCTCCAAAATGTCTTGCTCTCCTTTTATTATCCTTGCCAAACTCCTCCTAAGTACAAACTAAGAAGAAGAAGAAGAAGAAGAAGAAGAAGAAGAAGAAGAAGAAGAAGAAGAAGAAGAAGAAGAAGAAAAAGAAGAAGAAGAAGAAAGGGAGAGAGGCTCTATTGTGTGGTGTGTGTTGAATGAGGGGGAGAAGGCCTCCTTTTATAGGTAGAGGAGAGGGGGCTCATTGGAAAATGTCCTCCCCACATGGAAGGAGCCAAAACCGCCCTTGGACACCTTCCAAATCTGCTTGAACCGACCATCCAACGCCGGCACTGACCCTCCATGGAAGGTAATGCACCGCCTCACCAAACCTGGGCCTGGACCGCCTCAGATGGGTGCGGGCGCACCGTGTGGTGCGCTTGCCGCACTGTCTGGGCTCGTTCGGGCCGGCCTTGGCGCCGGGCGTGTTTGGGCTTGAAAAGTTGTGTGGCGGTGTTTGCTCGGCCCAATTCTACGTGTTTGGTCCATTTCTCCCTTGGGCTTGATGTTCTTCGTGAATGCGCTTTCGGGAGGCTTTTTGGTGCATTTTCCACTTGTTTCTTATACAAATCTGCACAATAATAATTTGGACACTACAAGTGGAAATATGTCAATAATAAATGTATATGTGTGTAGTAAGGTATAGTTTCACCCCCCTTATTGGTAGAATGTTGACGTTAAAAATATGTCGTTGGTGACCGTCAACGCCTCCGATCTCGATTGCCCACTTCGCTATCCCGCCCACGGCCTTGGGGTTTCGAATATGTTGTCAAGTGGAAAGCCCGAGGGTACGGTGATCTCGTGCGCTTGGAAGTAGTGCTTAAGTTTTCTTGCGGCCATGATCACTCACTGCAGGGCCACCTTTTCCAAATTCGTGTAATTTAGCTTGGGGCCTTCGAGAGTCTCGGAGACATAGTAGATAGGGACTTGCCTAGACCCGGTGGCCTTCGGCCATTTCCTTGATGAGTACCGTGACCGACGGCATGGGGTGATGCCGCGACATAGAGGAGCGCCTTCTCGCCGGCTCGTGTAGCGAGGGTGGTGAGGTTCGCGAGGTACCGTTTGAGGTCTTCGAAAGCTTCTTGTTGCGGGAGGCCCCTAATTGAACAGCTCTGTGCCCTTTAGTGTCCGGAAGAACGGTAACCCCATTCGGCCGATATGGAGATGAACACCTTTCCGTGGCAGCAAGGCGTCCCGCGAGCCTTTGCACCGACTTCTGTTCTTCGCAGGCTCCATCGCCGTGATGGCTTCGATCTTCGAGGGGTTGGCTTCGATTCCCTTTACCGACACGAGATACCGAGTAACTTGCCCTTGCTTACTCGAACACGCACTTGGCGGGGTTGAGTTTTAGTCCGCTTCAGCGCAGCCTTGACGAGGTTCTCTCGAGGTCCGTGATGTGGTCTTCCTTTAGCTTGCTCGACTACCGTGTCATCGACGTAGGCCGAGATGGCACCGTCTTTCCACTGAATACCTCTGCATTTGTCATGCGTGCGAAGGATGAGCCGGTGTTGCGGAGGCCTTTCGCCATTCGTCCGGCGCGTAAGTTTCAAGGGGGTTATGAACCGGTCTTTTCCTCGCCTCGCTTGGGCCATCCACATTTGGTGGTATCCCGAGAAACAATCTAGAGTGACAACCTCTCGCAGCTCGGCCAGGCCATCGACTAGAGAGCTGATTCGAGGGAGGGGGAAATCGCCCTTCGGACATGCTTTGTTTAGGCCGGTGAAATCCACACACATCCTCCATCCGGTGGCTCCGCTGGTCCTTGCTAAGGCTTGCTTTTTTCACCATGACAACGTTGGATAACCAAGTGGGGTACTTGACCAGGGCGGATGACCTCCGCATCCGTAAGGCGGTTCACCTCTCGCCGAGCCGCTATTCTCCTCTCATCGACATTTTGCGGAGCTTCTGCTTTACGGGGGTGGCATCTGGCCTTATGTTGAGGTGGTGCTCGATGAGATCACGGCTAACACCTTATAAATCTTCTGCGGACCAGGCGAATACGTCGGAGTTCTCGCGGAGGCACCGCAGAGCTCGCTTCTGAGGTCCGGTCTAGGAGTGCGGTATCGTTACTTCTCGTTCGGGTCATAGCTAAAAAGCCCGACTTTCTTTGTTTCCTCCGCCGGTAGTGCTCGCGGGGAGGCTCCGTCGCCTTATGGCTGGCTCTCTCGCCTCTCCGGTTCTTGCTTGAGGTTGTGGACATTCGCCGTCCTAGTGCGACAGCCCCCTCCGCATTTCTTGCGGCGTTCTGGTCCCCGAACACGGCGATTATGCCGCCGGCGGAGGGCATCTTCATGCATAGATAGCTTGGGTGGAGGATCGCATCGAACGTGTTGGTGACTCCGCGACCGAAGATGGCGTTGTAGTTGTAGTACATGTCCACTACATCGAAGGTGATGTTCTCTGATCGGTGGATGGGGTCTTCTCGAAGGAAACCGGTAGAGTGATTTTTCCGATAGTCCCTACTTGCCGCCCTCCAAAGCCAAAAAGAGGGTTTCCACCGGGTTGTAGCATGTTCTGCCGAGGCCCATCTTATCGAAGGTCGAGGCGAACAAGATAAACCGCGGGAGCTGCCCGTGTCTACTAAGATTCTCGTAATCATTCCGGCCTCCGATGTTGGTGTGTATGACCATCGGATCGGTGTGGGGGTAGTCTCTCGAGCTTCATATCGCCGGCGTTGAAGGTAATTGGGATATGTGACCACCGCCGTTTACGGTGGCCCCTCCGTGCCCACATGATGGACCCTCCGATAGTGCTCCTTTCGCCGCCGCTTGTTGCCATGGTCTTTGTTAGAGGCCCCCGTGATCGCAAAGGATGACTCCGTAAGATGAGTTTGGCTTGGCCGACAATTGTCCGGATTTCTTGCTTGACCGGTGGGTGTGGAGTCGGTGGTGGAGGGGGTAGCGTGGGGTGGTGGTGGTAGGGCTTGGCTATGGTAATTTGTCCGCGTAGGGCTCGGGGGTGTGAGACTGTATTCTTGCCGGTAGTAGCGTGGCCGAAGCCGGGCGAAGGTGTTAGTGTGGAAGGCTGGGTAATGAAAGCCTGGGTGTGCTGGGGCTCCGTAATCGAAGGGAGTGAAGCTGTAGTGGTTGGAGTGGGTGTTTGCTGGTTTCCTTGTGTGATTAATTTGCCTCTGGGAGTTCTGCGAAGTTAGCTCTCTTTCCATCGCCTCTTTCCCCTTGGTGAAGTATGGGCACTGCTTGGTGTAGTGGCCCTTGCCTTCCCCGCAGTAATGGCAGTAAGGTTGTTTTTGCGGAGGCCTCGCGCTGGTGTCCGGGCTTGGTCTGGGGGTTCTTGGTGGGTAGTTTTGTCTCGGAGGTGGTTGATGGGTTTTTTGTTCGGGTGGGGTTGTTGGCGATGGCGCCGACTGACCAATCCGGCCTTGGGTAGTTATCTCCAGCGTGGTGGGCGTTGTGCTTGGTACTGATTTTGCGGAGGTCGGAAGGCTTCTAGCTTCGCTTTGTGGTGTTATCGGCTCTCAGCACTTGTCCATTATCTCGTGCAGCCCGCTAGGGTTTTTGGCTACCTCCGTTCAATCTTCGAGTGGCATGGACCCGGGCGGATGCGTGAGACTACGCCATGATGACGCTCTGGTCTGGAGACCCCCCTCGGTTCTAGCCTTAGTCCGGGAGGAACCTCCGCCACCATTCCCCGCAGGGCTCGTTTGGCTTCGCACCACGCTCAGAGCTCTGCATCGTTGATGAGTTCGAGTCGACACCCTTGAAGTTTGCCCGAGGGCGCCCCGAAGGTCGGACCAGCTTCGATTGTGTTTTGGGGCAGCGTCACAAGCACCATGATCGCGCCACTCCTCTTGCTATGATCACGAACGACTTTGCCATTGTGGAGTGATCTCCCCCGGCCGCCTTCCACCGCGGCTTCATACCTCATGATAAACCGCCTAGGGTCGGGTGATCCCCGCATACCTTGGTAAGTGCCGGTGGTCGGGAGGGAGGCCACTCCGCAATTTGAAGTGCGTAGGGAGAGTGGGGATTTGGGGTCGTAGTGAGGGGCTCTCATAGCACCGCCCTCGGGCGGAGGTGCTGAGGCGCCCCCGATGTGAGCGCCAGGTATAGTTGGTTGATGCGGAGGGCTGCGCAGCGGTGGGTTGTGCGATGGTGGTTGATTCTCGCCGTGGTGGCGGCGGGGTTGGAGGATGGGGCTTGTCCCCAAGCGAGGGCCGGGAGGGTCGCGCCCGCGGCTGCCCTCCTCAGTGACTTCTCGCACCGCTCGCCCGCCGGGTTGATCCATGCTAGCTCAATCTCGGGCGGCTTCGGCTTGTTCCTCGAGCATTCGCAGCGCCGCCTTCGATCAAGGGCCCAACCGCGCCGTCTCTTTCTCGCGATCCGGGCTTGCAACGCCCCCTGGGCCTGCTCCCCCCGCACGGTTTCCTCCTCTTCATCCTCTCGTAGCGCTCTCAAGGAGCCCTTCGAGCGGATCTCGGGGTGTTGTTCAACCGGGCGACCCCCTCGTGACCGGCACCAACCACCGCCACCCCCGCCTTGCGGAGCGCCTCCTTGCGAAGTTGGGCAGGTCCTCCTCCCCGGTGACCTCCGACACCGCCGCGAGGGTCCCGGGCGGCGGGTGCCACTCCCGCCCCCCGCGGGAGCTGCTCGGGTGGGCGACCACATGCCGACCGCTTGATGGGTTCGATCCTACGGGGTGCCCTCGAGGCGGGGTCGCCCGCCTTGTCCAGAGTGTCTCAGACGGCGGGTGACGGGCATGGCTTCGGGATTTTTTGTCGGTCCCCCACGGACGGCGCCAACCGTGGGGTTCACTCCCCCCTTGGCCTTCGCTCCCGGAGGAGGCGGGAAGGGGGCGAGGGCTTCCCACATGATGAGACGGAGCAACGAGTGTGGCGCCGAGGCGGCCTCCGAGCGGCTCGACCTTCGCCGGGCGTTGTCGGTGGGTCTGCCGACCGGAGGGTGTCCGGCCCCCAAACGAGAAAGGGTACTTCGCGCGAGGCGAACAAGGAACAAAGTGGAAAACGAGTAAATGGCAATTAAACTGACAACAACCGATCCCTTTCCTTGAGCCCGCACTGGTATTTATAGGAATACCAGGGTCGAGGGGCGATTTTACAATTTGGTACATGGTAGGTGGGGAAACACACGCTTCTGGTGGGCCCCCACAAGGGTAGGCTAGTAACTATTCGTGCGGGGTTAGCATGGGGAAAACACCCTCGACTCTCTTCATGCTTGGGGGCGTAGGGTTTCCCTGCGCCCGGCCGGTCGCCTGTGTCCGCGGAGGGGGCTGCTCTGGAGGTGTCCCCTCCGCTGGCTGCCTTCGCCGGTTCGGGGGGGCCCTTTCCGGGTCCTCGCCGCAACCAACCGACAACGAAGGCTGGGCTTGCCCGAGGTGGGTGAAGCTTTGCCGTCCGCGCCCCAGCGGAGGGACCTCCGCAAGTTTGACCCTGCAAAACTTCAGCAAAACTTGTTAAGGGAGATTTGCTCTTCGCCCCCCGTAGTGAGGCTGCGGGGCTGCCGGGGGTTGGCGAGGGTTGCCCTCCCCAACGTAATCAAATGCCTCGCCCTAGAGAATCTAAATTTGAACAAGTGAACCATTAGAGAGTTTTCCTAAGAATCAGTTGTCATAGGCCCGAAAGCAGCACTTGTTTAGAGTGAAATCTCTGAATTCCATCAAAAATCTCAATGTCGACCTATGAACCGAAACAAGAAGGGGAACGACAGAAAGGTACAGGAAGTTAGGGTGGATAGGTTAGATGATGGTTGGATCAATTACATTACGTTCCCCAACCGTTAATATATATTTTCGGATGTGACAAGTAGGGACTGGCGGCGTTGATTTCAGCGAACTCAAAACAAAGAGAAGTTTCGAACCGGCGATAGAATCGAGCTAGACTTTTTTTCGCGGTTGTGGAATCAAATGCCTCGCCCTAGAGAACCTAAATTCGAACAAGTGGACCATTAGAGAGTTTTTCTAAGAATCACTTGCCATAGGCCTCAAAGTAGCACTTGTTTAGAGTGAAATCTTGGAATTCCATCGAAAAATCAGGTGTCGACCTACGAACCGAAATAAGAAGGGGAACGACACGAAAGGTACATAGGAAGTTAGGGTGGATTGGTTAGATGATGGTAGGATCAATTACATTGCGTTCCCCAACCGTTAATTATGTTTTGGATGTGACATTAGGGACTGGCGGGCGTTGATTTCAGCCGCGAACTACGAACAAACAAAAGTTTCCAATCCGGCGATAGAATCGAAGCTAGACTTTTTTAGGATGTGGAATCAAATGCCTCGCCCTAGAGAACCTAAATTTGAACAAGTAGACCATTAGAGAGTTTTTCTATGAATCACTTGCCATAGGCCTCAAAGTAGCACTTGTTTAGAGTGAAATCTTGGAATTCCATCGAAAATCTACGTGGTCGACCAACAAAAACCGAAACAAGAAGGGGAACGACACGAAAAGGTACATAGGAAGTTAGGGCGGATAGGTTAGATGATGTTAGGATCAATTACATTGCGTTCCCCAACCATTAATATATGTTTTACGTATGTGACATTAGGGATCAGCATGTCGTTGATTTCAGCGCGAACTCAAAACCAAGAGAAGTTTCCAATCCGACGATAAAATCGAGCTAGACTTTTTCGTGGTTGTGGAATCAAATGCCTCGCCCTAGAGAACCTAAATTTGAACAAGTGGACCATTAGAGAGTTTTTCTAAGAATCGCTTGTCATAGGCCTCAAAGTAGCACTTGTTTAGAGTGAAATCTTGGAATTCCATCAAAATCTTTGTGTCGACCTACGAACCGATACAAGAAGGGGACGGCACGAAAGGTACATAGGAAATTAGGGTGGATAGGTTAGATGATGTTAGGATCAATTACATTGCATTCCCCATCCGTTAATATATGTTTACGGATGTGACATTAGGGAATGCTGGCGTTGATTTCAATGCGAACTCAAAACAAAGAGAAGTTTCCAATCCGACGATAGAATCGAGCTAGACTTTGTCGTGGTTGTGGAATCAAATGCCTCGCCCTAGAGAACCTAAATTTGAACAAGTGGACCATTAGAGACTTTTTCTAAGAATCGGTTGTCATAGGCCTCAAAGTAGCACTTGTTTAGAGTGAAATCTTCGAATTCCATCAAAAATCTCTATGTCGACCAACGAACCGAAACAAGAAGGGGAACGACACGAAAGGTAATGTAGGAAATTAGGGGTGGATAGGTTAGATGATGGTAGGATCAATTACATTGCGTTCCCCCAACCGTTAATATATGTTTACGGATGTGACATTAGGGACTCGGGCGGCGTTGATTTCAGCGCCAAACTACAAACAAAGAGAAGTTTCCAATCCGCGATAGAATCGAAGCTAGACTTTTTTTGCGGTTGTGGAATCAAATGTCTCACCCTAGAGAACCTAAATTTGAACAAGTGGACCATTAGAGAGTTTTTCTAAGAATCACTTGCCATAGGCCTCAAAGTAGCACTTGTTTAGAGTGAAATCTTAGAATTCCATCGAAAATCTGTGTGTGTCCACCTACGAACCGAAACAAGAAGGAGAACGATAGGAAAGGTACATAGGAAGTTAGGGTGGATAGGTTAGATGATGGTAGGATCAATTACATTGCGTTCCCCAACCGTTAATATATATTTCGGATGTGACATTAGGGACCGTTAGCGTGGATTTCAGCGCCACAACTCAAAACAAAGAGAAGTTTCCAATCCGCGATAGAATCGAGCTAGACTTTTTTCGCGGTTGTGGAATCAAATGCCTCGCCCTAGAGAACCTAAATTCGAACAAGTGGACCATTAGAGAGTTTCTCTAAGAATCATTTGCCATAGGCCTCAAAGTAGCACTTGTTTAGAGTGAAATCTTGGAATTCCATCGAAAATCTCTATGTCGACCTACGAACCGAAACAAGAAGGGGAACGACACGAAAGGTACATAGGAAGTTAGGTTGGATAGATTACATGATGGTAGGATCAATTGCATTGCGTTCCCCAACCGTTAATTATGTTTCGATGTGACATTAGGGACTTGCTAGCGTTGATTTCAAATAAACTACGAACAAACGAAGTTTCCAATCCGCGATAGAATCGAGCTAGACTTTTTTAGGGATGCGGAATCAAATGCCTCGCCCTAGAGAACCTAAATTCGAACAAGTGGACCTTTAGAGAGTTTCTCTAAGAATCATTTGCCATAGGCCTCAAAGTAGCACTTGTTTAGAGTGAAATCTTGGAATTCCATCGAAAATCTCTATGTCGACCTACGAACCGAAACAAGAAGGGGAACGACACGAAAAGGTACATAGGAAGTTAGGTTGGATAGATTACATGATGGTAGGATCAATTACATTGCGTTCCCCAACCGTTAATTATGTTTCGGATGTGACATTAGGGACTCGCTAGCGTTGATTTCAGCGCGAACTACGAACAAAAGTAGTTTCCAATCCGGCGATAGAATCGAGCTAGACTTTTTTTAGGGATGCGGAATCAAATGCCTCGCCCTAGAGAACCTAAATTTGAACAAGTAGACCATTAGAGAGTTTTTCTAAGAATCACTTGCCATAGGCCTCAAAGTAGCACTTGTTTAGAGTGAAATCTTGGAATTCCATCGAAAATCTCTCGTGTCGACCAAATCGAACCAAACAAGAAGGGGAACGACACGAAAGGTACATAGGAAGTTAGGGTGGATAGGTTAGATGATGTTAGGATCAATTACATTGCGTTCCCCAACCATTAATATATGTTTTCAGATGTGACATTAGGGACCGGCCGTCGTTGATTTCAGTGAACTCAAAACCAAGAGAAGTTTCCAATCCGACGATAGAATCGAGCTAGACTTTTTCGTGGTTGTGGGATCAAAAGCCTCGCCCTAGAGAACCTAAATTTGAACAAGTGGACCATTAGAGAGTTTTTCTAAGAATCAGTTGTCATAGGCCTCAAAGTAGCACTTGTTTAGAGTGAAATCTTGGAATTCCATCGAAAATCTCTGTGTCGACCTACGAACCGAAACAAGAAGGGGAACGACATGAAAGGTACATAGGAAGTTCGGGTGGATAGGTTAGATGATGTTAGGATCAATTACATTGCGTTCCCCCAACCGTTAATATATATTTCAGTATGTGACATTAGGGAATGCCGGGCATTGATTTCAAATGAACTCAAAACCAAGAGAAGTTTCCAATCTGACGATAGAATCGAGCTAGACTTTTTCGTGGTTGTGGAATCAAATGCCTCGCCCTAGAGAACCTAAATTTGAACAAGTGGACCATTAGAGAGTTTTTCTTAGAATCACTTGTCATAGGCCTCAAAGTAGCACTTGTTTAGAGTGAAATCAGTGAATTCCATCAAAAATCTCTATGTCGACCTACGAACCTAAAAACAAGAAGGGGAACGACAGGGGAAAGGTACATAGGAAGTTACGGTGGATAGCTTAGATGATGGTTGGATCAATTACATTGCGTTCCCAACCGTTAATATATGTTTCTAGATGTGACATTAGGGGATCGGCTCGGCGTTGATTTCAAAGCGAACTCAAAACAAAGAGAAGTTTCCAATCCGGCGATAGAATCGAGCTAGACTTTTTCAAGGGTTGAATCAAATGCCTCGCCCTAGAGAACCTAAATTCGAACAAGTGGACCATTGGAGAGTTTTTCTAAGAATCACTTGCCAATGGCCTCAAAGTAGCACTTGTTTAGAGCAAAATCTTGGAATTCCATCGAAAATCTCCGTGGTCGACCAACGAACCGAAACAAGAAGGGGAACGACACGAAAGGTACATTGGAAGTTAGGGTGGATAGGTTAGATGATGGTAGGATCAATTACACCGCGTTCCCCCAACCGTTAATATATGTTTCGGATGTGACATTAGGGACTACCGGCGTTGATTTCAACGCGAACTCAAAACAAAGAGAAGTTTCCAATCCGGCGATAGAATCGAGCTAGACTTTTCGCAGCTTGTGGAATCCAATGCCTCGCCCTAGAGAACCTAAATTCGAACAAGTGGACCATTAGAGAGTTTTTCTAAGAATCGCTTGTCATAGGCCTCAAAGTAGCACTTGTTTAGAGTGAAATCTTCGAATTCCATCAAAAATCTCTCGTGTCGACCTACGAACCCGAAACAAGAAGGGGAACGACACGAAAGGTACATAGGAAGTCGTGGTGGATAGGTTAGATGATGGTAGGATCAATTACATTGCGTTCCCCAACCGTTAATATATGTTTTCGATGTGACATTAGGGATCGGCCGGGCGTTGATTTCAGCGAACTACAAACAAAGAGAAGTTTCCAATCCGGCGATAGAATCGAGCTAGACTTTTTTTTTGCGGTTGTGGAATCAAATGTCTCACCCTAGAGAACCTAAATTTGAACAAGTGGACCATTAGAGAGTTTTTCTAAGAATCACTTGCCATAGGCCTCAAAGTAGCACTTGTTTAGAGTGAAATCTTGGAATTCCATCGAAAAATTTGTGTGTCGACCTCTGAACTCAAAACAAGAAGGGGAATGACAGAAAGGTACATAGGAAGTTAGGGTGGATAGGTTAGATGATGGTTGGATCAATTACATTGGCGCTCCCCAACCGTTAATATATATTTCGGATGTGACATTAGGGACTATTGGCGTTGATTTTAGCGCAAACTCAAAACAAAGAGAAGTTTCCAATCCAAATGATAGAATCGAGCTAGACTTTTTCGCGGTTGCGTAATCAAATGCCTCGCCCTAGAGAACCTAAAATCGAACAAGTGGACCATTGGAGAGTTTTTCTAAGAATCACTTGCCATTGGCCTCAAAGTAGCACTTGTTTAGAGTGAAATCTTGGAATTCCATCGAAAATCATTATTATTCGACCTACTAACCGAAACAAGAAGGGGGAACGACACGAAAAGGTACATAGGAAGTTAGGTGGATAGGTTAGATGATGGTAGGATCAATTACATTACATTCCCCAACCGTTAATATATGTTTACGATGTGACATTAGGGATCACCATGCGTTGATTTCAGCGCGAACTCAAAACAAAGAGAAGTTTCCAATCCGCGATAGAATCGAGCTAGACTTTTTCGCGGTTGTGGAATCAAATGCCTCGACCTAGAGAACTGTTGGGACCTAACTTTGATTTCTATTTTCAACTTTCGCCCCGACTTTGATAATTTCAGGATACAAGAACCATTCGCAAAAGTGAAACAGAGTATAAAGATCGAAGACAGTCAAGAAGGAAATGGCTTCGCGGAGAACTACAAATATGAAGTTAGGAAGATTAAAAGCTAAGGTTCCGAGCGAAGATGGTCGACGGGCTTCGCTACAAAGTTATTAAGTCGTCTTCGAAGGAATAAAAACGTCACGAAGATGAAGAAGCACCGCGGAGACAAAGACCACATCTTCGCCGAGATGGATACATCATAGAAGTTCATTTCGAATTCTTAACATTTTTGTGCAACTACGAAAGTCGGGGGCCCTATAAATACCCCCTGACATCCTTTGTAGTGGCCATGTTGAATGGCCACTTTGTAAACCATATCATCATCAATAACATGTTGTGTTGAGCAATCACCCAACATCTTGGCGCCCACCGTTTGTGTGAGCAACGATCTACCTCACGACCACGCAAGAATCATGGGAAGGCCTCCCAAGAACAAAAATCGGCAAGTGTCGCAGTTTACGCAACAAAGAATGAAGATGAAGTTCCAAGAACAAGCGAAGACAACGTCTCCAAAGAAGTTATCCCACACGAAGATCAAAAACGAAGAAGCAAGAAAGTTGCAAGAATTAGAAGAGGAATTGATCAAAAAGAAGAAAGAACTTGAGGCTTGCAAAGCCGTAACCGCAGAAAAGACATTGAAGCGGAGAATAGAGGAAGCCGGAAGCGAGCTAAAAAGACTAAGTGAAGAACTCAACGATCATGATCACGAAGTCATCATAACAAATGAAATCAAGACAAATCAAAGCAATGAGAAGGCAATAGTCACCATCGACCCAGAATCTCCATTATCGGTGGACTTACAAATGGCGAGAAATGGCCAAAAGGCTTCAAATTCAACGTCATACCAACTTATGAAGGTTTGACAAGATCCAAGACAATTCTTGATGAGCTTCAAGCAAATTTGTTGAATCGAGAGGAGGAGATGATAAAACACTAGCAAAAGCACTCATCATGGCAATGAAAGGACCAACTCAAAAGTGGTATGCTTCGCTCAAGCCAAGATCCCTCAAAAGTTGGGAACAACTCGTAACAACTTTGCTAGTTGATTTCCAAGGATTCCAAAGACACAGGCTTAACAAGTGATGATCTGTTTGATATCAAGCAATACCCAAAAGAGCCAATTATCCAATACTATAAAAGATTCATTCAAATGAAGACCCAAATCCCGAAGTATCGATGAAGTCATCATTATTGCTGCAATCGGGGCCTCGTGGCTTGGACAACCGTCTTCACATCTAAAAGGGAAAGACCAACAACTGTTGCCCAACTATATGAAGAAATCCAAAAATATGCAAGATCGACGATGATTTGAGAAAAAGACTAAAGAAGAGAATGCACAAAGAAACCAAGCGAAGATGAACAATCAATTCAAGCCACAAAATTTTGAGCGAAGACCATACTACCACCAAGATCAACCACCACTTCACGTAAACCAAATCAACAATGAGCACAGCGATAAGACAACGTTCGAACACAAAATAATCAAAATGGGCGATAAAGAATGTAAACTTCAATAACAAACAAAGAGGAGGTTTCAATCAAAGATTTGGGGAAAGAAGAATTTTAAAACCTCGAAGAAATGTATTGCATCATCCATGGCAAGGGGCTGGCCACACATCAAAGATGTGCCCAATGGTAAAGAAAAAGCATAGAACAATTACAACAAGAGGGCAAGTCATTAGAAAATCAAAGATCAATAAATTTTTTTATCTCAAGCAAGCACTTCGCAAAAATCAGCCATACTTCGATTCAAGCTACAATCGGCAAGTGCTACCAGGACCACCTCCGATATACAATTGTCAACCACCGGCGATGGCTCCACCACAATGGGGACAAATACAAACTATACAACCCGAAGCTTGGTTTGTAAATAACACGCCAAATGCTCAAAACAATGGCTCACCAAAGAAGTGTCAACAAATAGCGAGAGGCAGAATAATGACCATTTGCGGAGGCAATAGCATAGAACATGCAACTAACAATGAGAGAAGAAACTATTTTCAAGAGTAAATGCAATAACAATGGAAGGACCTTACAAGAAAACAAGATGGTCACACCAACCAATCATTTTCACAGAGCAAGATATGAAGCTCAAAGACTATCCACACATGGACGCCATGGTGATAGAAGCAAATATCGATGGATGGATGTTACAAAAATCCTAGTGGATGGAGGAAGCTCTCGCGACATACTCTTCGCATCAACACTAGATGCAATGGAAATCAAAAGACAAAACTTGGGAAGAGCGAGAATATCCACTAGTTGGCTTCGGTGGCAAAAGGATAAATTCAATTGGAAGAATTGTATTGCCGCAGTATCCTTCAAGACACAAAACAACGCAAGAAACGAGAACAAGTAGCATTTGATGTTGTTGAAATGCATAGTCGATTACAACGCAATATTTGGAAGAGGAAGCTTGAATATCTTCGAAGTCGCCATCAACTACTCTTACTTATGCATGAAAGTTCCAAAGAATCAATGGACCAATATCTATCCATGGAAATCAAATGAAGCAAGAAATATTGAGAAAGACTCAACTCCAGCCCGGAGAAATATTTTGGCCATCGAAGAAATCGAAGACGAAGAAGAAAAACAAAAATGCGAAGTCACAAAAGAAAGCGAAGACATGTTCAAAGGCGTAAACCAAAGAAGTCTTGTTAGATCCAATGGTAAATGCACAAGAAAGTCATCATAGGCACCAATCTAGCAAAAGAAGAAGAAGAAGAACTTGTAAGTTTCCTAAGAAGCAATCAAGACGTCTTCGCATGGTCAACAAAAAGATCTAGAGGGAGTCGGCAGAGATATCATCGAACACCGATTAAACATCGACCCAAATATCAAGCCGAAGAAACGTAAGTTACGAAAAGATATCCGAAGACGTAACAATGGCTGCAAAGGCTAAAGTACAGAGATTGCTTGATGCAAAAGTTATAAGAGAAGTTCAATTTATAACTTGGCTGGCAAACATTGTGATGGTAAAGAAAAGCAATGGAAAATGGAGAATGTGCATAGATTTCACAGACCTCAACAAAGCTTGTCCTAAAGACAACTTCCCTTTACCAAGAATCGACACATTGGTCGACCAAGCTGCGAGGAAGTGAAATGCTAAGCTTCCTCGATTGCTTCTCGAGGATATCATCAAATTTACATAAAAAAAAGAAGATGAAGAAAAGACAAGTTTCATCACACCATTTGGAACTTACCGCCTCCAAAGAATGGCGAGGGGGCTTCGCAATGCCGGGTCAAGCTTCATCGTAATGACTTCGGTAGCACTTAAAGATCAAATCGAGACAATTTGCTGGCATATGTTGATGACATAATAGTAAAGAGCAAGAAACGCGAAGACCGTCCGAAAAGACTTGAAGCGAACATTTGAAAACTTGAGAAAGTCAAATCTCAAACTCAATCCCGAGAAATGTACCTTCGAGTACGAAAGGCAAGATTCTCGGATGCATAGTTTCAAACAAAAGGCATCGACCCAAATCCGAGAAAAGATAAAAGCAATCATGCAAACAGAGGTTCCAAAGAACATAAAAGACATCCAAAAGCTAACAGAAGGTTGGCTTCACGAACAATTCATATCAAAATCAGCGAGAAAAAAGCTTCCCAATTTTTCAAGCACTTAAAGGGGCGAAGACAAACTTCACATGGGGAGAGGAGCAACAAACAGCCTTCGAAGAAATAAAGAAGTATCTTTCAAACCCATCAACATTGACAACACCAAATGTCGATCAAGAATTACTTCTATACATCTCAAAGATTTGAGAAAGCAAGTAAGCGCAGTTCTAGTACAAGAAAGAGAAAAAAAGATCATGCGAAGAAACAAGAACCAATATACTTTGTCTCCGAAGCCCTCTCCCGATCAAAAATGTTCTACTCGAAAATTGAGAAGATAGCATATGCGGTGCTCATGGCAACAAGAAAATTGAAGCATTACTTTTTGGCACACAAAGTGAGAATCCCAACGAATCAACCCCTCAAAGATGTCCTACAAAACTGCAAATCTTCAGGAAGACTTGGCAAGTGGGCCGCCGAAATCTCACAATACTTCATCGAGTTTGAAAAAAAGAACAAAGCAATAAAGTCACAAGTTTTGGCGGATTTCATCTCGGATTGGACACCAAAGAACGAGTAACGAAGATCAAAAAGATCATCAAGAATGGACTTTGTCCCGTCAAGAATGGACAATGAATTGTGATGGAGCATGGGGCTCCGCAGGGCCGGCGTAGCGGCAATAATCACTTCGCCATCCGGTGTCAAGATGAAATATGCAGAAGACTAGAATTCGATGCACAAACAACATCGCGGAATACGGCAAGATATTCTTTGGGCTTCGCAAGGCAAGAGCAATGGGTATACAAAAATCTTGATAAAAACAGATTCTCAAGTTGTCGCAGGCCATGTTGAGAAGAATTACAAAGCAAAAAGACCCGAGCTGGCGAAGTATTTACAAAATATAAGAGATCAAGAAAAACACTTCAAGGGTTCACAAAGCGAAGCATTTCAAGAACAAACAACCAAGAGGCGGATGAAATTGCAAAAGCGGCAGCTCAAAAAAGTAAAATTGCCACCGGATGTGTTCTATCAAGTATTATCGAAATCTTCGATAAAAGCAAAAATTGAAGAACCAAAGTACATCCATATCATTGAGAGCGAAGACGGAGATCGAGATAATAGCATTTCTAAGGGGATTTTATGAACCAAAAAGCGAAGTCGAAGAAATAAGAATGAAGCACAAGACAAGAAATTACAAGCTCATCGACAATCAACTATTCAAACATGGCATTTGTGAACCATTACTCAAGTGTATATCCAGCGAAGAAGGCAAAAGAATTACTACAAGAAATACATAGTGGAACATGTGGAAATCATGCAGCCCAAAGTGCCATAGCAGGAAAGGCATTTAGACAAGGGTTCTATTGGCCAACAACTCAAAAAAGATAGTAAGGAAATAGTGAAAACTTGCCACAACCGCCAAATTTCAGCAAACATGTCAAACGCTCCAAATAATCCAATTCAGCACATTGAACCAACTTGGCCACTTGCAAGATGGGGAATAGATATAATTGGAAAACTTCCTCCAGCCCAAGGCAACCATCAATATGCAGTTGTTGCAGTTGAATACTTCACAAAGTGGATAGAAGCCGAAGCCAATCACAAACATGTCATCCACAACAATGAAGAAGTTCCTTTGGCAAAATATAATCTGCAGATTCGAGTCCCAAGACACATAACTTTGGACAATGGAACTCAATTCAACAAATAAGATTTCGAAGCTATTGTGAAAGTATGGGAATCCAACTTTGCTTTGCATCGAAGAAGATATCCCCAGTCCAATGGAGCCGTCGAAAGAGCAAATGGCATCATATGCATGGGAATCTCAAAAAATCTAGTAGGACTCCCGAAAGGAAAAGTGGGTCAAAGAATTACCAAGGATTGTTTGGAGTCACAATACAACAACAACAAGATCAACGAAGTTTACACCATTCAAGTTATTATATGGAGATGAGGCAATGACTCCAGAAGAAATACAATTCCAAGGTCCAAGAACAAATGTTGAAATAACAAGCGAAGAGGACCAAAAGACAAGTAAAGACTTGCTCGAAGAAGAAAGAAACCAAGCTGTGATGAATCTCGGGAAATACCAAGAAGAAACAAGCAAGTGGTACAACAAGAAAGTAGTGAAAAGAGAATTACAACCAGGGAGACTTCGTGCTCAAAAAAAAAAAAGGAACGAAGACAACGTGGGAAAGTTCCAAAGAAAAGTGGGAAGGACCCTTCGTCATAACAAAATCAAAAATGCACAAGGATCTTATCACTTGGAGAATCTCAAAGGAGAAGAGCTAAGTCATACTTGGAACATTAAGGATCTTCGCAAGTACTATCCCTAGATTTTTACTTTACTCAAGTTTTTGTAAATAATCAAGTTAGATTCAATTTCTTAGAAGCATTTTATCATTTCAATCAAGAGCTGCACTCTTTTTCCACTCAGGGGAAGCCCTTCGCAGGGTGAGTGGTTTTTTAACGAGGCAGACTCTATTGTAAATTCTCATGACAAATATAAATGAGAAAGTAGTTTCCCCAACCTTGTGCATTCTTTACTTTTTTTCTTCCATTTATTGTGAAGCCGAAAAGCAAAACGCTTTAACATCGGCTAAAAGTATTCACAAAACTAACAAAGTAGGTATAATTTAAGTACAAAACTAAAATTATTACCTACAATTATCTCTAAGGAGAATTTTGACTTCAAAACGAAGTCTTCGCTCCCACTTCGCAAAAAAAGGGGGGATTTACGTTTTCAAAATATCTCTAAGGAGAATTTTGACTTCAAAACGAAGTCTTCGCTCCTACTTACGCAAAAAGAAGGGGACGACGTTTTCAAAAATACCTCTAAGGAGAATTTTGACTTCAAAACGAAGTCTTCGCTCCTACTTCGCAAAAAAAGGGGGCGACGTTTTCAAAATATCTCTAAGGAGAATTTTGACTTCAAAAACGAAGTCTTCGCTCCCACTCCAAAAAAAAAAAAAAAAGGGGGACGGCGTTTTCAAAATATCTCTAAGGAGAATTTTGACTTCAAAACGAAGTCTTCGCTCCTACTTCGCAAGAAGAAGAGAATAATGTTTTCAAAATTTTCTAAGGAGAAGTTCGGCTTCAAATCAAAGTCTTTGCTCGACAAAATTAATAAAAGATGATAATTCATTATACAAAACATGTATCCGAAATTACAACATCATACAAGGCACTTATTCAAAATTTACATTCAACATATACAAAGGTCAAACGCTCAAAATTCTTGAAGCAACACTAGTTCTTTGCTTAAACAAGATATCCTCAACAACCTCATTGATTATTTCATCCATCTGTGTCTTGGAAAATATCCCAAAAAATATAACTTGGGGACGCACTTGAGCAAGAAGACCTAAACAAACGAAATCTTTTACAAACCAGAAAAAAAAACAAACAAAGAAAAAAAAGGGGGGCCTTAGTCACAAGAAAATCACCTGTCCAACATTGCTAAAATCAACAATTCTAGGCATTCTATAAGAAACCTTCGCCTTTGATTTTCCAAGACATCTATCCACAAACTTCGCCAATATCGGCGCTACCGAAGCTTCTAAAAATTCCGTAGTCTCAAAAACAAAGTTATCCTTGGCAATCATAAGAGGCATCGCGGCCCACAATATCTTGCGCAGGCTTCGCTTGAGAAACCTGCGCAAGACATTCCAATATCAAAATTTGGCAAAAACATCAAAAACACAATATGATTTCGCGATAGTAACAACTTCGCAAGCCATAAAACATAGTTCACAAAAACCATTAATTTAACAAGTTTACAACACTTTTTAACCAACATGTTTTTCTCTCTTTTCCTCACAAAAACAAAGAAAATGAAACTAATCCATAAACTCAAGCTCTTCGCTCACTAACATCATTACGACTTTCTTCTTCTTCTTCTTGAATCCTCCTTTCCTCTTCCATCATTTGTTTCCTAAGGGCCTCCTCTTCCCAGTAAAATATCAAGTTCAAGGCCGTAAGAAGCACAAGTCAGCATGCAAAACAAAATAAAAAACAAACAGACTCAAAAAATGAGTTAGTAAAATACCTTCTTAAGCTTTTCTTTGACCTTCTCAAGGCAATGCTCACGACCACACTTGCACCAATCTACTCATTGAAGAATTTCTTGCAAAGAAGATGAGTACGTGGGGAAATTTGGTTAATAGCATCACCTGAAACTTGAAGGAGGGATCAGCCGAAGGAGTCATATAATGGGTCATTGGCTTCCTTCATTAGATGCAAAAGGGCACGAGTTGAATACATAACACTAGTATCAGTAGCTGCCCGAACAACAACACCAAGATCTTCATATTGTCTACAAAGCCAACGAAGAATGGGTCGTATTCTCCAAGGTCCCAACAAGGATCTTCGTGCATAGCCCCCATCTCTCATAGGCCTTCTGGCACAACTCCCAAGTTCTATCAAATCTTCACTTCAAAAGTTCGTCAGTTTCAACCTTCTTCTTCTCCAATGATGCCTTCTCTCTTCTAAGAGTATCAATGGTAGACTTCACGACAGAAAGTTCATTTTCCTTTTCCTTAATAGTGTCCAGAAGCTCTGTGATATAATCTGGCCAAGAACATGCCAATCATCAACGGCTTTGCCCCTTTCCAACTCTTTTTTTTCAAAGAAGTTGAGCCTTCAAAGACTCAATCTCACTCAAGAGTGACTTCTCGCTGACACAGCAAAAGCAAAACGCACTATCCTCAAGAGATTTCCTAAGGCCACGATTGACAAGAGCACCACTGTACACCTGAGAACAAATCGATTTAAAATATTATACACAAAGAAACCCGCACGAACAAAATTACAAGTCACAAACAAACATAATTACCTTATACATTAAATTTATCCCAAAGATCGGCCAACTCCAAGGGGTTCATCTTCGCTAGCTCGGCTTCGGCATTAGGAACCGAAAAAGCATCATCTATGCACTTAGACAATTGTTTCTCTGGCTTTTTCGCAAGGACGCGAAGCTTATCTATGCCAACCCCGACAAACTTATAAGAATCAAGATTAACTCCACTATCAAGACAAAACTTCAAAGTGTTATCCAAAGATTTTTGAATATCTGCAGAAGAAATTTCCGAGTCTCGACAGCTATTTGCGGAGTCGGATGATCTTCTATGACACCTTTCATCGATCCGACATCAATAACTTTTTCTCCTGGACGAAGTCGAAGCATCGAGGAAAAATTGAGCTGAAACAAACAATAAAAAAAAAATCATCATCAAAAAAGAGTTCGTCTAAATAAATTCACAAAGGACAAAGCAAAGTCAAGGAAACTTACAAACTTTCTCACCCTCCTTCGAGAGGGCAAGGAATCTTCTCTTGAGTTTCAACATTTACCAACGACTCGATAATCGGCCCCGTTGATCCGCCTCACCGCATCATCGACCACATCATCAAAATCGTCAAAAGAAAAAATTTGCGTCCTCGTCCCCTTCTTTTGTAGCTTTTCTTTAACAACCTTCACGGCATTGTCACCCTCTCTTTCAAAGATTGTTCTACAAAAAAAGGGGGAAAAAGTAAATGCAAAATACAACAAAGTTTTAGATAATAGCAAAGTAAACATATTAGGCAAATGATGAAATATGAATATCTTCGCCATACATACCAATTGTTCTATCAAGAATACCTTCAGAAACCTTAATAGGCTCGAAAAAGATTCCGCGAATGACTTCGCAGCGGCATCAACACCTTCATTTCTTTTTTCGAAACTTCGGCATTACGAACCGAAGAAGGAATTTACGGATTCACCGGCAAGTGACTCATATGAATATTTTTGGCTAACTTAGCTAGATTAAGACAATCACGCTCATCACTTAAAGCGAAGTGGAATCGGCCAACTTGCGAGAAAAATGCGGAGTTGGGTCCCTAAGTCTAGGGAAGAGGGAGATGCAAAGCATTACCCGGGGGCGAAGCTTCCATAACGAAGCATCACCGGTGCATCATCTTCGCCCGCCGCTTGAGGCACCAAGTTTTACTGCGAAGACCCAAAATTTTGTAAGTATCCAAACCAGCGAGTAAGCAAATCCGAGTCGGCCGGTAGGAGCAAAAGCTTTGATAATCTCCCTCACCTCCAAATCTTGAAGAGAAGATCCAAAAAGCGGAGCTTCAAGCTCGAGCATCAACTTCGCTATCGGTCAAATCTAAGTTGTCAAGTAAAGATGCCACTTGTCTTCTTAGCCTTCTTCTTTTGGGGCTTGAGTAGCAAAGACTTTTCTTTTTGAGCGAAGCGTAGCCGTCGCAGCTTTAGCGTAAGAAGAAGTTTTCGAGGCATCATTCCTCTTCCGCTTTAACTTTTTCTCAGCCCCTTATCATCATCTTGATCTTTCTTTCCACGGGCATAGGCGGGAGGTGGATGAACTTTGTAAGTTATGTTGGCCAAGTCAAAAATGCGATTTAGCCTAACATAATCCTTACCAATGATCTCATCCATTAGCTTCCTTTTAGTATAAAGATATTTCCCAAGCAAATCCACGGCCCGAAGTTTCTACATCAACAACAAACTCCTCTTCGAAGTAAATCTATGAAGGCATCACGGTGTCCCTATCCGAAAAAATATAATCTTTCTCTCTCGATCTTCTTTGTATGAAAGCGAAGAAAATCCCAGCCTTGTCTAAGTGGCCAAACATTAGCGACCAAATATTCCTCAACAAGGTCCCGAGTTGATCTGGCTGAGAAATAACTCGCTTAAAAGCCTTCAAACATTCGAGAGCAAGATTTAGACTTAGAAGGCTCAAAGCTTACACACACAAAACGCTCTCGGTGCATGCGCCAAGCCAAAGGATAAGTTTTAACAACTCCTTTTTTTACCCTTATTTTCTTCAACCAAAGGAACTTTGTGGTAGAACCAATAGTTAGTCCACCCATCTGCCCATTTGTTCTTCATAGCGGGGAGAAATCGCTTTTGACCTCGAAAGCAGTCTTGAAACTACAAAAGATCAAAAGTATAGCTTCAACATGCGGCGTCTCAATTTTCTTTGATCGAAATTGAGTATGAAGCTCATATAAAGAGCAAAAGGCATCTATGTCCGGTCTAACATTCTGACTTCGCACAGCCCGGAGGAAAACGTATTAACTTGACTATTGCATTGGGAGTCAAGTGATGCATCTCAATGTTGAACTTCGAAAAATTTCTTCAAGAAAATTTTTGGGAGGCATGCGAAGTCCCGCAGTAAATAAATCTTTAAACACAACACATTCATCGGGCTTTGGCTTGGGAACTTTTTCATCCGGCTCCGTGGGCCTCAGTATTGTCCTTCCCTAAGAAAACCATCTTTGACCATTTTCTTAAGATCTTCTTCGGTCATTCTACTACGACCAAATGTCGTGGAAATCCGATCATCCGTAACAATTCAGATTCAGAAGCTGAGACATCCGAAAGACCTTCATCCGAATTATCTTGTTGAGAATTTAGCTCTTCCTCGGCCTCTTGACCTTGAGAGTCGGGCTGGGACATCTTCGACAAGAGCCATTCTAAATTTAAGGAAAAATAACACTTAGAAGATCAAAAACAAAACTAAAGTAGAATGAACTTTGCAAAAGAAAATATACCTCAATAAGAAAAACTGAAGGACTTCGCTTGAAGATTGAAGGTCTCAACTCCTTGAAAAACTCGGCCCGCAAAAAAACGACTTCACGTATCGGCAAAAAATTTCAAAAGGTGGCCCCTCTTCGAAAAAGATGAAGAAAACGAGGGGAGGGTCCTTCGCTATTTATAGACCCCTTCGGTCAAAACGGTCAAACTAGCCGTTAAAAAAAACACAACAACAACAAACAACAAAGAAAAATAAGATATTTACAAAGTCATAATCGAATCCAAAGTCCAACTTCAAAGTCTCGGGCGACGTTTTCGTGATTGAAACAAAGTTTTAAGAAAACTTATGATTACGTGGGTTTCATGCCTTTGAAGTCGGCCTTCTTACGAGGGGTCTGCTGTTGGAACCTAACTTTGATTTCTATTTTCAACTTTCGCCCCGCACTTTGATAATTTCAGGATACAAGAACCATTCGCAAAAAGAGAAACAGAGTATAAAGATCGAAGACAGCTTCAAGAAAGGAAATGGCTTCAAGGGAGAACTACAAATATGAAGTTAGGAAGATTAAAAGCTAAGGTTCCGAGCGAAGATGGTCGATATCGGCTTCGCTACAAAGTTATTAAGTCGCCTTCGAAGGAATAAAAACGTCGCGAAGATGAAGAAGCACCGCGGAGACAAAGACCACATCTTCGCCGAGATGGATACATCATAGAAGTTCATTTCGAATTCTTAACATTTTTGTACAACTACGAAGTCGTGGGGCCCTATAAATACCCCATGACATCCTTTGTAGTGGCCATGTTGAATGGCCACTTTGTAAACCATATCATCATCAATAACATGTTGTGTTGAGCAATCACCCAACAAGAACCTAAATACGAACAAGTGGACCATTAGAGAGTTTTTCTAAGAATCACTTGCCATAGGCCTCAAAGTAGCACTTGTTTAGAGTGAAATCTTGGAATTCCATCGAAAATCTCTCAGAGCGACCAAATCGAACCGAAACAAGAAGGGGAACGGCAATGAAAGGTACATAGGAAGTTAGGGTGGATAGGTTAGATGATGGTAGGCTCAATTACATTGCGTTCCCCAACCTTTTAATATATGTTTCTCGATGTGACATTAGAGACCTGGCCAAGGCGTTGATTTCAGCGCGAACTCAAAACAAAGAGAAGTTTCCAATCCGCGATAGAATCGAAGCTAGACTTTTTTCGTGGTTGTGGAATCAAATGCCTCGCCCCTAGAGAACCTAAATTCGAACAAGTGGACCATTAGAGAGTTTTTCTAAGAATCATTTGCCATAGGCCTCAAAGTAGCACTTGTTTAGAGTGAAATCTTGGAATTCCATCGAAAATCTCTCATATCGACCAACGAATCAAAACAAGAAGGGGAATGGCACGAAAAGGTACATAGGAAGTTAGGGTGGATAGGTTAGATGATGGTAGGATCAATTACATTATGTTCCCCAACCTGTTAATATATGTTTCTCGGATGTGACATTAGGGACTCCGCGGCGTTGATTTCAGCGCGAACTCAAAACAAAGAGAAGTTTTCAATCCGCCGATAGAATCGAGCTAGACTTTTTCGTGGTTGTGGAATCAAATGCCTCGCCCTAGAGAACCTAAATTGGAACAAGTGGACCATTAGAGAGTTTTTCTAAGAATCAGTTGTCATAGGCCTCAAAGTAGCACTTGTTTAGAGTGAAATCTTGGAATTCCATCAAAAATCTCTATGTCGACCTACGAACCGAAACAAGAAGGGGAACGACACGAAAGGTACATAGGAAGTTAGGGTGGATAGATTACATGATGGTAGGATCAATTACATTGCGTTCCCCAACCATTAATTATGTTTCGGATGTGACATTAGGGGACTGGCGGCGTTGATTTCAGCGCGAACTACGAACAAAAAGAAGTTTCCAATGCGGCGATAGAATCGAGCTAGACTTTTTTGGCGGATGTGAAATCAAATGCCTCACACTAGAGAACCTAAATTTGAACAAGTAGACCATTAGAGAGTTTTTCTATGAATCACTTGCCATAGACCTCAAAGTAGCACTTGTTTAGAGTGAAATCTTGGAATTCCATCGAAAAATCTCTCGTGGTCGACCAACGAACCGAAACAAGAAGGGGAACGACACGAAAAGGTACATAGGAAGTTAGGGTGGATAGGTTAAATGATGTTAGGATCAATTACATTGCGTTCCCCAACCATTAATATATGTTTCTCGTATGTGACATTAGGGGCTACTGTCGTTGATTTCAAAGACGAACTCAAAACCAAGAGAAGTTTCCAATCCGACGATAGAATCGAGCTAGACTTTTTCGTGGTTGTGGAATCAAATGCCTCGCCCTAGAGAACCTAAATTTGAACAAGTGGACCATTAGAGAGTTTTTCTAAGAATCAGTTATCATAGGCCTCAAAGTAGCACTTGTTTAGAGTGAAATCTTGGAATTCCATCAAAAATCTACGTGGTTTTACCTACGAACCGATACAAGAAGGGGAACCGCATGAAAGGTACATAGGAAATTAGGGTGGATAGGTTAGATGATGTTAGGATCAATTACATTGCGTTCCCCAACCGTTAATATATGTTTACGGATGTGACATTAGGGAATGCCGGGCGTTGATTTCGGTGCGAACTCAAAACAAAGAGAAGTTTCCAATCCGACGATAGAATCGAGCTAGACTTTTTCGTGGTTGTGGAATCAAATGCCTCGCCCTAGAGAACCTAAATTTGAACAAGTGGACCATTAGAGAGTTTTTCTAAGAATCAGTTGTCATAGGCCTCAAAGTAGCACTTGTTTAGAGTGAAATCTTCGAATTCCATCAAAAATCTCTATGTCGACCTACGAACCGAAACAAGAAGGGGAACGACACGAAAGGTACATAGGAAATTAGGGTGGATAGGTTAGATGATGGTAGGATCAATTACATTGCGTTCCCCAACCGTAAATATATGTTTTAGGATGTGACTTTAGGGGATCGGCGGGCGCTGATTTCAGCGCGAACTACAAACAAAGAGAAGTTTCCAATCCGGCGATAGAATCGAGCTAGACTTTTTTTTTTTGCGGTTGTGGAATCAAATGTCTCACCCTAGAGAACCTAAATTTTAACAAGTGGACCATTAGAGAGTTTTTCTAAGAATCACTTGTCATAGGCCTCAAAGTAGCACTTGTTTAGAGTGAAATCTTGGAATTCCATCGAAAAATCTGTGTGTCGACCTACGAACCAAAACAAGAAGGGGAACGACATGAAAGGTACATAGGAAGTCAGGGTGGATAGGTTAGATGATGGTTGGATCAATTACATTGCGTTCCCCAACCGTTAATATATGTTTCTGGATGTGACATTAGGGACTGGCGGCGTTGAATTCAGCGCGAACTCAAAACAAAGAGAAGTTTCCAATCCGAGATAGAATCGAGCTAGACTTTTTCGCGGTTGCGGAATCAAATGCCTCGCCCTAGAGAACCTAAATTTGAACAAGTAGACCATTAGAGAGTTTTTCTAAGAATCAATTGTCATAGGCCTCAAAGTAGCACTTGTTTAGAGTGAAATCTTTGAATTCCATCCAAAATCTCTATGTCGACCTACGAACCGAAACAAGAAGGGGAACGACACGAAAGGTACATAGGAAGTCAGGGTGGATAGGTTAGATGATGGTAGGATCGATTACATTGCGTTCCCCAACCGTTAATATATGTTTCTGGATGTGACATTAGGGACTGCTGGCGTTGATTTCAGCGCGAACTACAAACAAAGAGAAGTTTCCAATCCGGCGATAGAATCGAGCTAGACTTTTTTGGCGGTTGTGGAATCAAATGTCTCAACCTAGAGAACCTAAATTTGAACAAGTGGACCATTAGAGAGTTTTCTAAGAATCACTTGCCATAGGCCTCAAAGTAGCACTTGTTTAGAGTGAAATCTTGGAATTCCATCGAAAATCATTGTGTCGACCTACGAACCGAAACAAGAAGGGGAACGGCACGAAAGGTACATAGGAAGTTAGGGTGGATAGGTTAGATGATGGTAGGATCAATTACATTGCGTTCTCCAACCGTTAATATATATTTCTAGATGTGACATTAGGGACTGCTGGCGTTGATTTCAGCGCGAACTCAAAACAAAGAGAAGTTTTCAATCCGGCGATAGAATCGAGCTAGACTTTTTCGCGGTTACAGAATCAAATGCCTCGCCCTAGAGAACCTAAATTCGAACAAGTGGACCATTGGAGAGTTTTTCTAAGAATCACTTGCCATAGGCCTCAAAGTAGCACTTGTTTAGAGTGAAATCTTGGAATTCCATCAAAAATCTCTGTGGTCGACCAAATCGAACCTAAAACAAGAAGGGGAACGACACGAAAGGTACATAGGAAGTTGGGGTGGATAGGTTAGATGATGGTAGGATCAATTACATTGTGTTCCCCAACCGTTAATATATGTTTCTGGATTTGACATTAGGGACTGCTGGCGTTGATTTCAGCACGAACTCAAAACAAAGAGAAGTTTCCAATCCGGCGATAGAATCGAGCTAGACTTTTTCACGGTTGCAGAATCAAATGCCTCGCCCTAGAGAACCTAAATTCGAACAAGTGGACAATTGGAGAGTTTTTCTAAGAATCACTTGCCATAGGCCTCAAAGTAGCACTTGTTTAGAGTGAAATCTTGGAATTCCATCGAAAATCTCTGTAATCGACCAACAAACCAAACAAGAAGGGGAACGGCATGAAAGGTACATAGGAAGTTAGGGTGGATAGGTTAGATGATGGTAGGAACAATTACATTCGTTCCCCCAACCGTTAATATATATTTCTATGGATGTGACATTAGGGATTGCGGCGTTGATTTCAGCCTTGAACTCAAAACAAAGAGAAGTTTCCAATCCGGCGATAGAATCGAGCTAGACTTTTTCGCGGTTGTGGAATCAAATGCCTCGCCCTAGAGATCCTAAATTCGAACAAGTGGACCATTAGAGATTTTTTCTAAGAATCACTTGCCATAGGCCTCAAAGTAGCACTTGTTTAGAGTGAAATCTTGGAATTCCATCGAAAATCTCTGTGTCGACCAAACGAACCGAAACAAGAAGGGGAAACGACACGAAAGGTACATAGAAAGTTAGGGTGGATAGGTTAGATGATGGTAGGATAAATTACATTGTGTTCCCCAACCATTAATATATGTTTTGGATGTGACATTAGGGACTATCGGCGTTGATTTCAAATGCGAACTCAAAACAAAGAGAAGTTTCCAATCCGGCGATAGAATCGAGCTAGACTTTTTCACGGTTGCAAAATCAAATGCCTCGCCCTAGAGAACCTAAATTTGAACAAGTAGACCATTAGAGAGTTTTTCTAAGAATCAATTGTCATAGGCCTCAAAGTAGCACTTGTTTAGAGTGAAATCTTTGAATTCCATCCAAAATCTCTATGTCGACCTACGAACCTAAAACAAGAAGGGGAACGACACGAAAGGTACATAGGAAGTTAGGGTGGATAGGTTAGATGATGGTAGGATCAATTACATTGCGTTCCCCAACCGTTAATATATGTTTCTGGATGTGACATTAGGGACTGCTGGCGTTGATTTCAGGCGCGACCTCAAACAAAGAGAAGTTTCCAATCCGGCGATAGAATCGAGCTAGACTTTTTCGCGGTTGTGGAATCAAATGCCTCACCCTAGAGAACCTAAATTTGAACAAGTGGACCATTAGAGAGTTTTTTTCTAAGAATCACTTGCCATAGGCCTCAAAGTAGCACTTGTTTAGAGTGAAATCTTGGAATTCCATCGAAAATCTGTGTATTAGACCTCTGAACAGAGACAAGAAGGGGAACGACAGGAAAGGTACATAGGAAGTTAGGGTGGATAGGTTAGATGATGGTAGGATCAATTACATTGCGTTCCCCAACCGTTAATATATATTTCTGGATGTGACATTAGGGACTGTTGGCGTTGATTTTAGCGTGAACTCAAAACAAAGAGAAGTTTCCAATCCGGCGATAGAATCGAGCTAGACTTTTTCACGGTTGCAAAATCAAATGCCTCGCCCTAGAGAACCTAAATTCGAACAAGTGGACCATTGGAGAGTTTTTCTAAGAATCACTTGCCATAGGCCTCAAAGTAGCACTTGTTTAGAGTGAAATCTTGGAATTCCATCAAAAATCTCTATGTCGACCTACGAACCGAAACAAGAAGGGGAACGACACGAAAGGTACATAGGAAGTTAGGGTGGATAGGTTAGATGATGGTAGGATCAATTACATTGCGTTCCCCAACCGTTAATATATGTTTCTGGATGTGACATTAGGGATTTCTTGGCGTTGATTTCAGCGAACTCAAAACAAAGAGAAGTTTCCAATCCGGCGATAGAATCGAGCTAGACTTTTTCACGGTTGTGGAATCAAATGCCTCGCCCTAGAGAACCTAAATTCGAACAAGTGGACCATTAGAGAGTTTTTCTAAGAATCACTTGCCATAGGCCTCAAAGTAGCACTTGTTTAGAGTGAAATCTTGGAATTCCATCGAAAATCTACTATGTCGACCTACGAACCAAGAAACAAGAAGGGGAAACGACACGAAAGGTACATAGGAAGTTAGGGTGGATAGGTTAGATGATGGTAGGATCAATTACATTGCGTTCCCCAACCGTTAATATATGTTTCTAGATGTGACATTAGGGAATTTGCGGCGTTGATTTCAGCGAACTCAAAACAAAGAGAAGTTTCCAATCCGGCGATAGAATCGAGCTAGACTTTTTCGCGGTTGTGGAATCAAATGCCTCGCCCTAGAGAACCTAAATTCGAACAAGTGGACCATTGGAGAGTTTTTCTAAGAATCACTTGCCATAGGCCTCAAAGTAGCACTTGTTTAGAGTGAAATCTTGGAATTCCATCGAAAATCTCTGTGTCGACCAACGAACCGAAACAAGAAGGGGAACGGCACGAAAGGTACATAGGAAGTTAGGGTGGATAGGTTAGATGATGGTAGGATCAATTACATTGCGTTCCCCAACCGTTAATATATATTTCTAGATGTGACATTAGGGACTGCTGGCGTTGATTTCAGCGCGAACTCAAAACAAAGAGAAGTTTTCAATCCGGCGATAGAATCGAGCTAGACTTTTTTCCTGGTTGCAAAATCAAATGCCTCGCCCTAGAGAACCTAAATTCGAACAAGTGGACCATTGGAGAGTTTTTCTAAGAATCACTTGCCATAGGCCTCAAAGTAGCACTTGTTTAGAGTGAAATCTTGGAATTCCATCGAAAATCTACGTATGTCGACCAAACGAACAGAAACAAGAAGGGAACGACACGAAAGGTACATAGGAAGTTAGGGTGGATAGGTTAGATGATGGTAGGATCAATTACATTGTGTTCCCCAACCGTTAATATATGTTTTACGGATGTGACATTAGGGACTGGCGGCGTTGATTTCAGCGAACTCAAAACAAAGAGAAGTTTCCAATCCGGCGATAGAATCGAGCTAGACTTTTTCACGGTTGCAGAATCAAATGCCTCGCCCTAGAGAACCTAAATTCGAACAAGTGGACCATTGGAGAGTTTTTCTAAGAATCACTTGCCATAGGCCTCAAAGTAGCACTTGTTTAGAGTGAAATCTTGGAATTCCATCGAAAATCTCTGTGTCGACCAACGAACCGAAACAAGAAGGGGAACGGCACGAAAGGTACATAGGAAGTTAGGGTGGATAGGTTAGATGATGGTAGGATCAATTACATTGCGTTCCCCAACCGTTAATATATGTTTCTGGATGTGACATTAGGGACTGCTGGCGTTGATTTCAGCGCGAACTCAAAACAAAGAGAAGTTTTCAATCCGGCGATAGAATCGAGCTAGACTTTTTCGCGGTTACAGAATCAAATGCCTCGCCCTAGAGAACCTAAATTCGAACAAGTGGACCATTGGAGAGTTTTTCTAAGAATCACTTGCCATAGGCCTCAAAGTAGCACTTGTTTAGAGTGAAATCTTGGAATTCCATCGAAAATCTACGTATTGTCGACCAACGAACGAAACAAGAAGGGAACGACACGAAAGGTACATAGGAAGTTAGGGTGGATAGGTTAGATGATGGTAGGATCAATTACATTGCGTTCCCCAACCGTTAATATATGTTTCTAGATGTGACATTAGGGACTGCTGGCGTTGATTTCAGCGCGAACTCAAAACAAAGAGAAGTTTCCAATCCGGCGATAGAATCGAGCTAGACTTTTTTCGCGGTTGTGGAATCAAATGCCTCGCCCTAGAGAACCTAAATTCGAACAAGTGGACCATTAGAGAGTTTTTCTAAGAATCACTTGCCATAGGCCTCAAAGTAGCACTTGTTTAGAGTGAAATCTTGGAATTCCATCGAAAATCTACGTATGCGACCAACGAACCGAAACAAGAAGGGAACGACACGAAAGGTACATAGGAAGTTAGGGTGGATAGGTTAGATGATGGTAGGATCAATTACATTGCGTTCCCCAACCGTTAATATATGTTTCTAGATGTGACATTAGGGGACTGGCGGCGTTGATTTCAGCGAAACTCAAAACAAAGAGAAGTTTCCAATCCGGATAGAATCGAGCTAGACTTTTTTTGGTTGTGGAATCAAATGCCTCGCCCTAGAGAACCTAAATTCGAACAAGTGGACCATTGGAGAGTTTTTCTAAGAATCACTTGCCATAGGCCTCAAAGTAGCACTTGTTTAGAGTGAAATCTTGGAATTCCATCGAAAATCTACGTATCGACCAACGAGCCAAAACAAGAAGGGAACGACACGAAAGGTACATAGGAAGTTAGGGTGGATAGGTTAGATGATGGTAGGATCAATTACATTGCGTTCCCCAACCGTTAATATATGTTTCTAGATGTGACATTAGGGATTTGCTGGCGTTGATTTCAGCGAACTCAAAACAAAGAGAAGTTTCCAATCCGGCGATAGAATCGAGCTAGACTTTTTCGCGGTTGTGGAATCAAATGCCTCGCCCTAGAGAACCTAAATTCGAACAAGTGGACCATTGGAGAGTTTTTCTAAGAATCACTTGCCATAGGCCTCAAAGTAGCACTTGTTTAGAGTGAAATCTTGGAATTCCATCGAAAATCTACGTATGTCGACCAACGAACAGAAACAAGAAGGGAGCGACACGAAAGGTACATAGGAAGTTAGGGTGGATAGGTTAGATGATGGTAGGATCAATTACATTGCGTTCCCCAACCGTTAATATATGTTTCTAGATGTGACATTAGGGAATTTGGCGGCGTTGATTTCAGCGTGAACTCAAAACAAAGAGAAGTTTCCAATCCGGCGATAGAATCGAGCTAGACTTTTCGCGGTTTCTGTGGAATCAAATGCCTCGCCCTAGAGAACCTAAATTCGAACAAGTGGACCATTGGAGAGTTTTTTCTAAGAATCACTTGCCATAGGCCTCAAAGTAGCACTTGTTTAGAGTGAAATCTTGGAATTCCATCGAAAATCTCTACGTATTCGACCAACGAACCGAAAAACAAGAAGGGGAACGACACGAAAAGGTACATAGGAAGTTAGGGTGGATAGGTTAGATGATGGTAGGATCAATTACATTGCGTTCCCCAACCGTTAATATATATTTCTAGGATGTGACATTAGGGATTTGGCGGCGTTGATTTCAGCGCGAACTCAAAACAAAGAGAAGTTTCCAATCCGGCGATAGAATCGAGCTAGACTTTTTCGCGGTTGTGAGAATCAAATGCCTCGCCCTAGAGAACCTAAATTCGAACAAGTGGACCATTGGAGAGTTTTTCTAAGAATCACTTGCCATAGGCCTCAAAGTAGCACTTGTTTAGAGTGAAATCTTGGAATTCCATCGAAAATCTCTATGTCGACCAACGAACAAAACAAGAAGGGAGCGACACGAAGGTACATAGGAAGTTAGGGTGGATAGGTTAGATGATGGTAGGATCAATTACATTGCGTTCCCCAACCGTTAATATATGTTTCTAGATGTGACATTAGGGACTGCTGGCGTTGATTTCAGCGCGAACTCAAAACAAAGAGAAGTTTCCAATCGGCGATAGAATCGAGCTAGACTTTTTTTTTGCGGTTGTGGAATCAAATGCCTCGCCCTAGAGATCCTAAATTCGAACAAGTGGACCATTAGAGATTTTTTCTAAGAATCACTTGCCATAGGCCTCAAAGTAGCACTTGTTTAGAGTGAAATCTTGGAATTCCATCGAAAATCTCTGTGTCGACCAACGAACCGAAACAAGAAGGGAGCGACACGAAAGGTACATAGGAAGTTAGGGTGGATAGGTTAGATGATGGTAGGATCAATTACATTGCGTTCCCCAACCGTTAATATATGTTTCTAGGATGTGACATTAGGGGCTGGCGGCGTTGATTTCAGCGAACTCAAAACAAAGAGAAGTTTCCAATCCGGCGATAGAATCGAGCTAGACTTTTTCGCGGTTGTGGAATCAAATGCCTCGCCCTAGAGAACCTAAATTCGAACAAGTGGACCATTGGAGAGTTTTTCTAAGAATCACTTGCCATAGGCCTCAAAGTAGCACTTGTTTAGAGTGAAATCTTGGAATTCCATCGAAAATCTACGTAATAGACCAACGAACCAGAAACAAGAAGGGAACGACACGAAAGGTACATAGGAAGTTAGGGTGGATAGGTTAGATGATGGTAGGATCAATTACATTGCGTTCCCCAACCGTTAATATATGTTTCTAGATGTGACATTAGGAATTTGCTTGGCGTTGATTTCAGCGCGAACTCAAAACAAAGAGAAGTTTCCAATCCGGCGATAGAATCGAGCTAGACTTTTTCACGGTTGTGGAATCAAATGCCTCGCCTAGAGAACCTAAATTCGAACAAGTGGACCATTGGAGAGTTTTTCTAAGAATCACTTGCCATAGGCCTCAAAGTAGCACTTGTTTAGAGTGAAATCTTGGAATTCCATCGAAAATCTACGTATGTCGACCAACCAACGAAACAAGAAGGGGGGAGCGACACGAAAGGTACATAGGAAGTTAGGGTGGATAGGTTAGATGATGGTAGGATCAATTACATTGCGTTCCCCAACCGTTAATATATGTTTCTAGATGTGACATTAGGAATGGCGGCGTTGATTTCAGCGCGAACTCAAAACAAAGAGAAGTTTCCAATCCGGCGATAGAATCGAGCTAGACTTTTTCGCGGTTGTGGAATCAAATGCCTCGCCCTAGAGAACCTAAATTCGAACAAGTGGACCATTGGAGAGTTTTTCTAAGAATCACTTGCCATAGGCCTCAAAGTAGCACTTGTTTAGAGTGAAATCTTGGAATTCCATCGAAAATCTACGTATTCGACCAACGAACCGAAACAAGAAGGGAGCGACACGAAAGGTACATAGGAAGTTAGGGTGGATAGGTTAGATGATGGTAGGATCAATTACATTGTGTTCCCCAACCGTTAATATATGTTTAGGATGTGACATTAGGGGCTGGCGGCGTTGATTTCAGCGCGAACTCAAAACAAAGAAAGTTTCCAATCCGGCGATAGAATCGAGCTAGACTTTTTCGCGGTTGTGGAATCAAATGCCTCGCCCTAGAGAACCTAAATTTGAACAAGTGGACCATTGGAGAGTTTTTCTAAGAATCACTTGCCATAGGCCTCAAAGTAGCACTTGTTTAGAGTGAAATCTTGGAATTCCATCGAAAATCTCGTATCGACCAACGAACCAAAACAAGAAGGGAACGGACACGAAAGGTACATAGGAAGTTAGGGTGGATAGGTTAGATGATGGTAGGATCAATTACATTGTGTTCCCCAACCGTTAATATATGTTTTTAGGATGTGACATTAGGGATTGGCGGCGTTGATTTCAGCGCGAACTCAAAACAAAGAGAAGTTTCCAATCCGGTATAGAATCGAGCTAGACTTTTTCGCGGTTGCGGAATCAAATGCCTCGCCCTAGAGAACCTAAATTCGAACAAGTGGACCATTAGAGAGTTTTTCTAAGAATCACTTGCCATAGGCCTCAAAGTAGCACTTGTTTAGAGTGAAATCTTGGAATTCCATCGAAAATCTCTGTGTCGACCAACGAACCGAAACAAGAAGGGGAACGACACGAAAGGTACATAGGAAGTTAGGGTGGATAGGTTAGATGATGGTAGGATCAATTACATTGTGTTCCCCAACCGTTAATATATGTTTCTAGGATGTGACATTAGGGACTGCGGCGTTGATTTCAGCGCGAACTCAAAACAAAGAGAAGTTTCCAATCCGGCGATAGAATCGAGCTAGACTTTTTTTCGCGGTTGTGGAATCAAATGCCTCGCCCTAGAGAACCTAAATTCGAACAAGTGGACCATTGGAGAGTTTTCTAAGAATCACTTGCCATAGGCCTCAAAGTAGCACTTGTTTAGAGTGAAATCTTGGAATTCCATCGAAAATCTACGTATTAGACCAACGAGCGAAACAAGAAGGGAGGGGAGCGACACGAAAGGTACATAGGAAGTTAGGGTGGATAGGTTAGATGATGGTAGGATCAATTACATTGCGTTCCCCAACCGTTAATATATGTTTCTAGATGTGACATTAGGGACTGCTGGCGTTGATTTCAGCGCGAACTCAAAACAAAGAGAAGTTTCCAATCCGGCGATAGAATCGAGCTAGACTTTTTCGCGGTTGTGGAATCAAATGCCTCGCCCTAGAGAACCTAAATTCGAACAAGTGGACCATTGGAGAGTTTTCTAAGAATCACTTGCCATAGGCCTCAAAGTAGCACTTGTTTAGAGTGAAATCTTGGAATTCCATCGAAAATCTACGTATTAGACCAACGAACCAGAAACAAGAAGGGGAACGACACGAAAGGTACATAGGAAGTTAGGGTGGATAGGTTAGATGATGGTAGGATCAATTACATTGTGTTCCCCAACCGTTAATATATGTTTCTAGATGTGACATTAGGGACTGCTGGCGTTGATTTCAGCGCGAACTCAAAACAAAGAGAAGTTTCCAAACCGGCGATAGAATCGAGCTAGACTTTTTTACTGTTGTGGAATCAAATGCCTCGCCCTAGAGAACCTAAATTCGAACAAGTGGACCATTAGAGTGTTTTTCTAAGAATCACTTGCCATAGGCCTCAAAGTAGCACTTGTTTAGAGTGAAATCTTGGAATTCCATCGAAAATCTACGTATGTCGACCAACGAACCCAAAACAAGAAGGGGAGCGACACGAAAGGTACATAGGAAGTTAGGGTGGATAGGTTAGATGATGGTAGGATCAATTACATTGCGTTCCCCAACCGTTAATATATGTTTCTAGGATGTGACATTAGGGAATTTGGCGGCGTTGATTTCAGCGCGAACTCAAAACAAAGAGAAGTTTCCAATCCGGCGATAGAATCGAGCTAGACTTTTTCGCGGTTGTGGAATCAAATGCCTCGCCCTAGAGAACCTAAATTCGAACAAGTGGACCATTGGAGAGTTTTTCTAAGAATCACTTGCCATAGGCCTCAAAGTAGCACTTGTTTAGAGTGAAATCTTGGAATTCCATCGAAAATCTACGTATGTCGACCAACGAACGAAAACAAGAAGGGAACGACACGAAAGGTACATAGGAAGTTAGGGTGGATAGGTTAGATGATGGTAGGATCAATTACATTGCGTTCCCCAACCGTTAATATATGTTTCTAGATGTGACATTAGGGACTGCTGGCGTTGATTTCAGCGCGAACTCAAAACAAAGAGAAGTTTCCAATCCGGCGATAGAATCGAGCTAGACTTTTTCACGGTTGTGGAATCAAATGCCTCGCCCTAGAGAACCTAAATTCGAACAAGTGGACCATTGGAGAGTTTTTCTAAGAATCACTTGCCATAGGCCTCAAAGTAGCACTTGTTTAGAGTGAAATCTTGGAATTCCATCGAAAATCTCTGTGTCGACCAACGAACCGAAACAAGAAGGGGAACGACACGAAAGGTACATAGGAAGTTAGGGTGGATAGGTTAGATGATGGTAGGATCAATTACATTGCGTTCCCCAACCGTTAATATATATTTCTGGATGTGACATTAGGGACTGCTGGCGTTGATTTCAGCGCGAACTCAAAACAAAGAGAAGTTTCCAATCCGGCGATAGAATCGAGCTAGACTTTTTCGCGGTTGTGGAATCAAATGCCTCGCCCTAGAGAACCTAAATTCGAACAAGTGGACCATTGGAGAGTTTTTCTAAGAATCACTTGCCATAGGCCTCAAAGTAGCACTTGTTTAGAGTGAAATCTTGGAATTCCATCGAAAATCTACGTAATCGACCAACGAACCCCGAAACAAGAAGGGGAACGACACGAAAGGTACATAGGAAGTTAGGGTGGATAGGTTAGATGATGGTAGGATCAATTACATTGCGTTCGCCAACCGTTAATATATATTTCTAGATGTGACATTAGGGACTGCTTGCGTTGATTTCAGCGCGAACTCAAAACAAAGAGAAGTTTCCAATCCGGCGATAGAATCGAGCTAGACTTTTTCACGGTTGTGGAATCAAATGCCTCGCCCTAGAGAACCTAAATTCGAACAAGTGGACCATTGGAGAGTTTTTCTAAGAATCACTTGCCATAGGCCTCAAAGTAGCACTTGTTTAGAGTGAAATCTTGGAATTCCATCGAAAATCTACTGTGTCGACCAACGAACGAAACAAGAAGGGGAGCGACACGAAAGGTACATAGGAAGTTAGGGTGGATAGGTTAGATGATGGTAGGATCAATTACATTGCGTTCCCCAACCGTTAATATATGTTTCTAGGATGTGACATTAGGGGCTGGCGGCGTTGATTTCAGCCGCGAACTCAAAACAAAGAGAAGTTTCCAATCCGGCGATAGAATCGAGCTAGACTTTTTCGCGGTTGTGGAATCAAATGCCTCGCCCTAGAGAACCTAAATTCGAACAAGTGGACCATTGGAGAGTTTTTCTAAGAATCACTTGCCATAGGCCTCAAAGTAGCACTTGTTTAGAGTGAAATCTTGGAATTCCATCGAAAATCTACGTGTGGACCAACGAACCGAAACAAGAAGGGGAGCGACACGAAAGGTACATAGGAAGTTAGGGTGGATAGGTTAGATGATGGTAGGATCAATTACATTGCGTTCCCCAACCGTTAATATATGTTTTTGGATGTGACATTAGGGACTTCTTGGCGTTGATTTCAGCGAAACTCAAAACAAAGAGAAGTTTCCAATCCGGCGATAGAATCGAGCTAGACTTTTCGCGGTTGTGGAATCAAATGCCTCGCCCTAGAGAACCTAAATTCGAACAAGTGGACCATTGGAGAGTTTTCTAAGAATCACTTGCCATAGGCCTCAAAGTAGCACTTGTTTAGAGTGAAATCTTGGAATTCCATCGAAAATCTCTGTGTCGACCAACGAACCGAAACAAGAAGGGGAACGACACGAAAGGTACATAGGAAGTTAGGGTGGATAGGTTAGATGATGGTAGGATAAATTACATTGTGTTCCCCAACCGTTAATATATGTTTCTGGATGTGACATTAGGGACTACTGGCGTTGATTTCAGCGCGAACTCAAAACAAAGAGAAGTTTCCAATCCGGTGATAGAATCGAGCTAGACTTTTTCGCGGTTGTGGAATCAAATGCCTCGCCCTAGAGAACCTAAATTCGAACAAGTGGACCATTGGAGAGTTTTTCTAAGAATCACTTGCCATAGGCCTCAAAGTAGCACTTGTTTAGAGTGAAATCTTGGAATTCCATCGAAAATCTACGTAATGCGACCAGCGAACCGAAACAAGAAGGGGAACGACACGAAAGGTACATAGGAAGTTAGGGTGGATAGGTTAGATGATGGTAGGATCAATTACATTGCGTTCCCCAACCGTTAATATATGTTTCTAGATGTGACATTAGGGACTGGCGGCGTTGATTTCAGCGAACTCAAAACAAAGAGAAGTTTCCAATCCGGCGATAGAATCGAGCTAGACTTTTTCGCGGTTGTGGAATCAAATGCCTCGCCCTAGAGAACCTAAATTCGAAGAAGTGGACCATTGGAGAGTTTTTCTAAGAATCACTTGCCATAGGCCTCAAAGTAGCACTTGTTTAGAGTGAAATCTTGGAATTCCATCGAAAATCTACGTATTGGAGACCAACGAACCGAAAACAAGAAGGGGGAAGCGACACGAAAGGTACATAGGAAGTTAGGGTGGATAGGTTAGATGATGGTAGGATCAATTACATTGCGTTCCCCAACCGTTAATATATGTTTCTAGATGTGACATTAGGGACTTGGCTTGGCGTTGATTTCAGCGAACTCAAAACAAAGAGAAGTTTCCAATCCGGCGATAGAATCGAGCTAGACTTTTTTCGCGGTTGTGGAATCAAATGCCTCGCCCTAGAGAACCTAAATTCGAACAAGTGGACCATTGGAGAGTTTTTCTAAGAATCACTTGCCATAGGCCTCAAAGTAGCACTTGTTTAGAGTGAAATCTTGGAATTCCATCGAAAATCTCTGTATTCGACCAACGAACCGAAACAAGAAGGGGAGCGACACGAAAGGTACATAGGAAGTTAGGGTGGATAGGTTAGATGATGGTAGGATCAATTACATTGCGTTCCCCAACCGTTAATATATGTTTCTAGATGTGACATTAGGGACTGGCGGCGTTGATTTCAGCGCGAACTCAAAACAAAGAGAAGTTTCCAATCCGGGCGATAGAATCGAGCTAGACTTTTTCGCGGTTGTGGAATCAAATGCCTCGCCCTAGAGAACCTAAATTCGAACAAGTGGACCATTGGAGAGTTTTTCTAAGAATCACTTGCCATAGGCCTCAAAGTAGCACTTGTTTAGAGTGAAATCTTGGAATTCCATCGAAAATCTCTGTATTAGACCAACGAACCAGAAACAAGAAGGGAGCGACACGAAAGGTACATAGGAAGTTAGGGTGGATAGGTTAGATGATGGTAGGATCAATTACATTGTGTTCCCCAACCGTTAATATATGTTTACGATGTGACATTAGGGACTGGCGGCGTTGATTTCAGCGCGAACTCAAAACAAAGAGAAGTTTCCAATCCGGCGATAGAATCGAGCTAGACTTTTTCATGGTTGTGGAATCAAATGCCTCGCCCTAGAGAACCTAAATTCGAACAAGTGGACCATTGGAGAGTTTTTCTAAGAATCACTTGCCATAGGCCTCAAAGTAGCACTTGTTTAGAGTGAAATCTTGGAATTCCATCGAAAATCTACATTGTCGACCAACGAACCGAAACAAGAAGGGAAGCGACACGAAAGGTACATAGGAAGTTAGGGTGGATAGGTTAGATGATGGTAGGATCAATTACATTGCGTTCCCCAACCGTTAATATATGTTTCTAGATGTGACATTAGGGACTGGCGGCGTTGATTTCAGCGCGAACTCAAAACAAAGAGAAGTTTCCAATCCGGCGATAGAATCGAGCTAGACTTTTTCGCGGTTGTGGAATCAAATGCCTCGCCCTAGAGAACCTAAATTCGAACAAGTGGACCATTGGAGAGTTTTTCTAAGAATCACTTGCCATAGGCCTCAAAGTAGCACTTGTTTAGAGTGAAATCTTGGAATTCCATCGAAAATCTACGTATTCGACCAACGAACCGAAAACAAGAAGGGAGCGACACGAAAGGTACATAGGAAGTTAGGGTGGATAGGTTAGATGATGGTAGGATCAATTACATTGTGTTCCCCAACCGTTAATATATGTTTCTAGATGTGACATTAGGGACTGGCTTGGCGTTGATTTCAGCGCGAACTCAAAACAAAGAGAAGTTTCCAATCCGGCGATAGAATCGAGCTAGACTTTTTCGCGGTTGTGGAATCAAATGCCTCGCCCTAGAGAACCTAAATTCGAACAAGTGGACCATTGGAGAGTTTTTCTAAGAATCACTTGCCATAGGCCTCAAAGTAGCACTTGTTTAGAGTGAAATCTTGGAATTCCATCGAAAATCTCTACGTATTCGACCAACGAACCGAAACAAGAAGGGGAGCGACACGAAAGGTACATAGGAAGTTAGGGTGGATAGGTTAGATGATGGTAGGATCAATTACATTGCGTTCCCCAACCGTTAATATATGTTTTACGGATGTGACATTAGGGACTGGCGGCGTTGATTTCAGCGCGAACTCAAAACAAAGAGAAGTTTCCAATCCGGCGATAGAATCGAGCTAGACTTTTTCGCGGTTGTGGAATCAAATGCCTCGCCCTAGAGAACCTAAATTCGAACAAGTGGACCATTGGAGAGTTTTTCTAAGAATCACTTGCCATAGGCCTCAAAGTAGCACTTGTTTAGAGTGAAATCTTGGAATTCCATCGAAAATCTACGTATGTCGACCAACGAACCGAAAAACAAGAAGGGAAGCGACACGAAAGGTACATAGGAAGTTAGGGTGGATAGGTTAGATGATGGTAGGATCAATTACATTGTGTTCCCCAACCGTTAATATATGTTTCTGGATGTGACATTAGGGACTACTGGCGTTGATTTCAGCGCGAACTCAAAACAAAGAGAAGTTTCCAATCCGGCGATAGAATCGAGCTAGACTTTTTCGCGGTTGTGGAATCAAATGCCTCGCCCTAGAGAACCTAAATTCGAACAAGTGGACCATTGGAGAGTTTTTCTAAGAATCACTTGCCATAGGCCTCAAAGTAGCACTTGTTTAGAGTGAAATCTTGGAATTCCATCGAAAATCTACGTGTCGACCAACGAACCGAAACAAGAAGGGAAGCGACACGAAAGGTACACATAGGAAGTTAGGGTGGATAGGTTAGATGATGGTAGGATCAATTACATTGCGTTCCCCAACCGTTAATATATGTTTCTAGATGTGACATTAGGGACTGGCGGCGTTGATTTCAGCGCGAACTCAAAACAAAGAGAAGTTTCCAATCCGGCGATAGAATCGAGCTAGACTTTTTCACGGTTGCAGAATCAAATGCCTCGCCCTAGAGAACCTAAATTCGAACAAGTGGACCATTGGAGAGTTTTTCTAAGAATCACTTGCCATAGGCCTCAAAGTAGCACTTGTTTAGAGTGAAATCTTGGAATTCCATCGAAAATCTACGTGTCGACCAACGAACCCGAAACAAGAAGGGAAGCGACACGAAAGGTACATAGGAAGTTAGGGTGGATAGGTTAGATGATGGTAGGATCAATTACATTGCGTTCCCCAACCGTTAATATATGTTTAGATGTGACATTAGGGACTGGCGGCGTTGATTTCAGCGAACTCAAAACAAAGAGAAGTTTCCAATCCGGCGATAGAATCGAGCTAGACTTTTTCATGGTTGTGGAATCAAATGCCTCGCCCTAGAGAACCTAAATTCGAACAAGTGGACCATTGGAGAGTTTTTCTAAGAATCACTTGCCATAGGCCTCAAAGTAGCACTTGTTTAGAGTGAAATCTTGGAATTCCATCGAAAATCTACGTGTCGACCAACGAACCAAACAAGAAGGGGAGCGACACGAAAGGTACATAGGAAGTTAGGGTGGATAGGTTAGATGATGGTAGGATCAATTACATTGCGTTCCCCAACCGTTAATATATGTTTCTAGATGTGACATTAGGGACTGGCGGCGTTGATTTCAGCGCGAACTCAAAACAAAGAGAAGTTTCCAATCCGGCGATAGAATCGAGCTAGACTTTTTCGCGGTTGTGGAATCAAATGCCTCGCCCTAGAGAACCTAAATTCGAACAAGTGGACCATTGGAGAGTTTTTCTAAGAATCACTTGCCATAGGCCTCAAAGTAGCACTTGTTTAGAGTGAAATCTTGGAATTCCATCGAAAATCTACGTATGTCGACCAACGAACGAAACAAGAAGGGGAGCGACACGAAAGGTACATAGGAAGTTAGGGTGGATAGGTTAGATGATGGTAGGATCAATTACATTGCGTTCCCCAACCGTTAATATATGTTTCTAGATGTGACATTAGGGACTGGCGGCGTTGATTTCAGCGCGAACTCAAAACAAAGAGAAGTTTCCAATCCGGCGATAGAATCGAGCTAGACTTTTTCGGTTGTGGAATCAAATGCCTCGCCCTAGAGAACCTAAATTCGAACAAGTGGACCATTGGAGAGTTTTTCTAAGAATCACTTGCCATAGGCCTCAAAGTAGCACTTGTTTAGAGAGAAATCTTGGAATTCCATCGAAAATCTTTGTGTCGACCAACGAACCGAAACAAGAAGGGGAGCGACACGAAAGGTACATAGGAAGTTAGGGTGGATAGGTTAGATGATGGTAGGATCAATTACATTGCGTTCCCCAACCGTTAATATATGTTTCTAGGATGTGACATTAGGGACTGGCGGCGTTGATTTCAGCGCGAACTCAAAACAAAGAGAAGTTTCCAATCCGGCGATAGAATCGAGCTAGACTTTTTCGCGGTTGTGGAATCAAATGCCTCGCCCTAGAGAACCTAAATTCGAACAAGTGGACCATTGGAGAGTTTTTCTAAGAATCACTTGCCATAGGCCTCAAAGTAGCACTTGTTTAGAGTGAAATCTTGGAATTCCATCGAAAATCTCTGTAATCGACCAACGAACCGAAACAAGAAGGGGAGCGACACGAAAAGGTACATAGGAAGTTAGGGTGGATAGGTTAGATGATGGTAGGATCAATTACATTGCGTTCCCCAACCGTTAATATATGTTTTTGGATGTGACATTAGGGACTGCTGGCGTTGATTTCAGCGCGAACTCAAAACAAAGAGAAGTTTCCAATCCGGCGATAGAATCGAGCTAGACTTTTTCGCGGTTGTGGAATCAAATGCCTCGCCCTAGAGAGCCTAAATTTGAACAAGTGGACCATTGGAGAGTTTTTCTAAGAATCACTTGCCATAGGCCTCAAAGTAGCACTTGTTTAGAGTGAAATCTTGGAATTCCATCGAAAATCTACGTATTCGACCAACGAACCGAAACAAGAAGGGGAACGACACGAAAGGTACATAGGAAGTTAGGGTGGATAGGTTAGATGATGGTAGGATCAATTACATTGCGTTCCCCAACCGTTAATATATGTTTCTAGATGTGACATTAGGAACTGGCGGCGTTGATTTCAGCGCGAACTCAAAACAAAGAGAAGTTTCCAATCCGGCGATAGAATCGAGCTAGACTTTTTCGCGGTTGCAGAATCAAATGCCTCGCCCTAGAGAACCTAAATTCGAACAAGTGGACCATTGGAGAGTTTTTCTAAGAATCACTTGCCATAGGCCTCAAAGTAGCACTTGTTTAGAGTGAAATCTTGGAATTCCATCGAAAATCTCTGTGTCGACCAACGAACCGAAACAAGAAGGGGAACGGCACGAAAGGTACATAGGAAGTTAGGGTGGATAGGTTAGATGATGGTAGGATCAATTACATTGCGTTCTCCAACCGTTAATATATATTTCTAGATGTGACATTAGGGATTTGGCGGCGTTGATTTCAGCGCGAACTCAAAACAAAGAGAAGTTTCCAATCCGGCGATAGAATCGAGCTAGACTTTTTTCGGTTGTGGAGAATCAAATGCCTCGCCCTAGAGAACCTAAATTCGAACAAGTGGACCATTGGAGAGTTTTTCTAAGAATCACTTGCCATAGGCCTCAAAGTAGCACTTGTTTAGAGTGAAATCTTGGAATTCCATCGAAAATCTACGTAATGAGACCAACGAACCGAAACAAGAAGGGGAACGACACGAAAGGTACATAGGAAGTTAGGGTGGATAGGTTAGATGATGGTAGGATCAATTACATTGCGTTCCCCAACCGTTAATATATGTTTCTAGATGTGACATTAGGGATTTGGCTGGCGTTGATTTCAGCGAACTCAAAACAAAGAGAAGTTTCCAATCCGGCGATAGAATCGAGCTAGACTTTTTTCGCGGTTGTGGAATCAAATGCCTCGCCCTAGAGAACCTAAATTCGAACAAGTGGACCATTGGAGAGTTTTTCTAAGAATCACTTGCCATAGGCCTCAAAGTAGCACTTGTTTAGAGTGAAATCTTGGAATTCCATCGAAAATCTCTGTGTATTAGACCAACGAACCGAAAAACAAGAAGGGGAACGACACGAAAGGTACATAGGAAGTTAGGGTGGATAGGTTAGATGATGGTAGGATCAATTACATTGCGTTCCCCAACCGTTAATATATGTTTCTAGATGTGACATTAGGGACTGGCGGCGTTGATTTCAGCGCGAACTCAAAACAAAGAGAAGTTTCCAATCCGGCGATAGAATCGAGCTAGACTTTTTTTACGGTTGTGGAATCAAATGCCTCGCCCTAGAGAACCTAAATTCGAACAAGTGGACCATTGGAGAGTTTTCTAAGAATCACTTGCCATAGGCCTCAAAGTAGCACTTGTTTAGAGTGAAATCTTGGAATTCCATCGAAAATCTACGTATTCGACCAACGAACCGAAACAAGAAGGGGAGCGACACGAAAAAGGTACATAGGAAGTTAGGGTGGATAGGTTAGATGATGGTAGGATCAATTACATTGCGTTCCCCAACCGTTAATATATGTTTCTAGGATGTGACATTAGGGACTGGCGGCGTTGATTTCAGCGCGAACTCAAAACAAAGAGAAGTTTCCAATCCGGCGATAGAATCGAGCTAGACTTTTTCGCGGTTGTGGAATCAAATGCCTCGCCCTAGAGAACCTAAATTCGAACAAGTGGACCATTGGAGAGTTTTTCTAAGAATCACTTGCCATAGGCCTCAAAGTAGCACTTGTTTAGAGTGAAATCTTGGAATTCCATCGAAAATCTACGTGTCGACCAACGAACCAGAAACAAGAAGGGAGCGACACGAAAGGTACATAGGAAGTTAGGGTGGATAGGTTAGATGATGGTAGGATCAATTACATTGCGTTCCCCAACCGTTAATATATGTTTCTAGATGTGACATTAGGGACTGGCGGCGTTGATTTCAGCGCGAACTCAAAACAAAGAGAAGTTTCCAATCCGGCGATAGAATCGAGCTAGACTTTTTCGCGGTTGTGGAATCAAATGCCTCGCCCTAGAGAACCTAAATTCGAACAAGTGGACCATTGGAGAGTTTTTCTAAGAATCACTTGCCATAGGCCTCAAAGTAGCACTTGTTTAGAGTGAAATCTTGGAATTCCATCGAAAATCTACTATATTAGACCAACGAACCGAAACAAGAAGGGGAGCGACACGAAAGGTACATAGGAAGTTAGGGTGGATAGGTTAGATGATGGTAGGATCAATTACATTGCGTTCCCCAACCGTTAATATATGTTTCTAGATGTGACATTAGGGGCTGGCGGCGTTGATTTCAGCGCGAACTCAAAACAAAGAGAAGTTTCCAATCCGGCGATAGAATCGAGCTAGACTTTTTCACGGTTGTGGAATCAAATGCCTCGCCCTAGAGAACCTAAATTCGAACAAGTGGACCATTGGAGAGTTTTTCTAAGAATCACTTGCCATAGGCCTCAAAGTAGCACTTGTTTAGAGTGAAATCTTGGAATTCCATCGAAAATCTACTGTAATCGACCAACGAACCGAAACAAGAAGGGGAGCGACACGAAAGGTACATAGGAAGTTAGGGTGGATAGGTTAGATGATGGTAGGATCAATTACATTGCGTTCCCCAACCGTTAATATATGTTTCTAGGATGTGACATTAGGGACTTCTTGGCGTTGATTTCAAGCGCGAACTCAAAACAAAGAGAAGTTTCCAATCCGGCGATAGAATCGAGCTAGACTTTTTCACGGTTGTGGAATCAAATGCCTCGCCCTAGAGAACCTAAATTCGAACAAGTGGACCATTGGAGAGTTTTTCTAAGAATCACTTGCCATAGGCCTCAAAGTAGCACTTGTTTAGAGTGAAATCTTGGAATTCCATCGAAAATCTCTATGTCGACCAACGAACCGAAACAAACAAGAAGGGGAGCGACACGAAAGGTACATAGGAAGTTAGGGTGGATAGGTTAGATGATGGTAGGATCAATTACATTGTGTTCCCCAACCGTTAATATATGTTTCTAGATGTGACATTAGGGACTGCTGGCGTTGATTTCAGCGCGAACTCAAAACAAAGAGAAGTTTCCAATCCGGCGATAGAATCGAGCTAGACTTTTTCGCGGTTGTGGAATCAAATGCCTCGCCCTAGAGAACCTAAATTCGAACAAGTGGACCATTGGAGAGTTTTTCTAAGAATCACTTGCCATAGGCCTCAAAGTAGCACTTGTTTAGAGTGAAATCTTGGAATTCCATCGAAAATCTCTACGTGTCGACCAACGAACCAAACAAGAAGGGGAACGACACGAAAGGTACATAGGAAGTTAGGGTGGATAGGTTAGATGATGGTAGGATCAATTACATTGTGTTCCCCAACCGTTAATATATGTTTCTAGATGTGACATTAGGGACTGGCGGCGTTGATTTCAGCGCGAACTCAAAACAAAGAGAAGTTTCCAATCCGGCGATAGAATCGAGCTAGACTTTTTTCGCGGTTGTGGAATCAAATGCCTCGCCCTAGAGAACCTAAATTCGAACAAGTGGACCATTGGAGAGTTTTTCTAAGAATCACTTGCCATAGGCCTCAAAGTAGCACTTGTTTAGAGTGAAATCTTGGAATTCCATCGAAAATCTACGTATGTCGACCAACGAACCGAAACAAGAAGGGGAGCGACACGAAAGGTACATAGGAAGTTAGGGTGGATAGGTTAGATGATGGTAGGATCAATTACATTGCGTTCCCCAACCGTTAATATATGTTTCTAGATGTGACATTAGGGACTGCTTGGCGTTGATTTCAGCGAACTCAAAACAAAGAGAAGTTTCCAATCCGGCGATAGAATCGAGCTAGACTTTTTCGCGATTGTGGAATCAAATGCCTCGCCCTAGAGAACCTAAATTCGAACAAGTGGACCATTGGAGAGTTTTTCTAAGAATCACTTGCCATAGGCCTCAAAGTAGCACTTGTTTAGAGTGAAATCTTGGAATTCCATCGAAAATCTACGTAATGTTGACCAACGAACCGAAACAAGAAGGGGGACGACACGAAAGGTACATAGGAAGTTAGGGTGGATAGGTTAGATGATGGTAGGATCAATTACATTGCGTTCCCCAACCGTTAATATATGTTTCTAGATGTGACATTAGGGACTGGCGGCGTTGATTTCAGCGCGAACTCAAAACAAAGAGAAGTTTCCAATCCGGCGATAGAATCGAGCTAGACTTTTTTTGCGGTTGTGGAATCAAATGCCTCGCCCTAGAGAACCTAAATTCGAACAAGTGGACCATTGGAGAGTTTTTCTAAGAATCACTTGCCATAGGCCTCAAAGTAGCACTTGTTTAGAGTGAAATCTTGGAATTCCATCGAAAATCTCTGTATCGACCAACGAACAAAACAAGAAGGGAGCGACACGAAAGGTACATAGGAAGTTAGGGTGGATAGGTTAGATGATGGTAGGATCAATTACATTGTGTTCCCCAACCGTTAATATATGTTTCTAGATGTGACATTAGGGACTTCTTGGCGTTGATTTCAGCGCGAACTCAAAACAAAGAGAAGTTTCCAATCCGGCGATAGAATCGAGCTAGACTTTTTCGCGGTTGTGGAATCAAATGCCTCGCCCTAGAGAACCTAAATTCGAACAAGTGGACCATTGGAGAGTTTTTCTAAGAATCACTTGCCATAGGCCTCAAAGTAGCACTTGTTTAGAGTGAAATCTTGGAATTCCATCGAAAATCTACGTATTAGACCAACGAACCAGAAACAAGAAGGGAGCGACACGAAAGGTACACATAGGAAGTTAGGGTGGATAGGTTAGATGATGGTAGGATCAATTACATTGCGTTCCCCAACCGTTAATATATGTTTCTAGATGTGACATTAGGGACTCTTGGCGTTGATTTCAGCGCGAACTCAAAACAAAGAGAAGTTTCCAATCCGGCGATAGAATCGAGCTAGACTTTTTTCGTGGTTGTGGAATCAAATGCCTCGCCCTAGAGAACCTAAATTCGAACAAGTGGACCATTGGAGAGTTTTTCTAAGAATCACTTGCCATAGGCCTCAAAGTAGCACTTGTTTAGAGTGAAATCTTGGAATTCCATCGAAAATCTACGTATGTCGACCAACGAACCGAAACAAGAAGGAGCGACACGAAAGGTACATAGGAAGTTAGGGTGGATAGGTTAGATGATGGTAGGATCAATTACATTGCGTTCCCCAACCGTTAATATATGTTTCTGGATGTGACATTAGGGACTGCTGGCGTTGATTTCAGCGCGAACTCAAAACAAAGAGAAGTTTCCAATCCGGCGATAGAATCGAGCTAGACTTTTTCGCGGTTGCAGAATCAAATGCCTCGCCCTAGAGAACCTAAATTCGAACAAGTGGACCATTGGAGAGTTTTTCTAAGAATCACTTGCCATAGGCCTCAAAGTAGCACTTGTTTAGAGTGAAATCTTGGAATTCCATCGAAAATCTACGTATCGACCACCAACGAACCGAAACAAGAAGGGGAACGACACGAAAGGTACATAGGAAGTTAGGGTGGATAGGTTAGATGATGGTAGGATCAATTACATTGCGTTCCCCAACCGTTAATATATGTTTCTAGATGTGACATTAGGGATTTCTTTGGCGTTGATTTCAGCGCGAACTCAAAACAAAGAGAAGTTTCCAATCCGGCGATAGAATCGAGCTAGACTTTTTCGCGGTTGTGGAATCAAATGCCTCGCCCTAGAGAACCTAAATTCGAACAAGTGGACCATTGGAGAGTTTTTCTAAGAATCACTTGCCATAGGCCTCAAAGTAGCACTTGTTTAGAGTGAAATCTTGGAATTCCATCGAAAATCTCTGTGTCGACCAACGAACCGAAACAAGAAGGGGAACGCGACACGAAAGGTACATAGGAAGTTAGGGTGGATAGGTTAGATGATGGTAGGATCAATTACATTGTGTTCCCCAACCGTTAATATATGTTTCTAGGATGTGACATTAGGGATTTCTTGGCGTTGATTTCAGCGCGAACTCAAAACAAAGAGAAGTTTCCAATCCGGCGATAGAATCGAGCTAGACTTTTTCGATTTGTGGAATCAAATGCCTCGCCCTAGAGAACCTAAATTCGAACAAGTGGACCATTGGAGAGTTTTTCTAAGAATCACTTGCCATAGGCCTCAAAGTAGCACTTGTTTAGAGTGAAATCTTGGAATTCCATCGAAAATCTCTATGTCGACCAACGAACCGAAACAAGAAGGGGAACGACACGAAAGGTACATAGGAAGTTAGGGTGGATAGGTTAGATGATGGTAGGATCAATTACATTGCGTTCCCCAACCGTTAATATATGTTTCTGGATGTGACATTAGGGACTGGCGGCGTTGATTTCAGCGAACTCAAAACAAAGAGAAGTTTCCAATCCGGCGATAGAATCGAGCTAGACTTTTTCGTGGTTGTGGAATCAAATGCCTCGCCCTAGAGAACCTAAATTCGAACAAGTGGACCATTGGAGAGTTTTTCTAAGAATCACTTGCCATAGGCCTCAAAGTAGCACTTGTTTAGAGTGAAATCTTGGAATTCCATCGAAAATCTCTACGTATGTCGACCAACGAACCGAAACAAGAAGGGAACGGACACGAAAGGTACATAGGAAGTTAGGGTGGATAGGTTAGATGATGGTAGGATCAATTACATTGTGTTCCCCAACCGTTAATATATGTTTCTAGATGTGACATTAGGGACTTGGCGGCGTTGATTTCAGCGCGAACTCAAAACAAAGAGAAGTTTCCAATCCGGCGATAGAATCGAGCTAGACTTTTTCGCGGTTGTGGAATCAAATGCCTCGCCCTAGAGAACCTAAATTCGAACAAGTGGACCATTGGAGAGTTTTTCTAAGAATCACTTGCCATAGGCCTCAAAGTAGCACTTGTTTAGAGTGAAATCTTGGAATTCCATCGAAAATCTCGTGTCGACCAACGACCAACGAACCGAAACAAGAAGGGAAGCGACACGAAAGGTACATAGGAAGTTAGGGTGGATAGGTTAGATGATGGTAGGATCAATTACATTGCGTTCCCCAACCGTTAATATATGTTTACTAGATGTGACATTAGGGACTGGCGGCGTTGATTTCAGCGCGAACTCAAAACAAAGAGAAGTTTCCAATCCGGCGATAGAATCGAGCTAGACTTTTTCGCGGTTGTGGAATCAAATGCCTCGCCCTAGAGAACCTAAATTCGAACAAGTGGACCATTGGAGAGTTTTCTAAGAATCACTTGCCATAGGCCTCAAAGTAGCACTTGTTTAGAGTGAAATCTTGGAATTCCATCGAAAATCTCGTATTAAACCAACGAACCGAAACAAGAAGGGAGCGACACGAAAGGTACATAGGAAGTTAGGGTGGATAGGTTAGATGATGGTAGGATCAATTACATTGCGTTCCCCAACCGTTAATATATGTTTACGGATGTGACATTAGGGACTGCGGCGTTGATTTCAGCGCGAACTCAAAACAAAGAGAAGTTTCCAATCCGGCGATAGAATCGAGCTAGACTTTTTCGCGGTTGTGGAATCAAATGCCTCGCCCTAGAGAACCTAAATTCGAACAAGTGGACCATTGGAGAGTTTTTCTAAGAATCACTTGCCATAGGCCTCAAAGTAGCACTTGTTTAGAGTGAAATCTTGGAATTCCATCGAAAATCTACGTAATGACCAAACGAAGAAACAAAGAAGGGAGCGACACGAAAGGTACATAGGAAGTTAGGGTGGATAGGTTAGATGATGGTAGGATCAATTACATTGCGTTCCCCAACCGTTAATATATGTTTCTAGATGTGACATTAGGGACTTCTTGGCGTTGATTTCAGCGAACTCAAAACAAAGAGAAGTTTCCAATCCGGCGATAGAATCGAGCTAGACTTTTTTTCGCGGTTGTGGAATCAAATGCCTCGCCCTAGAGAACCTAAATTCGAACAAGTGGACCATTGGAGAGTTTTTCTAAGAATCACTTGCCATAGGCCTCAAAGTAGCACTTGTTTAGAGTGAAATCTTGGAATTCCATCGAAAATCTACTATATGCGACCAACGAACCAAAAACAAGAAGGGAGCGACACGAAAGGTACATAGGAAGTTAGGGTGGATAGGTTAGATGATGGTAGGATCAATTACATTGCGTTCCCCAACCGTTAATATATGTTTTCTAGATGTGACATTAGGGACTGCGGCGTTGATTTCAGCGTGAACTCAAAACAAAGAGAAGTTTCCAATCCGGCGATAGAATCGAGCTAGACTTTTTCGCGGTTGTGGAATCAAATGCCTCGCCCTAGAGAACCTAAATTCGAACAAGTGGACCATTAGAGAGTTTTTCTAAGAATCACTTGCCATAGGCCTCAAAGTAGCACTTGTTTAGAGTGAAATCTTGGAATTCCATCGAAAATCTCTATGCCGACCAACGAACCGAAACAAGAAGGGGAACGACACGAAAGGTACATAGGAAGTTAGGGTGGATAGGTTAGATGATGGTAGGATCAATTACATTGCGTTCCCCAACCGTTAATATATGTTTCTGGATGTGACATTAGGGACTGCTGGCGTTGATTTCAGCGCGAACTCAAAACAAAGAGAAGTTTCCAATCCGGCGATAGAATCGAGCTAGACTTTTTCGTGGTTGTGGAATCAAATGCCTCGCCCTAGAGAACCTAAATTCGAACAAGTGGACCATTGGAGAGTTTTTCTAAGAATCACTTGCCATAGGCCTCAAAGTAGCACTTGTTTAGAGTGAAATCTTGGAATTCCATCGAAAATCTCGTACGTGTCGACCAACGAACCGAAACAAGAAGGGGAACGACACGAAAGGTACATAGGAAGTTAGGGTGGATAGGTTAGATGATGGTAGGATCAATTACATTGCGTTCCCCAACCGTTAATATATGTTTCTAGATGTGACATTAGGGACTGCTGGCGTTGATTTCAGCGCGAACTCAAAACAAAGAGAAGTTTCCAATCCGGCGATAGAATCGAGCTAGACTTTTTCGCGGTTGTGGAATCAAATGCCTCGCCCTAGAGAACCTAAATTCGAACAAGTGGACCATTGGAGAGTTTTTCTAAGAATCACTTGCCATAGGCCTCAAAGTAGCACTTGTTTAGAGTGAAATCTTGGAATTCCATCGAAAATCTCTGTGTCGACCAACGAACCAAAAACAAGAAGGGAACGACACGAAAGGTACATAGGAAGTTAGGGTGGATAGGTTAGATGATGGTAGGATCAATTACATTGCGTTCCCCAACCGTTAATATATGTTTTTCTAGATGTGACATTAGGGACTGCTTTGGCGTTGATTTCAGCGCGAACTCAAAACAAAGAGAAGTTTCCAATCCGGCGATAGAATCGAGCTAGACTTTTTCGCGGTTGTGGAATCAAATGCCTCGCCCTAGAGAACCTAAATTCGAACAAGTGGACCATTAGAGAGTTTTTCTAAGAATCACTTGCCATAGGCCTCAAAGTAGCACTTGTTTAGAGTGAAATCTTGGAATTCCATCGAAAATCTACGTAATGTCGACCAACGAACCCGAAACAAGAAGGGGACGACACGAAAGGTACATAGGAAGTTAGGGTGGATAGGTTAGATGATGGTAGGATCAATTACATTGCGTTCTCCAACCGTTAATATATATTTCTAGATGTGACATTAGGGACTGCTGGCGTTGATTTCAGCGCGAACTCAAAACAAAGAGAAGTTTTCAATCCGGCGATAGAATCGAGCTAGACTTTTTTCGCGGTTGTGGAATCAAATGCCTCGCCCTAGAGAACCTAAATTCGAACAAGTGGACCATTGGAGAGTTTTTCTAAGAATCACTTGCCATAGGCCTCAAAGTAGCACTTGTTTAGAGTGAAATCTTGGAATTCCATCGAAAATCTCTGTGTCGACCAACGAACCGAAACAAGAAGGTGAACGACACGAAAGGTACATAGGAAGTTGGGGTGGATAGGTTAGATGATGGTAGGATCAATTACATTGTGTTCCCCAACCGTTAATATATGTTTCTGGATTTGACATTAGGGACTGCTGGCGTTGATTTCAGCGCGAACTCAAAACAAAGAGAAGTTTCCAATCCGGCGATAGAATCGAGCTAGACTTTTTCGCGGTTGTGGAATCAAATGCCTCGCCCTAGAGAACCTAAATTCGAACAAGTGGACCATTGGAGAGTTTTTCTAAGAATCACTTGCCATAGGCCTCAAAGTAGCACTTGTTTAGAGTGAAATCTTGGAATTCCATCGAAAATCTACGTAATCGACCAACGAACCGAAACAAGAAGGGGAACGACACGAAAGGTACATAGGAAGTTAGGGTGGATAGGTTAGATGATGGTAGGATCAATTACATTGCGTTCCCCAACCGTTAATATATGTTTCTGGATGTGACATTAGGGACTGCTGGCGTTGATTTCAGCGCGAACTCAAAACAAAGAGAAGTTTCCAATCCGGCGATAGAATCGAGCTAGACTTTTTCACGGTTGCAGAATCAAATGCCTCGCCCTAGAGAACCTAAATTCGAACAAGTGGACCATTGGAGAGTTTTTCTAAGAATCACTTGCCATAGGCCTCAAAGTAGCACTTGTTTAGAGTGAAATCTTGGAATTCCATCGAAAATCTCTGTGTCGACCAACGAACCGAAACAAGAAGGGGAACGACACGAAAGGTACATAGGAAGTTAGGGTGGATAGGTTAGATGATGGTAGGATCAATTACATTGCGTTCCCCAACCGTTAATATATGTTTCTAGGATGTGACATTAGGGGCTGGCGGCGTTGATTTCAGCGAACTCAAAACAAAGAGAAGTTTCCAATCCGGCGATAGAATCGAGCTAGACTTTTTTTGTTGTGGAATCAAATGCCTCGCCCTAGAGAACCTAAATTCGAACAAGTGGACCATTGGAGAGTTTTCTAAGAATCACTTGCCATAGGCCTCAAAGTAGCACTTGTTTAGAGTGAAATCTTAGAATTCCATCGAAAATCTCTGTGTCGACCTACGTAACGAAACAAGAAGGGGAACGACACGAAAGGTACATAGGAAGTTAGGGTGGATAGGTTAGATGATGGTAGGATCAATTACATTGCGTTCCCCTACCGTTAATATATGTTTCTAGATGTGACATTAGGGACTGGCGGGCGTTGATTTCAGCGTGAACTCAAAACAAAGAGAAGTTTCCAATCCGGCGATAGAATCGAGCTAGACTTTTTCGTTGTTGTGGAATCAAATGCCTCGCCCTAGAGAACCTAAATTCGAACAAGTGGACCATTGGAGAGTTTTTCTAAGAATCACTTGCCATAGGCCTCAAAGTAGCACTTGTTTAGAGTGAAATCTTGGAATTCCATCGAAAATCTACGTGTCGACCAACGAACCGAAACAAGAAGAGGGGAACGACACGAAAAAGGTACATAGGAAGTTAGGGTGGATAGGTTAGATGATGGTAGGATCAATTACATTGCGTTCCCCAACCGTTAATATATGTTTTAGATGTGACATTAGGGACTGGCGGGCGTTGATTTCAGCGCGAACTCAAAACAAAGAGAAGTTTCCAATCCGGCGATAGAATCGAGCTAGACTTTTTTTCGTGGTTGTGGAATCAAATGCCTCGCCCTAGAGAACCTAAATTCGAACAAGTGGACCATTGGAGAGTTTTTCTAAGAATCACTTGCCATAGGCCTCAAAGTAGCACTTGTTTAGAGTGAAATCTTGGAATTCCATCGAAAATCTCTACGTATTCGACCAACGAACCGAAAACAAGAAGGGAGCGACACGAAAGGTACATAGGAAGTTAGGGTGGATAGGTTAGATGATGGTAGGATCAATTACATTGCGTTCCCCAACCGTTAATATATGTTTTACGGATGTGACATTAGGGGCTGGCGGCGTTGATTTCAGCGCGAACTCAAAACAAAGAGAAGTTTCCAATCCGGCGATAGAATCGAGCTAGACTTTTTCGCGGTTGTGGAATCAAATGCCTCGCCCTAGAGAACCTAAATTCGAACAAGTGGACCATTGGAGAGTTTTCTAAGAATCACTTGCCATAGGCCTCAAAGTAGCACTTGTTTAGAGTGAAATCTTGGAATTCCATCGAAAATCTACGTATCGACCAACGAACCGAAACAAGAAGGGGAACGACACGAAAGGTACATAGGAAGTTAGGGTGGATAGGTTAGATGATGGTAGGATCAATTACATTGCGTTCCCCAACCGTTAATATATGTTTCTGGATGTGAAATTAGGGCTGGCTGGCGTTGATTTCAGCGCGAACTCAAAACAAAGAGAAGTTTCCAATCCGGCGATAGAATCGAGCTAGACTTTTTCGCGGTTGTGGAATCAAATGCCTCGCCCTAGAGAACCTAAATTCGAACAAGTGGACCATTAGAGAGTTTTTCTAAGAATCACTTGCCATAGGCCTCAAAGTAGCACTTGTTTAGAGTGAAATCTTGGAATTCCATCGAAAATCTCTGTAATCGACCAACGAACCAAAACAAGAAGGGAAGCGACACGAAAGGTACATAGGAAGTTAGGGTGGATAGGTTAGATGATGGTAGGATCAATTACATTGCGTTCCCCAACCGTTAATATATGTTTCTAGATGTGACATTAGGGAATTTGTTTGCGTTGATTTCAGCGAAACTCAAAACAAAGAGAAGTTTCCAATCCGGCGATAGAATCGAGCTAGACTTTTTCGCGGTTGTAGAATCAAATGCCTCGCCCTAGAGAACCTAAATTCGAACAAGTGGACCATTGGAGAGTTTTTCTAAGAATCACTTGCCATAGGCCTCAAAGTAGCACTTGTTTAGAGTGAAATCTTGGAATTCCATCGAAAATCTACGTGTCGACCAACGAACCGAAACAAGAAGGGAGCGACACGAAAGGTACATAGGAAGTTAGGGTGGATAGGTTAGATGATGGTAGGATCAATTACATTGCGTTCCCCAACCGTTAATATATGTTTCTGGATGTGACATTAGGGACTGCTGGCGTTGATTTCAGCACGAACTCAAAACAAAGAGAAGTTTCCAATCCGGCGATAGAATCGAGCTAGACTTTTTCGCGGTTGTGGAATCAAATGCCTCGCCCTAGAGAACCTAAATTCGAACAAGTGGACCATTAGAGAGTTTTGTAAGAATCACTTGCCATAGGCCTCAAAGTAGCACTTGTTTTGAGTGAAATCTTGGAATTCCATCGAAAATCTACGTGTCGACCAACGAACGAAACAAGAAGGGAACGACACGAAAGGTACATAGGAAGTTAGGGTGGATAGGTTAGATGATGGTAGGATCAATTACATTGCGTTCCCCAACCGTTAATATATGTTTCTAGGATGTGACATTAGGGACTGGCGGCGTTGATTTCAGCGCGAACTCAAAACAAAGAGAAGTTTCCAATCCGGCGATAGAATCGAGCTAGACTTTTTCGTGGTTTGTGGAATCAAATGCCTCGCCCTAGAGAACCTAAATTCGAACAAGTGGACCATTGGAGAGTTTTCTAAGAATCACTTGCCATAGGCCTCAAAGTAGCACTTGTTTAGAGTGAAATCTTGGAATTCCATCGAAAATCTACGTATGTCGACCAACGAACCAAAACAAGAAGGGAAGCGACACGAAAGGTACATAGGAAGTTAGGGTGGATAGGTTAGATGATGGTAGGATCAATTACATTGTGTTCCCCAACCGTTAATATATGTTTACTAGATGTGACATTAGGGACTTTGGCGGCGTTGATTTCAGCGCGAACTCAAAACAAAGAGAAGTTTCCAATCCGGCGATAGAATAGAGCTAGACTTTTTCGCGGTTGTGGAATCAAATGCCTCGCCCTAGAGAACCTAAATTCGAACAAGTGGACCATTGGAGAGTTTTTCTAAGAATCACTTGCCATAGGCCTCAAAGTAGCACTTGTTTAGAGTGAAATCTTGGAATTCCATCGAAAATCTACGTATGTCGACCAACGAACCAGAAACAAGAAGGGGAGCGACACGAAAGGTACATAGGAAGTTAGGGTGGATAGGTTAGATGATGGTAGGATCAATTACATTGTGTTCCCCAACCGTTAATATATGTTTTAGGATGTGACATTAGGGACTGGCGGCGTTGATTTCAGCGCGAACTCAAAACAAAGAGAAGTTTCCAATCCGGCGATAGAATCGAGCTAGACTTTTTCGCGGTTGTGGAATCAAATGCCTCGCCCTAGAGAACCTAAATTCGAACAAGTGGACCATTGGAGAGTTTTTCTAAGAATCACTTGCCATAGGCCTCAAAGTAGCACTTGTTTAGAGTGAAATCTTGGAATTCCATCGAAAATCTCTGTGTCGACCAACGAACCGAAACAAGAAGGGGAGCGACACGAAAGGTACATAGGAAGTTAGGGTGGATAGGTTAGATGATGGTAGGATCAATTACATTGCGTTCCCCAACCGTTAATATATGTTTCTAGATGTGACATTAGGGGCTGGCGTTGATTTCAGCGCGAACTCAAAACAAAGAGAAGTTTCCAATCCGGCGATAGAATCGAGCTAGACTTTTTCGCGATTTGTGGAATCAAATGCCTCGCCCTAGAGAACCTAAATTCGAACAAGTGGACCATTGGAGAGTTTTTCTAAGAATCACTTGCCATAGGCCTCAAAGTAGCACTTGTTTAGAGTGAAATCTTGGAATTCCATCGAAAATCTCTATGTCGACCAACGAACCAAAACAAGAAGGGAACGACACGAAAGGTACATAGGAAGTTAGGGTGGATAGGTTAGATGATGGTAGGATCAATTACATTGTGTTCCCCAACCGTTAATATATGTTTCTAGATGTGACATTAGGGACTGGCGTTGATTTCAGCGCGAACTCAAAACAAAGAGAAGTTTCCAATCCGGCGATAGAATCGAGCTAGACTTTTTCACGGTTGTGGAATCAAATGCCTCGCCCTAGAACCCTAAATTTGAACAAGTGGACCATTAGAGAGTTTTCTAAGAATCACTTGCCATAGGCCTCAAAGTAGCACTTGTTTAGAGTGAAATCTTGGAATTCCATCGAAAATCTCTATAATGGACCAACGAACCGAAACAAGAAGGGAGCGACACGAAAGGTACATAGGAAGTTAGGGTGGATAGGTTAGATGATGGTAGGATCAATTACATTGTGTTCCCCAACCGTTAATATATGTTTTCTAGATGTGACATTAGGGACTCTGGCGTTGATTTCAGCGCGAACTCAAAACAAAGAGAAGTTTCCAATCCGGTGATAGAATCGAGCTAGACTTTTTCACGGTTGTGGAATCAAATGCCTCGCCCTAGAGAACCTAAATTCGAACAAGTGGACCATTGGAGAGTTTTTCTAAGAATCACTTGCCATAGGCCTCAAAGTAGCACTTGTTTAGAGTGAAATCTTGGAATTCCATCGAAAATCTACGTATGTCGACCAACGAACCGAAACAAGAAGGGGAACGACACGAAAGGTACATAGGAAGTTAGGGTGGATAGGTTAGATGATGGTAGGATCAATTACATTGTGTTCCCCAACCGTTAATATATGTTTCTGGATTTGACATTAGGGACTGCTGGCGTTGATTTCAGCGCGAACTCAAAACAAAGAGAAGTTTCCAATCCGGCGATAGAATCGAGCTAGACTTTTTCACGGTTGTGGAATCAAATGCCTCGCCCTAGAGAACCTAAATTCGAACAAGTGGACCATTAGAGAGTTTTTCTAAGAATCACTTGCCATAGGCCTCAAAGTAGCACTTGTTTAGAGTGAAATCTTGGAATTCCATCGAAAATCTGTGTGTCGACCAACGAACCGAAACAAGAAGGGGAACGACACGAAAGGTACATAGGAAGTTAGGGTGGATAGGTTAGATGATGGTAGGATCAATTACATTGCGTTCCCCAACCGTTAATATATGTTTCTGGATGTGACATTAGGGACTGCTGGCGTTGATTTCAGCGCGAACTCAAAACAAAGAGAAGTTTCCAATCCGGCGATAGAATCGAGCTAGACTTTTTCGCGGTTGTGGAATCAAATGCCTCGCCCTAGAGAACCTAAATTCGAACAAGTGGACCATTGGAGAGTTTTTCTAAGAATCACTTGCCATAGGCCTCAAAGTAGCACTTGTTTAGAGTGAAATCTTGGAATTCCATCAAAAATCTCTGTGTCGACCAACGAACCGAAACAAGAAGGGGAACGACACGAAAGGTACATAGGAAGTTAGGGTGGATAGGTTAGATGATGGTAGGATCAATTACATTGTGTTCCCCAACCGTTAATATATGTTTTTCTAGATGTGACATTAGGGACTTGCGGGCGTTGATTTCAAAGCGAACTCAAAACAAAGAGAAAGTTTCCAATCCGGCGATAGAATCGAGCTAGACTTTTTCGCGATTGTGGAATCAAATGCCTCGCCCTAGAGAACCTAAATTCGAACAAGTGGACCATTAGAGAGTTTTTCTAAGAATCACTTGCCATAGGCCTCAAAGTAGCACTTGTTTAGAGTGAAATCTTGGAATTCCATCGAAAATCTACGTAATGTTTAAACCAACGAACCGAAACAAGAAGGAGAACACGAAAGGTACATAGGAAGTTAGGGTGGATAGGTTAGATGATGGTTGGATCAATTACATTGCGTTCCCCAACCGTTAATATATGTTTCTAGATGTGACATTAGGGACTGCGGCGTTGATTTCAGCGAACTCAAAACAAAGAGAAGTTTCCAATCCGGCGATAGAATCGAGCTAGACTTTTTCACGGTTGTGGAATCAAATGCCTCGCCCTAGAGAACCTAAATTCGAACAAGTGGACCATTGGAGAGTTTTCTAAGAATCACTTGCCATAGGCCTCAAAGTAGCACTTGTTTAGAGTGAAATCTTGGAATTCCATCGAAAATCTCGTATTATGCGACCAACGAACCAGAAACAAGAAGGGGAGCGACACGAAAGGTACATAGGAAGTTAGGGTGGATAGGTTAGATGATGGTAGGATCAATTACATTGCGTTCCCCAACCGTTAATATATGTTTCTAGATGTGACATTAGGGAATGCTGGCGTTGATTTCAGCGCGAACTCAAAACAAAGAGAAGTTTCCAATCCGGCGATAGAATCGAGCTAGACTTTTTCGCGGTTGCAGAATCAAATGCCTCGCCCTAGAGAACCTAAATTCGAACAAGTGGACCATTAGAGAGTTTTTCTAAGAATCACTTGCCATAGGCCTCAAAGTAGCACTTGTTTAGAGTGAAATCTTGGAATTCCATCAAAATCTCTATGTCGACCAACGAACCCGAAACAAGAAGGGGAACGACACGAAAGGTACATAGGAAGTTAGGGTGGATAGGTTAGATGATGGTAGGATCAATTACATTGCGTTCCCCAACCGTTAATATATGTTTACGGATGTGACATTAGGGACTGGCGGCGTTGATTTCAGTTAGCGAACTCAAAACAAAGAGAAGTTTCCAATCCGGCGATAGAATCGAGCTAGACTTTTCACGGTTGCGAGAATCAAATGCCTCGCCCTAGAGAACCTAAATTCGAACAAGTGGACCATTGGAGAGTTTTTCTAAGAATCACTTGCCATAGGCCTCAAAGTAGCACTTGTTTAGAGTGAAATCTTGGAATTCCATCGAAAATCTCAGTGTCGACCAACGAACCGAAACAAGAAGGGGAACGACACGAAAGGTACATAGGAAGTTAGGGTGGATAGGTTAGATGATGGTAGGATCAATTACATTGCGTTCCCCAACCGTTAATATATGTTTCTAGGATGTGACATTAGGGACTGCGGCGTTGATTTCAGCGAACTCAAAACAAAAGAAGTTTCCAATCCGGCGATAGAATCGAGCTAGACTTTTTTGCGGTTGTGGAATCAAATGTCTCTCCTAGACAACCTAAATTTGAACAAGTGGACCATTAGAGAGTTTTTCTAAGAATCACTTGCCATAGGCCTCAAAGTAGCACTTGTTTAGAGTGAAATCTTGGAATTCCATCAAAAATCTACGTATGTCGACCAACGAACCAGAAACAAGAAGGAGAACGACAGAAAGGTACATAGGAAGTTAGGGTGGATAGGTTAGATGATGGTTGGATCAATTACATTGCGTTCCCCAACCGTTAATATATATTTCTGGATGTGACATTAGGGACTGCTGGCGTTGATTTCAGCGCGAACTCAAAACAAAGAGAAGTTTCCAATCCGGCGATAGAATCGAGCTAGACTTTTTCGCGGTTGCAGAATCAAATGCCTCGCCCTAGAGAACCTAAATTCGAACAAGTGGACCATTAGATATTTTTTCCAAGAATCACTTGCCATAGGCCTCAAAGTAGCACTTGTTTAGAGTGAAATCTTGGAATTCCATCGAAAATCTACGTATGTCGACCATATGAACCGAAACAAGAAGGAGAAACGACACGAAAGGTACATAGGAAGTTTGGGTGGATAGGTTAGATGATGGTTGGATCAATTACATTGCGTTCCCCAACCGTTAATATATATTTACGATGTGACATTAGGGACTGGCGGCGTTGATTTCAGCGAACTCAAAACAAAGAGAAGTTTCCAATCCGGTGATAGAATCGAGCTAGAATTTTTCACGGTTGTGGAATCAAATGCCTCGCCCTAGAGAACCTAAATTCGAACAAGTGGACCATTGGAGAGTTTTTCTAAGAATCACTTGCCATAGGCCTCAAAGTAGCACTTGTTTAGAGTGAAATCTTGGAATTCCATCGAAAATCTCTGTGTCGACCAACGAACCGAAACAAGAAGGGAATTTACGAAAGGTACATAGGAAGTTAGGGTGGATAGGTTAGATGATGGTAGGATCAATTACATTGCGTTCCCCAACCGTTAATATATGTTTCGGATGTGACATTAGGGAATGGCGTTGATTTCAGCGAACTCAAAACAAAGAGAAGTTTCCAATCCGGCGATAGAATCGAGCTAGACTTTTTCGTGGTTGTGGAATCAAATGCCTCGCCCCTAGAGAACCTAAATTTGAACAAGTGGACCATTAGAGAGTTTTTCTAAGAATCACTTGCCATAGGCCTCAAAGTAGCACTTGTTTAGAGTGAAATCTTGGAATTCCATCAAAAATCTCTATATGTCGACCAACGAACCGAAACAAGAAGGGAACGACACGAAAGGTACATAGGAAGTTAGGGTGGATAGGTTAGATGATGGTTGGATCAATTACATTGCGTTCCCCAACCGTTAATATATATTTACGGATGTGACATTAGGGGACCGGCGGGCGTTGATTTCAAAGACGAACTCAAAACAAAGAGAAGTTTCCAATCCGGCGATAGAATCGAGCTAGACTTTTCACGATTGTGGAATCAAATGCCTCGCCCTAGAGAACCTAAATTCGAACAAGTGGACCATTGGATAGTTTTTCTAAGAATCACTTGCCATAGGCCTCAAAGTAGCACTTGTTTAGAGTGAAATCTTGGAATTCCATCGAAAATCTACGTGTGTCACCAACGAACCGAAACAAGAAGGGGAACGACACGAAAGGTACATAGGAAGTTAGGGTGGATAGGTTAGATGATGGTAGGATCAATTACATTGCGTTCCCCAACCGTTAATATATGTTTTACGGATGTGACATTAGGGACTGGCGGCGTTGATTTCAGCGAACTCACTAAAACAAAGAGAAGTTTCCAATCCGGCGATAGAATCGAGCTAGACTTTTTTTGTTTGTGGAATCAAATGCCTCTCCCTAGACAACCTAAATTTGAACAAGTGGACCATTAGAGAGTTTTTCTAAGAATCACTTGCCATAGGCCTCAAAGTAGCACTTGTTTAGAGTGAAATCTTGGAATTCCATCAAAAATCTGTTTCGTGTTATTAGACCAACGAACCGAAACAAGAAGGAGAACGACACGAAAGGTACATAGGAAGTTAGGGTGGATAGGTTAGATTATGGTTGGATCAATTACATTGCGTTCCCCAACCGTTAATATATATTTCGGATGTGACATTAGGGATTTGTTGGCGTTGATTTCAGCGAACTCAAAACAAAGAGAAGTTTCCAATCCGGCGATAGAATCGAGCTAGACTTTTTCACGGTTGTGGAATCAAATGCCTCGCCCTAGAGAACCTAAATTCGAACAAGTGGACCATTAGATATTTTTTTCCAAGAATCACTTGCCATAGGCCTCAAAGTAGCACTTGTTTAGAGTGAAATCTTGGAATTCCATCGAAAATCTGTGTGTGTCGACCAACGAACCGAAACAAGAAGGAGAACGACACGAAAGGTACATAGGAAGTTTGGGTGGATAGGTTAGATGATGGTTGGATCAATTACATTGCGTTCCCCAACCGTTAATATATATTTACGGATGTGACATTAGGGACTGGCGGCGTTGATTTCAGCGAACTCAAAACAAAGAGAAGTTTCCAATCCGGTGATAGAATCGAGCTAGAATTTTTCACGGTTGCAGAATCAAATGCCTCGCCCAAGAGAACCTAAATTCGAACAAGTGGACCATTGGAGAGTTTTTCTAAGAATCACTTGCCATAGGCCTCAAAGTAGCACTTGTTTAGAGTGAAATCTTGGAATTCCATCGAAAATCTACGTATGTCGACCAACGAACCGAAACAAGACGGGAACGACACGAAAGGTACATAGGAAGTTAGGGTGGATAGGTTAGATGATGGTAGGATCAATTACATTCGTTCCCCAACCGTTAATATATGTTTACGGATGTGACATTAGGGAATGCGGCGTTGATTTCAGCGTTGAACTCAAAACAAAGAGAAGTTTCCAATCCGGCGATAGAATCGAGCTAGACTTTTTCGTGGTTGTGGAATCAAATGCCTCGCCATAGAGAACCTAAATTTGAACAAGTGGACCATTAGGAGAGTTTTTCTAAGAATCACTTGCCATAGGCCTCAAAGTAGCACTTGTTTAGAGTGAAATCTTGGAATTCCATCAAAAATCTCTATGTCGACCTACGAACCAAAACAAGAAGGGGAACGACACGAAAGGTACATAGGAAGTTAGGGTGGATAGGTTAGATGATGGTTGGATCAATTACATTGCGTTCCCCAACCGTTAATATATATTTCTAGATGTGACATTAGGGACTGGGCGTTGATTTCAGCGCGAACTCAAAACAAAGAGAAGTTTCCAATCCGGCGATAGAATCGAGCTAGACTTTTTTCGTGGTTGTGGAATCAAATGCCTCGCCCTAGAGAACCTAAATTTGAACAAGTGGACCATTAGAGAGTTTTTCTAAGAATCACTTGCCATAGGCCTCAAAGTAGCACTTGTTTAGAGTGAAATCTTGGAATTCCATCAAAAATCTCTATGTCGACCTACGAACCTAAACAAGAAGGGGAACGACAGAAAGGTACATAGGAAGTTAGGGGTGGATAGGTTAGATGATGGTTGGATCAATTACATTGCGTTCCCCAACCGTTAATATATATTTACGGATGTGACATTAGGGGACTTGCGGCGTTGATTTCAGCGCGAACTCAAAACAAAGAGAAGTTTCAATCCGACGATAGAATCGAGCTAGACTTTTTTCGTGGTTGTGGAATCAAATGCCTCGCCCTAGAGAACCTAAATTTGAACAAGTGGACCATTAGAGAGTTTTTCTAAGAATCACTTGCCATAGGCCTCAAAGTAGCACTTGTTTAGAGTGAAATCTTGGAATTCCATCGAAAATCTACGTATGTCGACCAACGAACCTAAAAACAAGAAGGAGAACGATAGGAAAGGTACATAGGAAGTTAGGGTGGATAGGTTAGATGATGGTAGGATCAATTACATTGCGTTCCCCAACCGTTAATATATGTTTCTAGATGTGACATTAGGGACTGGCGGCGTTGATTTCAGCGCGAACTCACAAACAAAGAGAAGTTTCCAATCCGGCGATAGAATCGAGCTAGACTTTTTGCGGTTGTGGAATCAAATGTCTCTCCCTAGAGAACCTAAATTTGAACAAGTGGACCATTAGAGAGTTTTTCTAAGAATCACTTGCCATAGGCCTCAAAGTAGCACTTGTTTAGAGTGAAATCTTGGAATTCCATCGAAAATCTGTGTAATGCGACCTACGAACCAAAACAAGAAGGAGAACGACACGAAAGGTACATAGGAAGTTAGGGTGGATAGGTTAGATGATGGTTGGATCAATTACATTGCGTTCCCCAACCGTTAATATATATTTCTTTGATGTGACATTAGGGGCTGGCGGCGTTGATTTCAGCGAACTCAAAACAAAGAGAAGTTTTCAATCCGGCGATAGAATCGAGCTAGACTTTTTCGCGGTTGTGCGAATCAAATGCCTCGCCCTAGAGAACCTAAATTCGAACAAGTGAACCATTAGATATTTTTTCCAAGAATCACTTGCCATAGGCCTCAAAGTAGCACTTGTTTAGAGTGAAATCTTGGAATTCCATCGAAAATCTGTGTGTCGACATACGAACCGAAACAAGAAGGAGAACGACAGGAAAGGTACATAGGAAGTTTGGGTGGACAGGTTAGATGATGGTTGGATCAATTACATTGCGTTCCACAACCGTTAATATATATTTCTGGATGTGACATTAGGGACTGCTGGCGTTGATTTCAGCGCGAACTCAAAACAAAGAGAAGTTTCCAATCCGGTGATAGAATCGAGCTAGAATTTTTCACGGTTGCAGAATCAAATGCCTCGCCCTAGAGAACCTAAATTCGAACAAGTGGACCATTGGAGAGTTTTTCTAAGAATCACTTGCCATAGGCCTCAAAGTAGCACTTGTTTAGAGTGAAATCTTGGAATTCCATCGAAAATCTCTGTGTCGACCAACGAACCGAAACAAGACGGGGAACGACACGAAAGGTACATAGGAAGTTAGGGTGGATAGGTTAGATGATGGTAGGATCAATTACATTGCGTTCCCCAACCGTTAATATATGTTTCTGTATGTGACATTAGGGAATGCTGGCGTTGATTTCAGCGCGAACTCAAAACCAAGAGAAGTTTCCAATCCGACGATAGAATCGAGCTAGACTTTTTCGTGGTTGTGGAATCAAATGCCTCGCCATAGAGAACCTAAATTTGAACAAGTGGACCATTAGAGAGTTTTTCTAAGAATCACTTGTCATAGGCCTCAAAGTAGCACTTGTTTAGAGTGAAATCTTGGAATTCCATCAAAAATCTCTATGTCGACCTACGAACCGAAACAAGAAGGGGAACGACAGGAAAGGTACATAGGAAGTTAGGGTGGATAGGTTAGATGATGGTTGGATCAATTACATTGCGTTCCCCAACCGTTAATATATATTTCTGGATGTGACATTAGGGACTGCTGGCGTTGATTTCAGCGCGAACTCAAAACAAAGAGAAGTTTCCAATCCGACGATAGAATCGAGCTAGACTTTTTCGTGGTTGTGGAATCAAATGCCTCGCCCTAGAGAACCTAAATTTGAACAAGTGGACCATTAGAGAGTTTTTCTAAGAATCACTTGCCATAGGCCTCAAAGTAGCACTTGTTTAGAGTGAAATCTTGGAATTCCATCGAAAATCTGTGTGTCGACCTACGAACCGAAACAAGAAGGAGAACGATAGGAAAGGTACATAGGAAGTTAGGGTGGATAGGTTAGATGATGGTAGGATCAATTACATTGCGTTCCCCAACCGTTAATATATGTTTCTAGGATGTGACATTAGGGACTCGGCCAAAAGCGTTGATTTCAGCCGCGAACTACAAACAAAGAGAAGTTTCCAATCCGGCGATAGAATCGAGCTAGACTTTTTGCGGTTGTGGAATCAAATGTCTCTCCCTAGAGAACCTAAATTTGCACAAGTGGACCATTAGAGAGTTTTTCTAAGAATCACTTGCCATAGGCCTCAAAGTAGCACTTGTTTAGAGTGAAATCTTGGAATTCCATCGAAAATCTGTGTGTCGACCTACGAACCGAAACAAGAAGGAGAACGACAGGAAAGGTAGATAGGAAGTTAGGGTGGATAGGTTAGATGATGGTTGGATCAATTACATTGCGTTCCCCAACCGTTAATATATATTTCTTGATGTGACATTAGGGATCAATGTTGATTTCAGCGCGAACTCAAAACAAAGAGAAGTTTCCAATCCGGCGATAGAATCGAGCTAGACTTTTTCGCGGTTACAGAATCAAATGCCTCGCCCTAGAGAACCTAAATTCGAACAAGTGGACCATTGGAGAGTTTTTCTAAGAATCACTTGCCATAGGCCTCAAAGTAGCACTTGTTTAGAGTGAAATCTTGGAATTCCATCGAAAATCTCTCGTGGTCGACCAAATCGAACCGAAACAAGAAGGGGAACGACACCTAAAGGTACATAGGAAGTTAGGGTGGATAGGTTAGATGATGGTAGGATCAATTACATTGCGTTCCCCAACCGTTAATATATGTTTTACGGATTTGACATTAGGGAATGCCGGCGTTGATTTCAGCTCGAACTCAGAACAAAGAGAAGTTTCCAATCCGCGATAGAATCGAGCTAGACTTTTTCACGGTTGTAGAATCAAATGCCTCGCCCTAGAGAACCTAAATTTGAACAAGTGGACCATTGGAGAGTTTTTCTAAGAATCACTTGCCATAGGCCTCAAAGTTGCACTTGTTTAGAGTGAAATCTTGAATTTCATCGAAAATCTCTCGTGGTCGACCCAACGAACCGAAACATGAAGGGAAACGACACGAAAGGTACATAGGAAGTTAGGGTGGATAGGTTAGATGATGGTAGGATCAATTACATTGCGCTCCCAACCGTTAATATATGTTTCGGATGTGACATTAGGGAATGCCAAGGCCGATTTCAGCGCGAACTCAAAACAAAGAGAAGTTTCCAATCCCGATAGAATCGAGCTAGACTTTTTCGCGGTTGTGGAATCAAATGCCTCGCCCTAGAGAACCTAAATTTGAACAAGTGGACCATTAGAGAGTTTTTCTAAGAATCAGTTGTCATAGGCCTCAAAGTAGCACTTGTTTAGAGTGAAATCTTGGAATTCCATCAAAAATCTCTATGTCAACCTACGAACCGAAACAAGAAGGAAAACAACATGAAAGGTACATAGGAAGTTAGGGTGGATAGGTTACATGATGGTAGGATCAATTACATTGCGTTCCGCAATCGTTAATATATGTTTTTCGATGTGACATTAGGGACTCGCAAAGAGAAGTTTGGCGTTGATTTCAGCGGTTGAACTACAAACAAAGAGAAGTTTCCAATCCGGCGATAGAATCGAGCTTGACTTTTTTTGCGGTTGTGGAATCAAATGTGATGAGGACATCAACACCAACGATGCCTCCATGCCGACACATGTACCTATTGCTGGTCCTCTTACTCGTGCTCGCTCGCGTCCCGCCAACTTCAACTTAATCAACAAGTGAGTACCCTCTTGAGTTCCTATTTCTCTTGTTTAGATCTTGGAGACCTGTGCACTTTGGTTTTGCTTAGGAACCAAGGACAACACCGAAAAGGAAAAGGACTCGCGCAGGCCGGATTCGACTGCAGCACACCTCCAACTTGTGATAGTCGCCACAGTCCCATACGGAGCTGGATTTGGACGATTCAAGACTCTTTGGAAAGCTTATCAAGTCTACTTTCATATGGATCCAGTATCAAGTCCATATCGTACCAGAAGCGGCCGCAATGACCGAAACATTGCCGAGAGGTTTTCTGTTAGGGTGCTGCGTCACCTTATATTGGCCCAACGGGCCGTGTATCAAGTTTGGGTCCATTAGGGACACGTCCTAGGGTTGGAGCACGACCCCAACACCTTGTGGTCGTCCTCCCCACGTCATATACCCCTTGGCCGCCGCCAGGAACAGATCGGGTTTTGTTTAGATCAAGTTTAGCCTTCGCTACTTGCCTGTAAGCGCGCGTGCTGGATCAGCCGCCCGCCTTCATTTACATCTAGTAATTTAGTACTTGTTACATACTTGTTCTTGCTAGTTCTTCGATTGCTTGCAGGACAAGTGCCCTAGTGGCCGGGTGTTGCGCTCCACAAGATCGTGACAGCCCTTGGAGGTGGTGTTCGGTTGCTAAGGCGCGGTCTTGAGGGCTGTAGTCGGGCCGTGAACGCCGTCTCCATCCACCAATCGAGTTATCCACACCCTCTCATCGAAAGATCGGGCAAAACCCTAGTGGGTTCGCATCGCTTGGTATCGAGCAAGGTTTATCGGTGAGAGACATTCCAATTCATTGTTGTTTTTATTAATTCCTATAGTCCAGAAAAAAAAAATGCAAAAAAAATTAGTAGATCAGTTTACTTGGAATCCCATAAACTCTTTGAGCCTTTACTAGTACTACTTTAGTTTGGGCTTGTTGAATCGTCGGTTGGATCGGTTGTGTCGAGTTGCTGGTCTTAGTTTTAGCCCTTTAGAGTTTTGAGTTCTTGTCACGTTTTCAGTCACATATTGCACTTGATCCACCATTGTTATCACCACCGCCACTTCCATAGCCATCACCACATCAAATTCATCTCGGAATTGTTTCTGTTTCCAGTTTTTGGCAAGACAAGCACTTTGGCCTTTTCTGCCGTGTCCGTTCTTGGATTGGCCAGTGCAAATATAGGTTAGAAAGCTTACGTCGTGAGCTTTCCAACAAATCCTCAATTGCCTCCATATCTGTTTTGAGTGCACCAGAATCATCCGCGAGATATCGTGAACTGCAGTTGTGTCCTTTTGCCATTGTAATTTCTTGTGTAAATTTGTGGTATAAGTAAAAAAAGGCAAGCAGGTGCAAAAAAAAAAAAAAAAAAAAAGAGAAGTAAAAAAAAAGAGCCGCACCAAAAAGAAAAGAAAATAGTTGTTCTTTGTGTTGGTTTGTTTCCGATTCAGCGGTAGGTGGTGTGTTGTGACCTCGTTTGTGTCCAGGCTCGCGTCTCTAGCACGGTCTAGCTAGGACCAGCACAGTACCGCCGTTGAACGATTATTCACTTGCTTTTTATAACTAACGTGGTGCTAGTTTGTTCCTTGTTTCAGCCCACCTATAGCTCCACATATCCTACAGCTTGACAGGTCTTGTTGTCGCGGCACCGATACACTTCGCTCCATTGCTGCAGACTTGTTGGTGGCCGACCCTCCCGTTGAGCAAGGTAAGAATTGGTAAGGGCTTGTACAACAGGTTGAGAGTGAGTCACTTGCAATAGCCACGTCCTAATAGTTGTAGGGCTTTTATTTCTTCACCCGTTTTCTTGTTTCCACCGTGTTTTTAAACCATGTCGATCGGGAGTGATGCGGATAAGACCAAAATTCCACAATCACCTCGCACCAAGGGCATTATACAACATTTTGAAAAGCAAGTGAAGTTGCACACGGAGGGACTTGATAATGACTTGCGGGTGATTTAATGAAAAGCTTGGGCAGTTGGAGGCCACACAAATTGCCACCAACACCAAGCTCACAAGTTTGAGGTGTCTGTTGCTCGTGTCGACACAAGCCTTGCTGCTCTTCTACAGCGTTTTGATGGGCTCCACACAAAAGAAAAAGAACAACATAAGGAAGGCAAAGAGGAAGGCGATGAGGACGAATTATGGGAAGATAATTTTGAGGATGATTATACTTCCAGCTGATACTGAATGTGAGGATCGACACTCATGATCGACGCCGACTACATCGAAAACCGTAGAGGTATGGGTGGCCACCGCCGACGTGAGGTACACAATAATAATGATGCTTTCAGCAAGATTAAATTTAAAATACCCCTTTTGATGGAAAATATGACCCCGATGCCTACATTACTTGGGAGATTGCTGTTGATCAAAAGTTTGCATGTCATGAATTTCCCCGAGGATACACGTGTTAGGGCTGCTACTAGTGAGTTTACCGATTTTGCTTCCGTTTGGTGGATAGAACATGGCAAGAAATATCCTAAAAACATACCTCGAACTTGGGAGGCTTTGAAACGAGTCATGAGGGCTAGATTTGTTCCTTCTTACTATGCACGTGATCTGTTAAACAAGTTGCAACAATTAAGACAAGGTGCTAAATGTGTAGAAGAATATTATCGAATTGCAAATGGGCATGTTGCGTTGTAACTTAGAGGAGGGAGAGGAACCTGCTATGGCTAGATTTTTGGGCGGTTAAATCGTGAAATTCAGGACATTCTTGCTTATAAAGAGTATACTAAAATAACCCGTTTGTTTCATCTTGCTTGTAAAGCTGAAAGGGAAGTACAGGGGCGACATGCTAGTGCCAAGTCTAACATTTCTGCAGGAAGATCTACATGGCAGCAACGTATATCCACTTCCATGACGGGTCATGCACTTCTCCCAAATACTATATCAAGCCGATCAGCAAGACCACGACCTTCCTCTAGTGAGAAACCCACAAATTCAGCAACCAAATCAGTCCGTAAAACCAGCCGGTAGTGCCTCTTCGATTGCCTCCACAGGTAGAACAAGGGATGTTCAGTGTCACCGATGCAAGGGGCTATGGACACATGCTGCGTGATTGTCCTACCAAGCGTGTTTTGGTGGTCAAAGAAGACGGTGGGTATTCATCCGCTAGTGATTTTGATGACGATACACGTGCTTTGCTTGCTGCCGATGATGCGGTAGTGACGCACCACCGGAAGAGCAGATTGGTGCAGAGGATGCAGAGCAATATGAGAGTCTTATTGTGCAGCGTGTGCTCGTGCTCAAATGGAGAAGGCGGAGCGTAATCGAGAGACATACATTGTTCCAAACAAAGTGTGTTATTAAAGAACGCCGTGTCGATTGATTATTGATGGAGGGAGCCGCAACAACTTGGCTAGCACCGACATGGTGGAGAAGCTTGCACTTACAACCGAACCGCACCCACATCCATATCACATTCGGTGGCTCAACAATAGTGGTAAGGTCGGGTAACCAGATTAGTACGAGTTAATATTGCTATTGGTTCATACCATGATGTTGTTGAATGTGATGTTGTTCCTATGGAAGCTTGTAATATTTTGCTAGGTAGACCATGGCAATTTGATAAGGATTGCATACATCATGGTAGATCAAATCAGTATTCTCTCTTACACCATGATAAGAAAATTGTTTTGATGCCTATGTCTCCTGAAGCTATTTTTTTGTGATGATGTTGCTAAAGCTACCAAAGCTAAAACTAAGAACAATGAAATTACCAAATCTGTTGACCATAGGCGTGGATGAGATAAGGCTAAAAGGACATTGCATGCTTGCTACTAAATCTGATATCAATGAATTAATTGCTTCCCCTCAGTTGCATTTGCTTTGGTATGCAAAGATGCTTTGATTTCAATTGAAGATATGCAACATTCTTTGCCTCCCTGCTTTTGCTAACATTTTGCAGGAGTATTCTCGATGTATTTCCATGTGAGATACCAACGGGGCTGCCACCTATTCGTGGGATTGAGCACCAAATTGATCTTATTCCTGGTGCATCTTTGCCAAACCGTGCGCCGTACAGGACAAATCCCGAGGAAACGAAAAGAATTCAGCGGCAAGTGCAAGAACTACTCGACAAAGGTTATGTGCGTGAGTCTCTTAGTCCCTGCGCTGTTCCAGTTATTTTGGTGCCTAAGAAAGATGGAACATGGCGTATGTGTGTTGATTGTAGGGCTATTAATAATATTACCATTCGATATCGACACCCCTATCCCACGTTTAGATGATATGCTTGATGAATTGAGTGGTGCTGTTGTGTTTTCCAAGATTGATTTGCGTAGTGGGTACCACCAAATTCGTATGAAATTGGGAGATGAATGGAAAACAGCTTTCAAAACTAAGTTCGGTTTATATGAGTGGTTAGTAATGCCTTTTGGGTTAACTAATGCACCTAGTACTTTCATGAGACTAATGAACGAGGTTTTGCGTGCTTTCATTGGGAAATTTGTTGTAGTTTACTTTGATGATATATTGATCTACAGCAAATCTATGGATGAACATCTTGATCACTTACGTGCTGTTTTGATGCCTTACGAGATGCACGTTTATTTGGTAACCTTGAGAAGTGCACCTTTTGCACCGATCGAGTATCTTTTCTTGGCTATGTTGTGACTCCACAGGAATTGAGGTTGATCAAGCCAAGGTAGAAGCTATTCAGGGATGGCCTGTACCAAAGACTATCACACAAAAAGTGAGTTTCCTAGGACTTGCTGGATTCTATCGTCGTTTTGTGAAGGATTTTAGCACCATCGCTGCACCGTTGAATGAGCTTACAAAGAAGGGAGTGCCCTTTGATTGGGGCACGGTACAAGAGAACTCCTTCAACATGCTAAAAGATAAGTTGACACATGCACCTCTCCTCCAACTTCCCGATTTTAATAAGACTTTTGAACTAGAATGTGATGCTAGTGGGATTGGTTTGGGTGGTGTTTTGTTACAAGAAGGCAAACCCGTGGCATATTTTTTAGTGAGAAATTGAGTGGGCCTGCTTACGAACTATTCCACTTATGATAAAGAATTGTATGCTCTTGTTCGAACATTAGAAACATGGCAACATTTTTTATGGCCTAAAGAGTTTGTTATTCATTCTGATCATGAATCTTTGAAACATATTCGTAGTCAAGGAAAACTGAATCGAAGACATGCTAAGTGGGTTGAATTTATTGAAACCTTTCCTTATGTTATTAAGCATAAGAAAGGGAAGGAGAACATCATTGCTGATGCCTTTTCTAGGAGATATACATTGCTCAATCAACTTGATTACAAGATCTTTGGACTAGAAGCAATTAAAGACCAATATGTTAATGATGCTGATTTTAAAGAAGTGTTGTTGCAGTGTAAAGATGGGAAAGGATGGAACAAATTCATTGTTAGTGATGGGTTTGTGTTTAGAGCTAACAAGCTATGCATTCCAAATTAGCTCGCTCGCTTGTTATTGTTGCAGGAAGCGCATGGAGGTGGCTTGATGGGACACTTTGGAGCCAAAAGACAGAAGATAAACTTGCTGGTCATTTCTTTTGGCCAAAGATGAAAAGAGATGTAGAGAGATTTGTTGCTCGTTGCGCGACATGTCAAAAGGCAAAGTCACGGTTAAATCCCCACGGTTTGTATTTACCTCTACCGTTCCTAGTGCTCCTTGGGAAGATATTTCTATGGATTTTGTGTTGGGATTGCCAAGGACTAGGAAGGGACGTGATAGTGTTTTTGTGGTTGTTGATAGATTTTCTAAGATGGCACATTTCATACCATGCCATAAAACCGATGATGCTTCTCATATTGCTGATTTGTTCTTTCGAAATTATTTGCTTGCATGGGGTGCCCAACACAATTGTTTCGATCGTGATGCTAAATTTCTTAGTTATTTTTGGAAGACTTTGTGGGCAAAATTGGGAACTAAACTTTTGTTTTCGACTACATGTCATCCCCAAACTGATGGTCAAACCGAGGTTGTGAATAGAACTTTGTCTACTATGTTAAGGGCTATTTTAAAGAAGAACATTAAGATGTGGGAAGAATGCTTGCCTCATATTGAATTTGCTTATAATCGTTCATTGCATTCTACTACAAAAATGTGCCCATTTCAGATTGTTTATGGTTTGTTGCCTCGTGCTCCAATCGATTTAATGCCTTTGCCATCCTCAGAAAGACTAAATTTTGATGCTACTAAGCGTGCTGAATTGATGTTAAAACTGCACGAAACAACTAAAGAAAACATTGAGCGTATGAATGCTAAGTATAAGCTTGCTGGTGATAAAGGTAGAAAGGAATTAAAACTTGAACCTGGAGATTTAGTTTGGTTGCATTTAAGAAAGGAAAGGTTTCCTGATCTGCGTAAATCTAAATTGCTGCCACGGGCTGATGGACCATTTAAAGTGCTAGAGAAAGTTAATGACAATGCATATAAGCTTGAATTGCCTGCAGATTTTGGGGTTAGTCCCACATTTAACGTTGCAGATTTGAGTCCATATCTGGGAGTTGAAGAAGAGTTTGAGTCGAGGACGACTCAAATGCAAGAAGGGGAGAATGATGAGGACATCAACACCAACGATGCCTCCATGCCGACACATGTACCTATTGCTGGTCCTCTTACTCGTGCTCGTTCTCGTGCCCGTCAACTTCAACTTAATCAACAAGTGAGTACCCTCTTGAGTTCCTATTTCTCTTGTTTAGATCTTGGAGACCCGTGCACTCTGGTTTTGCTTAGGAACCAAGGACAACACCGAAAAGGAAAAGGACTCGCGCAGGCTGGATTCGGACTGCAGCACACCTCCAACTTGTGATAGTCGCCACAGTCCCATACGGAGCTGGATTTGGACGATTCAAGACTCTATGGAAAGCTTATCAAGTCTACTTTCATATGGATCCAGTATCAAGTCCATATCGTACCAGAAGCGGCCGCAATGACCGAAACATTGCCGAGAGGTTTTCTGTTAGGTGCTGCGTCACCTTATATTGGCCCAACGGGCCGTGTATCAAGTTTGGGTCCATTAGGGACACGTCCTAGGGTTGGAGCACGACCCCAACACCTTGTGGTTGTCCTCCCCACGTCATATACCCCTTGGCCGCCGCCAAGAACAGATCGGGTTTTGTTTAGATCAAGTTTAGCCTTCGCTACTTGCCTGTAAGCGCCACATGCTGGATCAGCCGCCCGTCTTCTTGTCTTCGGAACCCCACTTCATTGGAGATTTAGTTGGAACCTTCATTTACATCTAGTAATTTAGTACTTGTTACATACTTGTTCTTGCTAGTTCTTTGATTGCTTGCAGGACAAGTGCCCTAGTGGCCGGGTGTTGCACTCCACAAGATCGTGACAGCCCTTGGAGGTGGTGTATCGGTTGCTAAGGCGCGGTCTTGAGGGCTGTAGTCGGGCCGTGAACGCCGTCCATCCACCAATCGAGTTATCCACACCCTCTCATCGAAGATCGGGCAAAACCCTAGTCGGTTCGCATCAAAATGTCTCACCCTAGAGAAACCTAAATTTGAACAAGTGGACCATTAGAGAGTGTTTCTAAGAATCACTTGCCATAGGCCTCAAAGTAGCACTTGTTTAGAGTAAAATCTTGAATTCCATCGAAAAATCTATGTGTCGACCTACAACCGAAACAAGAAGGAGAACGACACGAAAGGTACATAGAAAGTTAGGGTGGATAGGTTAGATGATGGTTGGATCAATTACATTGGCGTTCCCAACCGTTAATATATGTTTCTCGGATGTGACATTAGGGACTCTGGCGTTGATTTCAGCGTGAACTCAAACAAAGAGAAGTTTCCAATCCGGCGATAGAATCGAGCTAGACTTTTTAAGGTTGTGGAATCAAATGCCTCACCCTAGAGAACCTAAATTTGAACAAGTGGGCCATCAGAGAGTTTTTCTAAGAATCACTTGCCATAGGCCTCAAAGGAGCACTTGTTTAGAGTGAAATCTTGGAATTCCATCGAAAATCAGTGTGTCGACCTACGAACCGAAACAAGAAGGGGAACGACACGAAAGGTACATAGGAAGTTAGGGTGGATAGGTTAGATGATGGTAGGATCAATTACATTGCGCGTTCCCAACCGTTAATATATGTTTCTGGATGTGACATTAGGGACTGCTGGCGTTGATTTCAGCGCGAACTCAAAACAAAGAGAAGTTTCCAATCCGGCGATAGAATCGAGCTAGACTTTTTTGCGGTTGTGGAATCAAATGTCTCACCCTAGAGAACCTAAATTTGAACAAGTGGACCATTAGAGAGTTTTTCTAAGAATCACTTGCCATAGGCCTCAAAGTAGCACTTGTTTAGAGTGAAATCTTGGAATTCCATCGAAAATCTCTAGGTCGACCTACGAACCGAAACAAGAAGGAGAACGACACGAAAAGGTACATAGGAAGTTAGGGTGGATAGGTTAGATGATGGTTGGATCAATTACATTGCGTTCCCCAACCGTTAATATATGTTTCCGGATGTGACATTAGGGATCGCTGGCGTTGATTTCAGCGAACTCAAAACAAAGAGAAGTTTCCAATCCGGCGATATAAATCGAGCTAGACTTTTTGCGGTTGTGGAATCAAATGCCTCACCCTAGAGAACCTAAATTTGAACAAGTGGACCATTAGAGAGTTTTTCTAAGAATCACTTGCCATAGGCCTCAAAGTAGCACTTGTTTAGAGTGAAATCTTGGAATTCCATCGAAAATCTCTTTGTCGACCAACGAACCGAAACAAGAAGGGGAACGACACGAAAGGTACATAGGAAGTTAGGGTGGATAGGTTAGATGATGTTAGGATCAATTACATTGCATTCCCCAACCGTTAATATATGTTTACGGATGTGACATTAGGGACTTTCTCGGCGTTGATTTCAGCGAACTCAAAACAAAGAGAAGTTTCCAATCCGGCGATAGAATCGAGCTAGACTTTTTTGCGGTTGTGGAATCAAATGCCTCACCCTAGAGAACCTAAATTTGAACAAGTGGACCATTAGAGAGTTTTTCTAAGAATCACTTGCCATAGGCCTCAAAGTAGCACTTGTTTAGAGTGAAATCTTGGAATTCCATCGAAAATCTCTATATTCGACCAAACGAACCGAAACAAGAAGGGGAACGACACGAAAGGTACATAGGAAGTTAGGGTGGATAGGTTAGATGATGGTAGGATCAATTACATTGCGTTCCCCAACCGTTAATATATGTTTCTGGATGTGACATTAGGGACTGCTGGCGTTGATTTCAGCGCGAACTCAAAACAAAGAGAAGTTTCCAATCCGGCGATAGAATCGAGCTAGACTTTTTGCGGTTGTGGAATCAAATGCCTCACCCTAGAGAACCTAAATTTGAACAAGTGGACCATTAGAGAGTTTTTCTAAGAATCACTTGCCATAGGCCTCAAAGTAGCACTTGTTTAGAGTGAAATCTTGGAATTCCATCGAAAATCTCTATGTCGACCAACGAACCTAAACAAGAAGGGAAAATCGACATTAAAGGTACATAGGAAGTTAGGGTGGATAGGATAGATGATGGTAGGATCAATTACATTGCGTTCCCCAACCGTTAATATATGTTTCTGGATGTGACATTAGGGACTGCTGGCGTTGATTTCAGCGCGAACTCAAACAAAGAGAAGTTTCCAATCCGGCGATAGAATCGAGCTAGACTTTTTTTTTTTTTTAACGGTTGTGGAATCAAATGCCTCACCCTAGATAACCTAAATTGAAAAAAGTGGACCATTAGAGAGTTTTTCTAAGAATCACTTGCCATAGGCCTCAAAGTAGCACTTGTTTAGAGTGAAATCTTTGAATTCCATCGAAAATCTCTATGCCGACCAACGAACCGAAACAAGAAGGGGAACGACACGAAAGGTACATAGGAAGTTAGGGTGGATAGGATAGATGATGGTAGGATCAATTACATTGCGTTCCCCAACCGTTAATATATGTTTCTAGATGTGACATTAGGGACTGCTTTGGCGTTGATTTCAGCGAAACTCAAACAAAGAGAAGTTTCAATCCGGCGATAGAATCGAGCTAGACTTTTTGCGGTTGTGGAATCAAATGCCTCACCCTAGAGAACCTAAATTTGAACAAGTGGACCATTAGAGAGTTTTTCTAAGAATCACTTGCCATAGGCCTCAAAGTAGCACTTGTTTAGAGTGAAATCTTGGAATTCCATCGAAAATCTCTGTGTCGACCAACGAACCGAAACAAGAAGGGGAACGACACGAAAGGTACATAGGAAGTTAGGGTGGATAGGATAGATGATGGTAGGATCAATTATATTGCGTTCCCCAACCGTTAATATATGTTTCTGGATGTGACATTAGGGACTGCTGGCGTTGATTTCAGCGCGAACTCAAAACAAAGAGAAGTTTCCAATCCGGCGATAGAATCGAGCTAGACTTTTTTTGGTTGTGGAATCAAATGCCTCACCCTAGAGAACCTAAATTTGAACAAGTGGACCATTAGAGAGTTTTTCTAAGAATCACTTGCCATAGGCCTCAAAGTAGCACTTGTTTAGAGTGAAATCTTGGAATTCCATCGAAAATCTCTCAGTGTCGACCAACGAACCGAAACAAGAAGGGGGCGACATTAAAGGTACATAGGAAGTTAGGGTGGATAGGATAGATGATGGTAGGATCAATTACATTGCGTTCCCCAACCGTTAATATATGTTTCGGATGTGACATTAGGGACTGGCGGCGTTGATTTCAGCGAACTCAAAACAAAGAGAAGTTTCCAATCCGGCGATAGAATCGAGCTAGACTTTTTTGCGGTTGTGGAATCAAATGCCTCACCCAAGAGAACCTAAATTTGAACAAGTGGATCATTAGAGAGTTTTTCTAAGAATCACTTGCCATAGGCCTCAAAGTAGCACTTGTTTAGAGTGAAATCTTGGAATTCCATCGAAAATCTCTATGTCGACCAACGAACCCGAAACAAGAAGGGAACGACACGAAAGGTACATAGGAAGTTAGGGTGGATAGGTTAGATGATGTTAGGATCAATTACATTGCGTTCCCCAACCGTTAATATATGTTTACGGATGTGACATTAGGGACTCTTTGGCGTTGATTTCAGCGAACTCAAAACAAAGAGAAGTTTCCAATCCGGCGATAGAATCGAGCTAGACTTTTTTTGCGGTTGTGGAATCAAATGCCTCACCCTAGAGAACCTAAATTTGAACAAGTGGACCATTAGAGAGTTTTTCTAAGAATCACTTGCCATAGGCCTCAAAGTAGCACTTGTTTAGAGTGAAATCTTGGAATTCCATCGAAAATCTCTATGTCGACCAACGAACCGAAACAAGAAAGGAACGACACGAAAGGTACATAGGAAGTTAGGGTGGATAGGTTAGATGATGGTAGGATCAATTACATTGCGTTCCCCAACCGTTAATATATGTTTCGATGTGACATTAGGGACTTCTGGCGTTGATTTCAGCGCGAACTCAAAACAAAGAGAAGTTTCCAATCCGGCGATAGAATCGAGCTAGACTTTTTCGCAGTTGTGGAATCAAATGCCTCACCCTAGAGAACCTAAATTTGAACAAGTGGACCATTAGAGAGTTTTTCTAAGAATCACTTGCCATAGGCCTCAAAGTAGCACTTGTTTAGAGTGAAATCTTGGAATTCCATCAAAATCTCTATTTCGACCAACGAACCGAAACAAGAAGGGAACGACCAGGGAAAGGTACATAGGAAGTTAGGGTGGATAGGATAGATGATGGTAGGATCAATTACATTGCGTTCCCCAACCGTTAATATATGTTTTTGGATGTGACATTAGGGACTTCTTGGCGTTGATTTCAGCGCGAACTCAAACAAAGAGAAGTTTCCAATCCGGCGATAGAATCGAGCTAGACTTTTTTGCGGTTGTGGAATCAAATGCCTCACCCTAGAGAACCTAAATTTGAACAAGTGGACCATTAGAGAGTTTTTCTAAGAATCACTTGCCATAGGCCTCAAAGTAGCACTTGTTTAGAGTGAAATCTTGGAATTCCATCGAAAATCTCTGTTGTCGACCAACAAACCGAAACAAGAAGGGAACGACATTAAAGGTACATAGGAAGTTAGGGTGGATAGGATAGATGATGGTAGGATCAATTACATTGCGTTCCCCAACCGTTAATATATGTTTTAGGATGTGACATTAGGGATTAGCGGCGTTGATTTCAGTGCGAACTCAATACAAAGGGAAGTTTCCAATCCGGCGATAGAATCGAGCTAGACTTTTTTGCGGTAGTGGAATCAAATGCCTCACCCGAGAGAACCTAAATTTGAACAAGTGGACCATTAGAGAGTTTTTCTAAGAATCACTTGCCATAGGCCTCAAAGTAGCACTTGTTTAGAGTGAAATCTTGGAATTCCATCGAAAATCTCTCGTTGTCGACCAACGAACCGAAACAAGAAGGGAACGACACGAAAAGGTACATAGGAAGTTAGGGTGGATAGGATAGATGATGGTAGGATCAATTACATTGCGTTCCCCAACCGTTAATATATGTTTACTGATGTGACATTAGGGACTTCTGGCGTTGATTTCAGCGCGAACTCAATACAAAGAGAAGTTTCCAATCCGGCGATAGAATCGAGCTAGACTTTTTTTAAGCGGTTGTGGAATCAAATGCCTCACCCTAGAGAACCTAAATTTGAACAAGTGGACCATTAGAGAGTTTTTCTAAGAATCACTTGCCATAGGCCTCAAAGTAGCACTTGTTTAGAGTGAAATCTTGGAATTCCATCGAAAATCTACGTGTCGACCAACGAACCAAAACAAGAAGGGAACGACATTAAAAGGTACATAGGAAGTTAGGGTGGATAGGATAGATGATGGTAGGATCAATTACATTGCGTTCCCCAACCGTTAATATATGTTTTGGATGTGACATTAGGGACTGGCTGGCGTTGATTTCAGCGAACTCAATACAAAGAGAAGTTTCCAATCCGGCGATAGAATCGAGCTAGACTTTTTTCTCGCGGTTGTGGAATCAAATGCCTCACCCTAGAGAACCTAAATTTGAACAAGTGGACCATTAGAGAGTTTTTCTAAGAATCACTTGCCATAGGCCTCAAAGTAGCACTTTTTTAGAGTGAAATCTTGGAATTCCATCGAAAATCTCTTTTGTCGACCAACGAACCAAACAAGAAGGGGAACGACAGGAAAGGTACATAGGAAGTTAGGGTGGATAGGATAGATGATGTTAGGATCAATTACATTGCGTTCCCCAACCGTTAATATATGTTTCGGATGTGACATTAGGGGACTGGCGGCGTTGATTTCAGCGAAACTCAATACAAAGAGAAGTTTCCAATCCGGCGATAGAATCGAGCTAGACTTTTTGCGGTTGTGGAATCAAATGCCTCACCCTAGAGAACCTAAATTTGAACAAGTGGACCATTAGAGAGTTTTTCTAAGAATCACTTGCCATAGGCCTCAAAGTAGCACTTTTTAGAGTGAAATCTTGGAATTCCATCGAAAATCTCTGTGTCGACCAACGAACCGAAACAAGAAGGGAACGACAGGAAAGGTACATAGGAAGTTAGGGTGGATAGGATAGATGATGTTAGGATCAATTACATTGCGTTCCCCAACCGTTAATATATGTTTCGGATGTGACATTAGGGACCGGCCGGCGTTGATTTCAGCGAACTCAATACAAAGAGAAGTTTCCAATCCGGCGATAGAATCGAGCTAGACTTTTTTGATTTGTGGAATCAAATGCCTCACCCTAGAGAACCTAAATTTGAACAAGTGGACCATTAGAGAGTTTTTCTAAGAATCACTTGCCATAGGCCTCAAAGTAGCACTTTTTAGAGTGAAATCTTGGAATTCCATCGAAAATCTCTGTGTCGACCAACGAACCGAAACAAGAAGGGAACGACAGGAAAGGTACATAGGAAGTTAGGGTGGATAGGATAGATGATGGTAGGATCAATTACATTGCGTTCCCCAACCGTTAATATATGTTTCTGGATGTGACATTAGGGACTGCTGGCGTTGATTTCAGCGCGAACTCAATACAAAGAGAAGTTTCCAATCCGGCGATAGAATCGAGCTAGACTTTTTTGCGGTTGTGGAATCAAATGCCTCACCCTAGAGAACCTAAATTTGAACAAGTGGACCATTAGAGAGTTTTTCTAAGAATCACTTGCCATAGGCCTCAAAGTAGCACTTTTTAGAGTGAAATCTTGGAATTCCATCGAAAATCTCTGTGTCGACCAACGAACCGAAACAAGAAGGGGAACGACAGGAAAGGTACATAGGAAGTTAGGGTGGATAGGATAGATGATGTTAGGATCAATTACATTGCGTTCCCCAACCGTTAAAATATGTTTCTGGATGTGACATTAGGGACTGCTGGCGTTGATTTCAGCGCGAACTCAATACAAAGAGAAGTTTCCAATCCGGCGATAGAATCGAGCTAGACTTTTTTGCGGTTGTGGAATCAAATGCCTCACCCTAGAGAACCTAAATTTGAACAAGTGGACCATTAGAGAGTTTTTCTAAGAATCACTTGCCATAGGCCTCAAAGTAGCACTTGTTTAGAGTGAAATCTTGGAATTCCATCGAAAATCTCTGTGTCGACCAACGAACCGAAACAAGAAGGGGAACGACCGGAAAGGTACATAGGAAGTTAGGGTGGATAAGTTAGATGATGGTAGGATCAATTACATTGCGTTCCCCAACCGTTAATATATGTTTCTGGATGTGACATTAGGGACTGCTGGCGTTGATTTCAGCGCGAACTCAAAACAAAGAGAAGTTTCCAATCCGCGATAGAATCGAGCTAGACTTTTTTGCGGTTGTGGAATCAAATGCCTCACCCTAGAGAACCTAAATTTGAACAAGTGGACCATTAGAGAGTTTTTCTAAGAATCACTTGTCATTGGCCTCAAAGTAGCACTTGTTTAGAGTGAAATCTTGGAATTTCATCGAAAATCTGTGTGTCGACCTACGTACCGAAACAAGAAGGGGAACGACATTAAAGGTACATAGGAAGTTAGGGTGGATAGGATAGATGATGGTAGGATCAATTACATTGCGTTCCCCAACCGTTAATATATGTTTCTGGATGTGACATTATGGACTGGCTGGCGTTGATTTCAGCGCGAACTCAATACAAAGAGAAGTTTCCAATCCGGCGATAGAATCGAGCTAGACTTTTTTGCGGTTGTGGAATCAAATGCCTCACCCTAGAGAACCTAAATTTGAACAAGTGGACCATTAGAGAGTTTTTCTAAGAATCACTTGCCATAGGCCTCAAAGTAGCACCTTTTAGAGTGAAATCTTGGAATTCCATCGAAAATCTCTGTGTCGACCAACAAACCGAAACAAGAAGGGAACAACAGGAAAGGTACATAGGAAGTTAGGGTGGATAGGATAGATGATGTTAGGATCAATTACATTGCGTTCCCCAACCGTTAATATATGTTTCTGGATGTGACATTAGGGACTGCTGGCGTTGATTTCAGCGCGAACTCAATACAAAGAGAAGTTTCCAATCCGGCGATAGAATCGAGCTAGACTTTTTTGCGGTTGTGGAATCAAATGCCTCACCCTAGAGAACCTAAATTTGAACAAGTGGACCATTAGAGAGTTTTTCTAAGAATCACTTGCCATAGGCCTCAAAGTAGCACTTTTTAGAGTGAAATCTTGGAATTCCATCGAAAATCTCTGTGTCGACCAACGAACCGAAACAAGAAGGGAACGACAGGAAAGGTACATAGGAAGTTAGGGTGGATAGGATAGATGATGTTAGGATCAATTACATTGCGTTCCCCAACCGTTAATATATGTTTCAGGATGTGACATTAGCGACTGCTGGCGTTGATTTCAGCGCGAACTCAATACAAAGAGAAGTTTCCAATCCGGCGATAGAATCGAGCTAGACTTTTTGCGGTTGTGGAATCAAATGCCTCACCCTAGAGAACCTAAATTTGAACAAGTGGACCATTAGAGAGTTTTTCTAAGAATCACTTGCCATAGGCCTCAAAGTAGCACTTTTTAGAGTGAAATCTTGGAATTCCATCGAAAATCTCGTATGTCGACCAACGAACCGAAACAAGAAGGGAACGACAGAAAGGTACATAGGAAGTTAGGGTGGATAGGATAGATGATGTTAGGATCAATTACATTGCGTTCCCCAACCGTTAATATATGTTTGGGATGTGACATTAGGGATTTCTTGGCGTTGATTTCAGCGCGAACTCAATACAAAGAGAAGTTTCCAATCCGGCGATAGAATCGAGCTAGACTTTTTGCGGTTGTGGAATCAAATGCCTCACCCTAGAGAACCTAAATTTGAACAAGTGGACCATTAGAGAGTTTTTCTAAGAATCACTTGCCATAGGCCTCAAAGTAGCACTTGTTTAGAGTGAAATCTTGGAATTCCATCGAAAATCTCTTTGTCGACCAACAAACCGAAACAAGAAGGGAACGACAGGAAGGTACATAGGAAGTTAGGGTGGATAGGATAGATGATGGTAGGATCAATTACATTGCGTTCCCCAACCGTTAATATATGTTTCTGGATGTGACATTAGGGATCTTTGGCGTTGATTTCAGCGCGAACTCAATACAAAGAGAAGTTTCCAATCCGGCGATAGAATCGAGCTAGACTTTTTTTGCGGTTGTGGAATCAAATGCCTCACCCTAGAGAACCTAAATTTGAACAAGTGGACCATTAGAGAGTTTTTCTAAGAATCACTTGCCATAGGCCTCAAAGTAGCACTTTTTAGAGTGAAATCTTGGAATTCCATCGAAAATCTCTGTGTCGACCTACGTCCGAAACAAGAAGGGAAACGACATTAAAGGTACATAGGAAGTTAGGGTGGATAGGATAGATGATGTTAGGATCAATTACATTGGTTCTCCCCAACCGTTAATATATGTTTCTGGATGTGACATTAGGGACTCTTTGGCGTTGATTTCAGCGCGAACTCAATACAAAGAGAAGTTTCCAATCCGCGATAGAATCGAGCTAGACTTTTTTGATTTGTGGAATCAAATGCCTCACCCTAGAGAACCTAAATTTGAACAAGTGGACCATTAGAGAGTTTTTCTAAGAATCACTTGCCATAGGCCTCAAAGTAGCACTTTTTTAGAGTGAAATCTTGGAATTCCATCGAAAATCTCTGTCGACCAACAAACCCAAAACAAGAAGGGAACAACGACAGGAAAGGTACATAGGAAGTTAGGGTGGATAGGATAGATGATGTTAGGATCAATTACATTGCGTTCCCCAACCGTTAATATATGTTTCTGGATGTGACATTAGGGATCTGGCGGCGTTGATTTTCAGCGCGAACTCAATACAAAGAGAAGTTTCCAATCCGCGATAGAATCGAGCTAGACTTTTTTCTTGGTTGTGGAATCAAATGCCTCACCCTAGAGAACCTAAATTTGAACAGGTGGATCATTAGAGAGTTTTTCTAAGAATCACTTGCCATAGGCCACAAAGTAGCACTTTTTAGAGTGAAATCTTCGAATTCCATCGAAAATCTGTGTGTCGACCTACGAACCGAAACAAGAAGGGGAACGACATTAAAGGTACATAGGAAGTTAGGGTGGATAGGATAGATGATGGTAGGATCAATTACATTGCGTTCCCCAACCGTTAATATATGTTTCTGGATGTGACATTAGGGACTGCTGGCGTTGATTTCAGCGCGAACTCAATACAAAGAGAAGTTTCCAATCCGGCGATAGAATCGAGCTAGACTTTTTTGCGGTTGTGGAATCAAATGCCTCACCCTAGAGAACCTAAATTTGAACAAGTGGACCATTAGAGAGTTTTCTAAGAATCACTTGCCATAGGCCTCAAAGTAGCACTTTTTAGAGTGAAATCTTGGAATTCCATCGAAAATCTCTGTGTCGACCAACGAACCAGAAACAAGAAGGGAAACGACATTAAAGGTACATAGGAAGTTAGGGTGGATAGGATAGATGATGGTAGGATCAATTACATTGCGTTCCCCAACCGTTAATATATGTTTTCTCGATGTGACATTAGGGGACTGCTGGCGTTGATTTCAGCACGAACTCAAACAAAGAGAAGTTTCCAATCCGGCGATAGAATCGAGCTAGACTTTTTGCGGTTGTGGAATCAAATGCCTCACCCTAGAGAACCTAAATTTGAACAAGTGGACCATTAGAGAGTTTTTTTTCAAGAATCACTTGCCATAGGCCTCAAAGTAGCACTTTTTAGAGTGAAATCTTGGAATTCCATCGAAAATCTCTTTGTCGACCAACGAACCGAAACAAGAAGGGGAACGACAGGGGAAGGTACATAGGAAGTTAGGGTGGATAGGATAGATGATGTTAGGATCAATTACATTGCGTTCCCCAACCGTTAATATATGTTTCTAGATGTGACATTAGGATCGCTGGGGCGTTGATTTCAGCGAACTCAATACAAAGAGAAGTTTCCAATCCGGCGATAGAATCGAGCTAGACTTTTTATTTTGTGGAATCAAATGCCTCACCCTAGAGAACCTAAATTTGAACAAGTGGACCATTAGAGAGTTTTTCTAAGAATCACTTGCCATAGGCCTCAAAGTAGCACTTTTTTTAGAGTGAAATCTTGGAATTCCATCGAAAATCTCTTTGTCGACCAACGAACGAAACAAGAAGGGGAGCGACGGGAAAGGTACATAGGAAGTTAGGGTGGATAGGATAGATGATGTTAGGATCAATTACATTGCGTTCCCCAACCGTTAATATATGTTTTTACGGATGTGACATTAGGGGGATGGGCGTTGATTTCAGCGAACTCAATACAAAGAGAAGTTTCAATCCGGCGATAGAATCGAGCTAGACTTTTTCTTGGTTGTGGAATCATATGCCTCACCCTAGAGAACCTAAATTTGAACAAGTGGACCATTAGAGAGTTTTTCTAAGAATCACTTGCCATAGGCCTCAAAGTAGCACTTTTTAGAGTGAAATCTTGGAATTCCATCGAAAATCTCTGTGTCGACCAACGAACCGAAACAAGAAGGGAATGACAGGAAAGGTACATAGGAAGTTAGGGTGGATAGGATAGATGATGTTAGGATCAATTACATTGCGTTCCCCAACCGTTAATATATGTTTTAGGATGTGACATTATGGGACTGGCTGGCGTTGATTTCAGCGCGAACTCAATACAAAGAGAAGTTTCCAATCCGTGATAGAATCGAGCTAGACTTTTTTTTGCGTTGTGGAATCAAATGCCTCACCTAGAGAACCTAAATTTGAACAAGTGGACCATTAGAGAGTTTTTCTAAGAATCACTTGCCATAGGCCTCAAAGTAGCACTTGTTTAGAGTGAAATCTTGGAATTCCATCAAAAATCTCTATGTTCGACCAACGAACCGAAACAAGAAGGGAACGACAGGAAAGGTACATAGGAAGTTAGGGTGGATAGGATAGATGATGTTAGGATCAATTACATTGCGTTCCCCAACCGTTAATATATGTTTCTGGATGTGACATTAGGGACTGCTGGCGTTGATTTCAGCGCGAACTCAATACAAAGAGAAGTTTCCAATCCGGCGATAGAATCGAGCTAGACTTTTTTAATTTGTGGAATCAAATGCCTCACCCTAGAGAACCTAAATTTGAACAAGTGGACCATTAGAGAGTTTTCTAAGAATCACTTGCCATAGGCCTCAAAGTAGCACTTTTTAGAGTGAAATCTTGGAATTCCATCGAAAATCTATGTGTCGACCTAACAAACCAAACAAGAAGGGAACGACATTAAAGGTACATAGGAAGTTAGGGTGGATAGGATAGATGATGGTAGGATCAATTACATTAAGTTCCCCAACCGTTAATATATGTTTTAAGATGTGACATTAGGGACTCTGCTGGCGTTGATTTCAGCGTGAACTCAATACAAAGAGAAGTTTCAATCAGGCGATAGAATCGAGCTAGACTTTTTTGCGGTTGTGGAATCAAATGCCTCACCCTAGAGAACCTAAATTTGAACAAGTCGACCATTAGAGTTTTTCTAAGAATCTGTCATAGGCCTCAAAGTAGCACCTTTTAGAGTGAAATCTTGGAATTCCATCGAAAATCTACGTGTCGACCAACAAACGAAACAAGAAGGGGAGCGACACGAAGGTACATAGGAAGTTAGGGTGGATAGGTTAGATGATGGTAGGATCAATTACTTGCGTTCCCAACCGTTAATATTTGTTTACGGATGTGACATTAGGAATTTGTGGCGTTGATTTCAACGTGTGAAGCAGAAACAAGAAAGTTTCAATCCGATAGAATCGAGGCCTAGACTTTTTGCGGTTGTGGAATCAAATGCCGCTAGAGAACCTAAATTTGAACAAAGTAAGGACCATTAGATAGTTTTTTTCTCGAATCACTTGTCATAGGCCTCAAAGTAGCACTTTTTAGAGTGAAATCTTGGAATTCCATCAAAATCTTTGTGTCGACCATCGAACCGAAATAAGAAGGGAACGACATTAAAGGTACATAGGAAGTTAGGGTGGATAGG